>CM039728.1:35928638-36528638 GCA_022539455.1 Dendrobium nobile | reverse complement strand
AAATTCTGTAAAACATACAACATAACCCTAACCCTAGAACATAAAATCCTACTTAAAGAAAAAAACAAACAACAAATTTCTAAACAGCCCTAGAATTTGAATTTCCCCTCTCAAATCCTTCTCAATTAAAGCCATAACACCACAATTAAGAGGGTTGGGCCCCTCTCAAACAATCCTACTCCCCCTACCCCCCCCCCCCCCCAACCAGTTCAGCCAGCTCCTCAAGAGCCAGTCTAACACAAAGCTGTTCAATGAAAATGTGTTTTGTGAAGAACAAGACATACTACAACTGTTAATGAGATGGACAGGTCATTACCAATAGTAATGAGATGACTATATGCACATGCAACCTATGCTAGATCAGCAGCATAGATGTGTAAACATAACTGGAATTATCACATGATCGAGAAAAATTTACCTTGGAGAAGGAGATGAAGGTCCTTGCGCTTTTGTTGGGCTGGACTGGCCCTGCAAGGTAGCCGCCAACATTGTTTCAGCCATTACAGCCCTCTTCTCCATTTGTGCAATCATAGCCATGGCTTCTTCATATTTTTTCCTGCATGAATCTGGTAAGAATGGATAAATATATACAATAAGTGAAGAAAGGTAGGTCAATCAAATTAAGGTGATTTGAAATTTGTTATGTATGAAGTGAGATTACAGAATGTCAGAAAAAAACTATTTATTTAGAAGGCCAAATAAACCTAGCTTTTAAAAGAACATGAAGATTCCTAGCATCACCATTAACCTTCTCCCAAATAGTTGGAGTCAATTGAAATTCATGGAAACCATCACTAAACCCTAAAAATGATGTTGGAATTCATGGAAGAACAAAAAATGGATTACATTTCATATAATCCACCAAGAAGAACAGGAAGAAGCACCAATTGATTAAACAAACTGAAGAGAGACTCGATATTTTTGGCTCTTTTTTGAGCATGAGATTGCACGGCTTGACTTGGTAGGGGAGAAAATTGATGTAGTTGCCACAATGTGAGTATAAGAAAGAGATATCGGAAGAGAGAGGTTAAAAGTCATAAGATTCCATTGAGGACTACCGCTTAAGAGAGAATCTAGGAGGATTATGGGGGTAAGCTTAATTCAATCAGGATGCTAAACATAGCATGATACTAATCTTATTTATCTAGATAGGATTGATCATTTATATTTGAATTAATCATATCATCTAATCCAAATTAAAATCAATTCCTATCTAATTCAAAATAAAATAAGATTATCCAAAAAGATAATTCCTAGGTAATTTAAATAAAAATTAGCATGATAAAAGAAATACAAATTTAAATTCAGGAACTAGTCAGATGTGGGTAGGTCTGGACAAGTATGAGTCTGCGTTGAAATTCATGTGTTGCATCATTCTACTTCTGTTATAAAAATTGTTTTTGATCAAGGGGCTACTTGGTTTGCTGTAAAAGAGATGTAAAATATTTCAAATGCAGATGTTTTGGAAATATTGGTGTATTTCAAAAAAAAATTGAAATAAAAGGACTTCACCCTCTAGTTCAAATCCAATATATTTAGAGTTCCTCCGATTTGAGTGGATTTTCAAATACATCGAAACTCACCGCCATTGGCACCACAGGCACCACCTCCGCCATCTCCGTCGGAGAACCCCGGCCACTGCCGGCCACGACCAACCTTGGCGACCGCCGGCCACCCCCGACTATCGTCGGCCGCCGCCAACCACCGCCATTTGAACTTTACACTGCATTCAATTTACTTCAAGCCAAACACAAAAAAGAAAAAACCTATATTTATTGTACACTCATCCAAATAACTCTAAAGTATTTCAAATACATTGTATTCCTTCTACACTGTATTCTTTTTTCAACCAACTAAAAAAGCCCCTAAATATTACAACATGCAAGTAATGGTTCAGAATGAAACTGCATAGAGAAGCAATAATAATTCAACCATAGTACCATGCTATAGATAGGGGATTGATACTTACAGAATTGTCTTAAGTAGAGCCTATTCTTATGATCTTATGAATTTTTAACATAGAAAGGCTTCACTCTTGTAAATCATTCATTTTACTTGAGACAATATATGTAAATCAAACTTGGAGTAAAGAACATTACAGCACTGGAATGTGGCGAATTGGAAGTGCATTACAAAGTTCAGCAGGCATTTGTTTCTTTACAAGCAATACAATGAACGACGCAACATATAGATAAAGCCTTTGTAAATTTCTAGCGTGGAAAAGAACCTGGAGCATGTGGGAAGCATATTTTTGAGCAGCAGCATCTTGCTCAGCAAACATGCGAGCATCTTCTGTTACTTTCTGCTCTTGTTCAACCCGTATCAAGACCTATGATTATCCGTTCGTATATTGTGAGGGCATAATGCACAAGCAAAATATCAATGAGAAAGTAGCATATGATGTTGAAGAGTTGCAAAATAGAAACTGGAAGAATGAATTGTACCTGAAGCATGGCCTGTTCTTGCTCCTGTTTATCTTTAAGAGCTTGCCGTAACTCTGACACTTCCTGCTCAAGCTGCTCAACCTACAAAATAAATAATCAAAACAGATAGAATTACGTTAATGAGAAAGATTTCATTAAGCCATTAGTGAAATTTTATTCTTATAATTAATAGATGGCAAGAAAGATACACTGAGGAGATGATTTCTATTAGGGCTGGAAAACAAATAATGGAAGCATGATGTAGGCTAAATGGATGACATTGATGCGCCTGTGATGTTTTGTTGCCATTCAGTTATGTGAATATCTCTATGTTACATATTCCGTTTGTCTTCCATTGATTCAAAAGCTCGTGAAAATATATTATAATCATTTCTCACTCCATTGAGATAATATGATCCAATGTCACTCCAAATGTCATGGTTTCTTTTGAAATTCTGCATAATGGGGGCAAATCAAACCTCAAATCCTTCATGAACTCAAAGGATTGATGATAATTGTACTTTTGTAGTTGATTGATGATGGGTTGGGAAACTTGTATTGGAAGTCCTCCAAAGGCAGGAAGGAAAAATTGAATCAGACGAGAGAGGAAGAGAAGAGAAGGTCGGCTGCCCAAAGAGAAGTGTAGTGGAGACCATTATTTGCAATATTCTTCCATTCAACTCAGTTAATTCTCTCGCATACATCCTCTATTTATAAAGAGGATTTTAGACATGAAAACAAGAAGGAAGTAATCTGAGAGCAATCGAAACACTTGATTACATATTATTGCATGAATAATCCAAATATAACATGTGATAGCATGTAAAATATATGCAAGATTCGAAAAAAGGCAAGCAATGTATGTCGGATAATGTGAGCCCTGCATTGCTATAGCTCCTTTTAAACCTATAGAAAGCTTCAAAAGCAAAACCAAAAGATAAATAAAACCTACCTTGTTTCAATCACGCCAGCCAAGACCAAATGGTCTAGAAAGCAGGCTGATTTTTTCTGGATGGAGATTCCTGTTGTGTGTCCTGATTGGATGTGCATTCGAGTTATCCAACGATGCCCTGAAGATAAAACAGAAAATCAGATCTTTTTTGCAAAAGACAGAAAAGTACCCCTCAAACTTCAGGGAAAATTCTATAAGATGCTGGTGAGGCCTACAATGCTTTATGGAGTTGAATATTGGCCAATAATGATAAGCATAAAATTAACTTTAAGTGTTGCAAAATGAGGATGCTTAGGTGGATGAGTGGCTTTACTATTAGAGATAGAATGTGAAACGACTAAAATATGTGAAAGGGTTGGAGTAACTCAAATGGCAGAGAAGATTAGAGAGTTGCCTTAGATATTTTGGTCACATAAAACGTCGGTCTTAACGATAACCGAGTTAGGAGAGTAGATGTATTATGTTTGTCCTAAGTTAAGAAAGGTAGAGTTAGACATAAAAAGACTTGGTTGAAAGCATTAGAGAAATAAACTTTGTTTATTAGTATTCAAAGAGAATTTTAACTCTTACATGACACAATAGAGAAAAATGATTCATGTTGCCGACCCAAGTAGTGGTATAAAGGCTTGATGTTGTAGTTATTTTGGTACAAGTACTATTCATCCATAAAATTAACTTGATGAAAGTCTTCATCGCAAAGTGATAGGAAATAAAAGAAAACACAAATTCTGTAACAGAAATCAGCAATACCGCACGCTATCCTACAAACAGCTTTTAAAGAAAAACATAAAAATAACATAGGGAAAAACTTTTAATTTGATAGTAGAAGAAAGAAAATAGAAAGAAACAGTTTGATCTTTTAATTGGGAGAGGAAGATCCTTCTCTCCCAATCTCTAGCCGAAGACTAGAGTCCAAGCAAAACCTAAAAAACATTAAATTCTGCAAAACATACAACATACATAACCCTAACCTAAAAACAGAAAATCCTACTTAAAGAATAAAACAAACAACAAATCCCTAAAACAGCCCCTAGTATTTGAACTTTTTCTTTCATATCCATCTCAATTAAAGCCATAACACCACAATTAAGAGGGTTGGGCCCCACAAGCTGCCGCCCCCCACATCTGGCGAATCTATTCCGCTGGAATAGACCAGAACCGGTCCAGGTGGAACCGGTTCAGTCGACTTCCTAAGAGCCGGTCTGACAATACCCCTCCCAAAGACTCACATGGAATTGAGTCTTCATTTCTCATATGGCTCTTAAGTGGGTCATAACTGTGAGGTTCTTCCATTTAATCAACACTTCCTATCCCTCTTTCTTTCTTTTCGCACCCCCTTAAGCTCAAGGGCTCCAAACTACCAATTCCTCAGTCAGTGACGCCGCACTAACTGACATGCTCCCCTAGATCCCCCCTAACTGGGATAGAAGAAAAACTGGATGTATGCTACTGCTAGGGGTACCTACAGGAGATAAACCACCCGCTCCAATTTTTTTCCAATATCTCATACGGGCCAAAATACTGAGAGAGCCAATTTCTCGTTCCTCTTGTTAGCCACTGTCCTCGTCTGTAAGGATGTATTTTAAAAACACCTGTCCCCCCTTGGAATTGAAATGTCTTTCTTATGTCCATCAACTGCTTCTTCATGATCTATTGTGCCCTCAGCATGTGTTTCTTCTATTCCACACACCCTATGATGCAATCATAATTATGTATTTTCATTTTCGAATATTAAACAATATTTTTTTTAATTTAGTTTTATATTTTTTTTTAGCTATCCAATGATGGGAAACATCCAATGATCATGATAGGTGTGCTTGGCTTGGTAGACCTTGGTTTGCTAGCTTGATGGGTCCTTGGCTGCTGATGGTTCCCTCGGTTTGGCTTATGGTTCTCGGTTGAGTTTACTCTCTAAGTTGTTAGCTATTAATGTGGAGCTGAAGTTTTAGTTCAATCATTGGGAGATTTATTGAATACCTAGCTCATTGATCTAAAAAGGTATGCTCTTAAGTCTTGGATTTTATTTGGAGTGGACTTGTCTTTTTCTCCTCCCCTTTTCTCTTCTCATTTCCTTGAGCAGGGTGATTTTCCTGTGCTCTGACCTTCGGTTTTCGAGAATGGTTGGTTGGTTTCCTGCGTTGAGAGGTTTTCCCGTGCCTTTGACCCCTTGGTTCTCGTAGGTTAGATGTTTCGGTTTTTTGGGCTGTTCCCTGCTTGGATCCGTGCTGGGGCGCTCGGTTTGAGTTCCCTGTCTTGGTTCCATGGATTCCTTTCTTTGTTTTGCTGCACCGTTTGGGATTTGTTATTGTGGCTTTGGCCTTTCATTTCCCTTAATATATTGGCTTATTGGGGTGCTTTGGCTGTTGTGTTCTCCTCTCTAACCTATATATTGAAGATGTTTTTTTGAGGAGAAAGGTTGTTGAAAAATTGTTGAGCTTAATCTCTAAAAAACCTGAGGTTTTCTCCTTCTTGGAAAAGTTTGAAAGCTTTGTCCACTAGTTCTTCTCCTCTATTTCATCTGGGCTTGTTACATCTTTCTTCTCTACGCAAGTTCCACTCCATTTGTATTCTTCTTCTTGAGCTGAGGTGATGTTTGTTGGCTGATTTGGGAGTCATTTGCTGAGAGGAGTTTGGTTTGGAACGTTTGGACTATCTTGCTGGGTGGACCATCGGTTTGCTAACCCTAAGCACATACTTTACTTAACCTATACTTTCGATGCATGTGAGGAAACCGTTCATGTCGGTTTGTTCTGAAGATAGCGATTTTTTTTATTCTTTTGTTTCTTTTGATCTCTCTTCTTGTTTATCCGTTCGATTTTTTGTGCTAATAGATGATTGCTACTATTTGAATCGAGTTTGGTTATAGCTTTGCCCATTGTTCTCCTTGTTTGGCCTTTTCAATCTAGTGTGCTGCTCAAGTTTTGGTATCAGAGCAAATTCTCATCCTTGGTTGGTGTGTTTTTTTTGTTGGCTTGTTTGTGGGTCTTTTTTAATTTTCTAAGATAGCTAATAATTTGGGAGATTGAAAAAATCTTATGCAACAACTGAATAATTTGCAAAACAAATTAATATACATGGCTAGAAGCAATTGAGAACTTGAATGTTAACAACGCTAATGCTAATCCTAATGTTCAAACTTCTGAAAGTGAAGAAGAGGTTTCTAGAAATCAACGTAAGCACACAAAGAAACTGGAACTATGGAATTAAAATTGATGTTCCTAACTTTGAGGTAAGCTACAACCCGATCAATTCTTGAATGGGTAGAAAAGATTGATCATTTTTTTAGTGGAAAGAAATACCTGATAATAGGAAAGTTTCTCTTTGCTAGCTTAAAAACTTTCTGGTCATGCCTTAACCTGGTGGAAAAACTTTCAAAATAATAGACTTAGGAGAGGAAAAGAAAAAGTCCAAAACTGGGAAAGAATGAAGAGAGAAATGAAATGAAAATTCTTACCAACTGATCATGCTCGAACAATTATCCAAGAATTTAATAACTTGAAATAAGGAAATCAATTCATTGAGAGATTACACCGAAATGTTTTATAAACTTCAATCCAGAAATGATTAAGAAGAATCTAAAGAAAAAATTGTTTCAAGATACATCAATGGCTTAAAGTGGTCAATCCAAGATCAACTCAACTTACATCATATCATTAAAACTGATGAGGCTTTTTTTTTATCAATGGCTTTAAAATTGGAAAAAATATCAAAGGAAAGGGCACATAAAATGTGAAACATATAAACCACGATCAATTGGTGGGCTTAATCTCAATCTCAAACTTCTGGGGGAACATCTGGTGTTGAAAGTTAAAACTTTTGAAAAATCAAAATACTGATAAGGAAAAGGGATTATGGGTGCAAGCTGACTGATCAACTAATTAATATGACCCTGCTATAAATGCGGGCTTTATGATCATCTCTCTGCCACTTGTAGGAAAAAACATCCACCAAGAAATAATCTCATAGAAAACGATGAAACTTGGAGGAAGAAGAAGTAAATGAATCCGGGTCTGAAAATAACTTTGAGTTTAGAGAAGGTTGATGTTGAAGGAGATGAAGGTTAAGGTTTTTGGTTAATTCGACAAGTCTTAACAACAAAAAATTGACAAAGAGGATAGGTGGCTAAGAAGAAACATATTCAAAACAACTTGCACAATCGAAGAAAAAATCTGCACTCTTATGATAGATGTGGGGAGTTCTGAAAATTTGTGTCTTAATTAAACTGGTTGATAAGCTTAAATTAAATCACACCCCACTTGTCAAATCTATAAAATCTCTTGGTTCAAAGAAGGGGGTGAGGTTCCAACACTAAGCAATGTAATGTCAATTTGTTTAATTTTGGATTATTTCAAAGATCAAGTTATTTGTGATGTTGTGCCTCTTGAAGTTTGCCATATTTTGTTAGGACGACCTTTGGCAATATGACCACAAAACTGTTCACATGGAGAGAAAAACACTACTTTGGTGCAAAATAATGAGTTTACTCTTCATCCACAAAAAAAATATGTGGATGTCGCTTGTTAAGAAAAACACAGTTGCCAAAATTACTTCTCCTGAACTGCTTTTAAATGCTAATGATTTGAAACATCTGAAGTTGCTTATTTGGTTTTTGGGAAAACAATATGATACTGCTTTTCAAATTCCTAAAGAAATGCAAGCTTTAATTGATAGTTTTCTGATATAAACTCCTGATGATTTACCAATTGGGTTGCCTCCTATGCGAAAAATTTCAAACATCATATTGATTTATTCCTGGGGCTACTTTGCCTAACCTTCCTCACTATAAATGAGTCCAACTGAGCATGCTGAACTTTTTAAGCAAATAACTGATTTGTTTAAAAAAGATTTGATTCAAAAAAAGTTTAAGTCATTGTGTTGTGCCTGCTTTATTAACACCAAGAAAAGATGGAATATGGAGGTGATGTGTGTGTATAGTAGGACAAAAAACAAAATCACCATTAAATATCGATTTTTAATTCCTAGACTGGATGACATGCTTGATATGCTAAGGTGCCAAAATCTTTTCTAAAATTGATTGAGAATGAGATCATCAAATAAGAATAAGGCCTGATGATGAATGGAAAACTGCTTTTAAAACTAAAGAGAGTTTGTATGAATGGCTTGTGATGCCTTTTGGGCTTTCAAATGCTCCGAGTACTTTTATGAGAACTATGAATCATGTTTTGAAACCTCTTATTGGAAAATTTGTTGTGGTTTATTTCAATGCACTATTTTGATTTATAAATTCATCATGCTGAACACTTAAAATCATGTGAACCAGTGTTGCAAAACTTAAGCAAAAGCTTTTATCAATCTTAAAAAATGTTCTTTCATGACTTCAAATTTGACATTTTTGATTTTATTATTTCTGCTGAGGGAATAAAAGTGAATCCGAATAAAAAAAGAATAATTCAAAAATGGCTCATTCCTAAAAAACATTAGTGACGTGAGATAGATTTCATGGCTTGGCTTCTTTCTATAGAAGATTTATAAAAGAACTTCAGTTCTCTGATTGCTCCATTACTGATTGTTTTGAAAAAAGGGAATTTTTAGGTGGACACCTCAAGCTGAAAAAACTTTTGAAAATTATTAAAGCAAAAATGAGTCAAGCACCAATTCTTAGCAGCAAAATTTGAAAAACATTTTAAGTTGATTGCGATGCTTCTCATTTGTATTGGTGCTGTGCTTAATCAAGAAGGAAAACCTTTGCTTACTTTCATTGAAAAATTGAATGAAACTAGATCCAAGTATTTCTACTTATGATTAGGAGTTTTATGCAATTGTTCAAGTTTTGAAATTCTAGAGAGTGTTTTATTTGATTCAAAGGGAATTTGTTTTTAAATATTGATCATGAAGCACTTCATTTTTTGGGCTCTCAAAAAAATTTGAATAAAAGGCATGCCAAGTGGGTTTCATTTTTGCAAGAGTATACTTTTCATATCAAACATAAAATTGGTGTTTTGAATAAGGTTGCTGATGCTTTAAGTCGAAGATCTCACTTATTGTAACTGTTTATCCGACTGTTACTTTTTTGACTTTTTGAAGATACTTATGCAAGTTAATTCACTTTAAGAATATTTGGGATTCTTGTCTTACTTCTAGAACTGATCCTTCTGCTCAGTTTGTTATACATCAAGTTTTTTTTGTTTTAAGGGGTCTAGACTTTGCATAACTAAAAATTCTTAAGAGAACAACCTTGTAAAAGAATTGCATAGTGGAGGTTTAGGTGGACATTTTGGGCAAGGGAAAACAATTGATTAGGTTGAAGAAAAATATCAGATTGCTAAGTCTGGTTAAACAATAATAAAATATGTCGGCTTTCAAGGGAACTTCACAAAATTCTGGGGTTATATACCTCCTCTGCCTATTCCAAACAACCTATTGGAGAATATTTCATGGATTTCATTTTGGGTTTGCCTGTTACTATTCGAAAGTTTGATTTCTGTTTTGTGGTGGTAGATCGATTTAGCAAAATGGCTCATTTTTTCCTTGCAAAAAAACTTCTGATACTTCTTACATTGTTGATCTATTTTTTCAAAGAAATTGTTCGTCTCCAACGGAATCCTTCGAACTTTTACTTCTGATAGAGACACTAGATTTTTGAGTCATTTTTGGAGAACTCTTTGGGCAAAACTTTGGATTACTCTTCAATTTAGTAGTGCATATCACTCAACTGATGGGCAAACGAATATGTCAAGCTTGAGGAAATTTATTAAGATGTATTGCTGGTAGAAAAACCATCCCAATGGGATTTAATCTTACCTTAAAGCTGAGTTTGCTTACATCTAATTCTGTTAATCCATCCACTGGGTAAAACTCCTTTTGAAATTTATTATGGAAAACCACTATTTCTCACGTTTTAGATAAAAATGTTTGCCTTTACCTAACAAAACTAGTGGCGAAGCTTTTGAAATATTTGACCACATAAAGACTGTCCAACAGCAAGTCCTTTAAAAACTCGATAAGACTAATGCTAAAGTACAATTAACTTGCTGATGAAGCATCGAAAAGAGTGAATTTTAATATGAGTGACTTGGTTATGTGGCTTACTTTCCTCGCAACGATTCTGTTAGAACTTTTAGAAAGTTAAGCAAAAAGAAATGGTCCTTTTCGTGTGCTTACAAATTAGGCACTAATGCCTACCTGCAGGATCTAACCTTATACTGTTGGCACTTCTACCTGTATTTAATGTTTCTGACCTTTCTTTATATGAAGGAAATTCTGACGATTCTGTAGACATTGAAACTTTGCCACTCTCCACTTCTTTGGCAAAACTATAATAACAGATTGAAGACATTATTGATGTCAGGATTTCTAAAAACTAGACATGGCGAGCATAAGAGATTCTTGGCAAAATGGAAAATCATCCTTTGACCGACTGCACTTGGATGGATGCTAATGAATTAAAGCACGTCATCCTAATCTTTTTCAAAGAGTTACTGAAGCTTTCTTCATCGCGAGATGAGAATTTCCCACCAGGAGGGATTGATGCAATCATAAATTCTGAAATTCATTTCGAATATTGAACATTAGTTTTTTAATTTAGTTTTAACTTTTATATTATTGTTTTTTATTAGTTATCCATGATGGGAAAGCAGCTCCAATGATCATGGTAGGTTGTGCTTGGGTCGTTCGTAGGACCTTGGTTTGCTAGCTTGATGGGTCTTTGGACTACTGATGGTGTCTGGGGTTGCTTATGGTTCTCGGTTTGAGCTTTACTCTCTCAGTTGTTAGCTCATTAATGTGGACTGAAGTTTTAGTTCAATCATTGGGAGATTTATTGAACTACCTAGCTCATTAATCTAAAAATGTATGCTCTTAAGTCTTGGATTCATTTTGGAGTGGATTTGTCTTTTCTCCTCCCCCTTTTCTTCTCATTTCCCAGACTGGGTGATTTTCCGTGCTCTGACCCTTGGGTTTCCGAGAATGGCTATTGGTTTCCTGTGCTTGGAGGTTTCCCGTGCCTTTGACCCCTTGGTTCCCTGCGGTGGCTGTGTTCGGTTTTCGGTTCCCTGCTTGGATCCGTGCTGGCTGCTCGATTTTTGCGGTTCTCTGCTTGGTTCCGTGGATTTCCTTTCTCTGTTTTGCTGCACCTTTTGGGATTTGTTATTGTGGCTGTTAGCCTTTCATTTCCCTTAATATTATTAGTTTATTGGGTGGTGCTTTGGCTGTTGTGTTTCTCCTCTCTAGCCTATATATTGAAGATGTTTTTTTGAGGAGAAAGGTTGTTGAAAATTGGTTGAGTTAGTACCTCGAAGAAAACCTGAGGGTTTTCTCTTCTTGGAAAAGCTTGAGACTTTGTCCACTAGCATCGTCCTCTATTTCGTACTGGGCTCTTCTTACCCTTTTTCTTCTCTATGCAAGTTCCACTCCATTGTATACCTTCTCCTGAGCTGAGGTGGATGTTTGTTGCTGATTTGGGAGCATTTGCTGGAGGAGTTTGGTTTGGACGTTTGGACTATCTTGCTGTGGGTGGACATCGGTTTGCTAACCCTAAGCACATACTTTACTTAACTACATTTCGATGCATATGAGGAAACTGTTCTGTCGGTTGTTCTGAGAATAGTGATTTTTTTTATTTCTTTTGTTTCTTTTGATCTCTCTTTTTGTTTATCCGTCGGCTTTTGTGCTAATAGATGATTGCTACTATTGAATCGAGTTTGGTAAGGCTTTTCCCATTGTTCTCCTGTTTGGTTATTTTCAATCTAGTGTGCTGCATCAAGTTTGGTATATAGAGCAAATTCTCATCCTTGGTTGGTGTGTTTTTTATGTTTGGCTTTGTTTAGTGGGTCTTTCTATTTTCTAAGATGCTAATAATCCGTGAGATTGGCAAAATCTTTGCAACAAACAAATTAATACCAGGTTGAGCAATTGAGAACTTGAATATCAACAACGTAATGCTAATCCTAAGTTCAAACTTCTGAAAGTGAAGAAGAGGTTCCTAAAAATCAACGTAGGCAACAAAGAAATTAGGACTATGAAATTAAAATTGATGTTCCTAACTTTGAGGGTAAAGCTACAACCCGATCAATTTCTTTGAATGGGTAGAAAAGATGGATCAATTTTTTGAGTGAAAAGAAATACCTGATAATAGGAATAGTTCCGCTTTGCTAGCTTAAAACTTTCTGGTCATGCATTAACCAGTGGAAAAACTTTACAAATAATAGACTTAGGAAGGAAAAGAAAAAGTCCAAAATTGAAAAAGAATGAAAGAAAAAATCATATACTACTATTATAAAAGGGGCTTGAGTTTCCACCCACAAGCAATCCTAACCTTTCATTTTATTCATTAAAAATTTATCCTGACCATTCATCTATTTTATTATTTTAAATAATCTAAGAAAATCATTAATTTTAATATTTATTCTATTAATAAATTCTTAGCCGTTACCTTAATCAAATTTAACGGATGCAACTGTGTACATAAACTTTTAAACGGCTTTTATGAAAGCATCTTTAATTTATTTATAAAACAGATTTGGTCTATATTAACAATAATCAAATGTTATACTATGGCATTAAATGCACAAAGATGGCTTCATTTTTTACTGTATTAAAGCCGTGCATTATTTTTATTGTAATAATGTTAGTTTAAAATTGTGATTATACTATAAAATTATAATAGAACTGATTTATAGTATAGTAGTTTTATATTATCTATATATGTATCTATATATATACAAATTTTATAGTATTGAATTTAAACGGCTCTTCAGTTTTTTTTATTGCATTAAAACGCATAGACTTCATATTAAATCGTTCATTTTGTTGCATTATTGTTTTATTACTTTCTATTATAATTATTATTGTATTCTCTTAATTGCATTTATATAAGAGAATAGCAATGGATATTACATAATTCACAAAAACGGGCTCTTAAGATAATTTGTCACATTAAATACTATTAATTAATGAATGAACAGCTTTTTATGTCGGGACTCTTCGACTTGCCCAACATTTTGACAACCCTTGGTATTCCATATAAGGTGTATTCCATATAGGTGTATATAATGCTTCACAATATTATCATGTGTCAACTCCTCCATTTTCGCTGATAGCTTTATTCTCAACGAGTTCAAACAGTGATTACACCCCATCTTTCATTGAGTGCAAGTAGCTAGCTTAGGATGGTATAGTGCAACTTGCAAGATTTCTTTAAATTTTAGGTTCTTTGTTTCAACTTCCAGGTTCTTCTTTCTTTTTATCACTTCTTTCAATTTGATTTGAGATCTTTGTTTTAGTTTCAGTTTTTTTAAATAAATGATACCACCCTTTCAATTGATTTTATAAATTTGATAACTAAATTTTTTGAATTATTGTAAAAAAATTTTCTGGTTTAAATAACCATTTATCAATTTTATTATGTGTTCACCTTATTATACATAAACTAGGTGAAAGCATGATCTTTAAGAAGGCTCACCCATCTTCGTTGATGCTATCATCTCAATGAGTTCAAATAAACAATTACACCCCAGCTTTTGTGGAGTGCAAATAGTTATACACAATCCATGTTAATTAGGATAATAGCTGCTTGCAATATTTCTTCAAATTTCAGATCTTTCTTTCAACTTTGAGGTTTTTTTTTTATTACTCTTTCAATTTGATTTTAAGATCTTTGTTTTAGTTTTCAATTCTTTTTTATTTTTATTATCTCTTTTTCGATCTGACTTCGACTTCTAGAACATTTTTTTATAGTATTGCTCTTAAATAAATGGAGAATAAATAACATGATAAACTAATGATTAATTTATAAAATCATAAGTTCATGATTTTTTTTTATTATTTCAATTCAACTTCCTTATCATGTTCATTTTATATTTTACTTCAATTCTTCAAGCAATTTAGTGCATAAGAAATAGAACTGTCAAAACTCAATAAAAAGAAAATAAAAATATATTTATCATATTTATCATTAATTATATATTTTATATTTTTTTGAAGAATCTTTTTGATCTCTTATATCTTTATTTTTTCTTCTATTGCTCATCATTGGAAATTTTGATGAGATTAGTGCATCTTTTATTTGCTTCTTTTATGACATGACTAATATAAACTATATTCATTTTTAGTAACGTGCACTTTAGTGCACGGTATTTATACTAGTGAAAGGAAAATTCTTGACAACTAATCATGCTCAAACAATATTCCAAGAATTAATAACTTGAAACAAGGAAATCAATCCATTGAAGAATAGCAGTTATGGTCGTATACCAATCGGTGACACCCCTTCCTTCAAATTGATTGCATGCTCCTGCTCTCTAGGTGATGATAAGCCTTAAGGCGATGAAAAACCTCACTGAACTATTGTATGAGTGGTTGTACTGAAAGAGGGATGTTTCCCCCCCTTCCCCCAATCTGACCCCTTCCAAGCTTTATAGTTCCACCAAAAATTCTCGTCCCACCTCCTGGATGGTCATGATCATGGATTTGAGAGATACTCCCCCTGGACAGCCCGCATCTCCTGGGATCACCATCCTTCTTCCCTCCACCACCAGTTCCATCCTCAGTCAGTGCTCCCCAATTAACCTGATATCTCCCAGGTCTGCGCCACTTTATCCTCATGATGAACATCAGCGCTCCCCAACTCCAATGGGAGGAAATCTCCCTCACCTGAACCCCCAAAAGTCAGCACTACCCCCTACAAAAATTGGCATCTTAAAGCTTTCGAACTTTGATCTCCCCTCATGATTCTATCCTCCATAAATTCCCTTTCCCCAAGTGGGTGGTCCTGCCCCAAGTGTTTCGATCCTCCCTCGCACGTTCATACCCCAAATCCTTTCTTCAAATTTGCCTCTCTCCTTCAAATCAGCACCTAGGTGGCCATGATCTTTCCTCCTTTGTTCCCAATCAGCACCCCTTTGCTCCTACCCCCACATCCATGCTGGCCCCATACCTACCTCCTCTCTCCTTCCTCTGAAAAGGCTCCATAGGGATCTTCTCCCTCTCCTCTTATGATCTCCACCTCATTTTCATCCCTACGAATTTAAAATTCATATTTTTTTCCTTCTGGCCCTCTCGCCTCTAATGCCGCCATTTGGTTGTGGAGATCCAATATCTTCTTCACCTCGTCACGTAAGTCAGAGAATTGCTCTTCCATGGAGAAAATTATATCCTCCACTGTTGTCTTGATTTTGTCATCTCCCCCTCAAGGTGTTCCTCAAACGTATCCACCTTCCCAGTGCCCATCATTACCCATAACCCCAGTGTCCACCAATTTCACCCCCAACTGGTCAACAACCGATTGGAGATAAAATTATGGGTAGCTATCGATTAACAACCGCACCTCTTTTTGTCTACTATCTCCCCCTTCACTTTAATGGTGTGATGTCAGGTGAACCCCCCACCACTGAGTTCAAGGAGACTTCTAAACATGTCTAGATGTAGTCTCCCCTACTCTCCCTGCTTACTCTCACGCCCTCATCAGCTTCCTTTCATCATAGAAGGTGAAAACCTGAAGAGTTTCTGCCCTTACAACCTATGCCTCGTACGTATTCTCACATCAACATGAAGCACAATCCATTTTCTCTCTTCTCCTGAAACTTCCTCCGTCAGCTTCTTGAAAGTTCCCCCCAAATCCCCCTCCTCGAGGCTTCTCCTTTGGGGCCTCATGCAGGCTTCATACCAAATCCTTCTTCGAATTCCCCTTTCCTTCCTTCAAAATTAGCACCTCAGCGGCCTTGTTCTCCCTCCCTTTGTTCCCAATCAGCACTCATTGCTTCCTGCCCCATATATCCACGCCTCTCCTCATACATACCTCCTCTCTCATCTCTCTGGAAAGGCTCCATATGGGGCCTTCTCCCTTCTCCACTCTACGATCTCCTCTGATTTTCGTCCCTACGAATTTCAAATTCGTATTTCTTCATTCTGGCCTTCTCGCCTTGATATCGTCGTTTGGTTTCTGGAGATCCAACATCTTCTTCACCATGCCACGTAAGTCAGAGAATGCTCCTCCACCGTTGCTTGATTTGGTTCACCTCCCCTACAAGGCGTTCCTCCAACGCATCCACCTTGGTAGCCATTGATACACGGATTTTTGTGAGACTCAAAAATCAGTATTTCTTCCCCAAAACAGCCACAACCAATGGTCTGGACAGGAAAAATTTTTGCAGGAAACCACCAACCACCCCTAAATAGCCCAGGAAAGCGACTCTGATACTAATTTGATAGAAAATAAGAGAAAACACAAAGTTCGCTGTATAAATCACATCCGACATGCTTCCGAACAATTTTTGGAAGAAAAAAAAAAAAAGAAATAACAGAGGGAAAAACTTTTAATTTGATAGTAGATGAAAGAAAATGTAAGATATAGTTAGATCTTCAATTGTAGAGGAAGACCTGCTCTCTCAATCTCTAGCTGGAGAGTAAGAGCCCAAGCTAAACCTAAAAAACACCAAATTCTTGTAAAACATACAACATAACCCTAACCCTAGAACATAAAATCCTACTAAAGAAAAAAACAAACAACAAATTTCTAAACAGCCCCTAGAATTTGAATTTCCTCCTCTCAAATCCTCTCCAATTAAAGCCATAACACCACAATTAAGAGGGTTGGGCCCTCATTAATATTAATCTATTTAACATATAGTAAATAAATAATTTGAATTCTAGGTAGCATTTAGCAACTCACTTGTTATCTGTTTGGGTCTTACACATTGAGCTAATCATCACCCATTTTATTGCATAATCTATGTTTAATAATTTTTTCATTGCTGAAAATGCTCTCTTCACTGTAGCGGTGACAACGGACAAAGTTAATGCTAAAACAAGAAGCCGGTGAACTAAGGGGTACACAATATCTTTTTTAACCTTAACAAATTATTTTGCAAGATCAGTAATACTCTCCAAAAATGAGAACTCCTCACTTGTACGCATATCAAGAATGTATGTCGATAGCTGGTGCTCTAAAACCACAAGTTCAACTATAAAAAAATCTGTTGAATATAATTCTGCGAGCCGAATTTATTTTTTCTTATTATAAGTAGAGAATGAGTTACTTGGATTTAGACATGATATACAAAGAAGCAAATCAGTACTAGCTTTAAAGAATCCATTATTCAGCTCTTGAAGTTGCTTATCAATAATAATGTAAAAGAATTCATACAATAATGATGTAAATTTGTCACGTCATCACTTCTACGTGTTGATCATCGGCGAGCTTTGAATGTAGAACTCATAACAGGAACATCAACTTCAAAAACATTACAAAAATGAGATACTTCTTCCAATAAGGAATTCCATCAATTATCCCTCATCATCTGTAATTGTTGTTTAGAGATTTGCACTAACTTCATTGCATTCACTATATCCTGATCTTTTCTTTGCAAGGCCTATGATAATTCATTGGTGACACCTAAAATATCAATCATTAAATGCATAAAAAGGATAAAATTAAAAAATTTCATGACATTTATCATAACACCAGCTTCAACAGCTTGTTGATCATGTACCCCATCTTCTTTGATAATTTTAAGAACTTCAATTACTGACGTATACATTTTCTTCAAGCTAATTAATGTATGAAAATGTAAACCCCAATGAGTGTCACCAGCTCGTTGTAAGCTTGCCCTATTTTGAAGTGGTTAAGCCAGATAGTAGATATCTTGTCAACTAGAGATAAAATAGAATATCTATTTTTGATTTGCGGCTCCTGAGTCAATAATCCATATTTCTTTCGAATGATTTCTAGAGGTACTTAATCCAGTGAATATGAGAAACTTACTTGAAAGTGCAAGAGAGGGAGATGCAAGTAGTTTTTCAAGGGATAATATGAGTTGTTTGGTTTCAATATATTCTTTATTGAAGCTTTGGGATGAGTTTTCTTCAGACATTGTGATATTACAACAACAATAAAGCCTGTTATGATTATATCAGCAAAAAAGGTTGATATTAAAATCAGGTCTCAAGCCTAATCAGGTCGCAATCAGGTTGTTGGTTTGAATCCGGCAGGTCGGACCGAGCCACTTTAAAAATGAGGCTTCAATCCTTATTTTTTGCATGAGTCGGGATGGAAATGAGGTCCCATTAGGTCTTCCGCAAGCTCTATCTTCTGGTTTCGGCTAGGGCCTTCTGCGATAGCTTCTGTCTTTGGTAAAGTTCCGCTCTGCGGCGTCCATCGGCAAGGTTTCGTCCGGCGTCCTTTGGCAAAGCTCCACTATGTCGGCAAGGTACTGTTCGCAGGGGGCTCCGTCTACGACGTCCTGTCTTCGGAAAAGCTTCGTTCGACTCCATCTTCTTGCGTTCGTCTGAGTCGGTAGAAGGGAACGGAGGTAGCATCGACGACGTCTGGCCGCTCCGGTCTCTTCTTCTTCTTCTTCTCCTCCGACAATTCAATGATTGTTCTTCAATCGGCAATGAAGGCTGTTAGCTTTGATGCCATGATAGAAAACAAGAGGTTTGAAAAGAAAAATGCTTGCTTTATTATATGATTTCTTCCCTATTTATAGATCTATACAAGAAATCTTAATACATAAACAAATAATTACATAATAAATCTAATAGAATCCTTCCTAAATCAACTATCCGAACATGCAAAGAATTCTGGCGTGAGTCATGCGTCCCACGGATCAAGCACTGTAGCTGTTGGATCTTATTTGCGTTGAACGGCTAGATTTTAACAATTATGAATTCCTTGACCTCCTAGTCATCTTTCTATTAAAAGCATTAAAGTTGAATTATGACCATTGTAACTTTGGAACATAGCAATATTAATGTATTTGGCTACATATGCCAGGTTAAAAATTCTAGACTTTGTCAACATGAGCCTATCGAAACTTATTCATATTGCATGGCCTTGAGACAAGTCAGCATGTAGGTTTGGAAAAATATTGCATTCTTGCATTGATATTGGAACCTCGTGTGTATTTAGATCATGTTCCCTATAATGCAAGATCATAAGACCCATATATTTTCCACCCTTTATGATCCTAACCTTGTTAGAAGGCATCCCCTTTCCAAAATCCTATTATCAGTCTTCACAATATTCATTCCCCTTTGATTATGTAATTAGGGGGTGTTTACCTAATATTAGTGATGCAACAAAATATGAAAGATTAATAGAAGATAACAAATAATGGAAGGCATTGATGTGGCTAAATGGATGACATTGATGCGCCTGTGATGTTTTGTTGCCATTCCAGTTATGGAATATCTCTATGTTACATATTCCGTTTGTCTTCCATTGATTCAAAAGCTCGTGAAAATATACTATAATCATTTCTCACTCCATTGAGATAATATGATCCAATGTCTACTCCAAATGTCATGAGTTTCTTTTGAAATCTGCATAATGGGGGCAAATCAAACCTCAAATCTTTCATGAACTCAAGGATTGATGATAATTTGTACTTTTGTAGTTGATTGATGATGGGTTGGGAAACTTGTATTGGAAGTCCTCCAAAGGCAGGAAGGAAAAGATGAATCAGACGAGAGAGGAAGAGAAGAGAAGGTCGGCTGCCCTAAGAGAGAGTGTAGTTGGAGACCATTATTTGCAATATTCTTCCATTCAACATCAGTTAATGTCTTCGCATACATCCTCTATTTATAAAGAGGATTTTAGACATGAAAACAAGAAGGATAGTAATCTGAGAGCAATCGAAACACTTGATTACATATTTATTGCATGAATAATCCAAATATAACATGTGATAGCATGTATAAATATGCAAGATTCGAAAAAAGGCAAGCAATGATATGTCGGATAATTGTGAGCCCTGCATTGCTATAGCTCCTTTTAAACCTATTAGAAAGCTTCAAAAGCCAAAAGATAAATAAAACCTACCTTGTTTCAATCACGCCAGCCAAGACCAAATGGTCTAGAAAGCAGGCTGATTTTTCTGGATGGAGATTCCTGTTGTGTGTCCTGATTGGATGTTGCATTCGAGTTATCCAACGATGCCCTGAAGATAAACAGAAAATCAGATCTTTTTTTGCAAAAGACAGAAAAGTACCCCTCAAACTTCAGGGAAAATTCTATAAGATGCTGGTGAGGCCTACAATGCTTTATGGAGTAGAATATTGGCCATTAAATGATAAGCATAAAATTAACTTTAAGTGTTGCAAAGATGAGGATGCTTAGGTGGATGAGTGGCTTTACTATTAGAGATAGAATGTGAAACGACTAAATATGTGAAAAGGTTGGAGTAACTCAAATGGCAGAGAAGATTAGAGAGTTGCCTTAGATAGTTTGGTCACATAAAACGTCGGTCTTACGATAACCGAGTTAGGAGAGTAGATGTATTAGATTTGTCCTAAGTTAAGAAAGGTAGAGTTAGACATAAAAAGACTTGGTTAGAAAGCATTAGAAATAAACTTTGTTTATTAGATTCAAAGGAGAATTTAACTCTTAACATGACACAATAGAGAAAAATGATTCATGTTGCCGACCCCAAGTAGTGGTATAAAGGCTTGATGTTGTAGTTATTTTGTACAAGTATATTCATCCATAAAATTAACTTGATGAAAGTCTTCATCTGCAAAGTGATAGGAAATAAAAGAAAACACAGAATTCTGTAACAGAAATCAGCAATCCGGCACGCTTCCAAACAGCTTTTGAAAGAAAAACATAAAAATAACATAGGGAAAAACTTTTAATTTGATAGTAGAAGAAAGAAAATAGAAAGATACAGGTTGATCTTTAATTGGAGAGGAAGATCCTTCTCTCCCAATCTCTAGCCGAAGACTAGAGTCCAAGCAAAACCTAAAAAACATTAAATTCTGCAAAACATACAACATAACCCTAACCTAAAACAGAAAATCCTACTTAAAGATAAAACAAACAACAAATCCCTAAACAGCCCCTAGAATTTGAACTTTTTCTTTCATATCCTTCTCAATTAAAGCCATAACACCACAATTAAGAGGGTTGGGCCCCACAAGCTGCCCGCCCCCCACATCTGGCGAATCTATTCCGCATGGAATAGACCAGAACCGGTCCAGGTGGAACCGGTTCAGTCGACTCCTAAAGAGCCGGTCTGACAATACCCCCTCCCAAAGACTCACATGGGAATTGAGTCTTCATTCTCTCATATGGCTCTTAAGTGGTGTCATAATCTGTGAGGTTCTTCCATTTAATCAACACTTCCTTATCCCTCTTCTTTCCTTTTCGCACCCCCTTAAGCTCCAAGGGCTCCAAATCCTCAGTCAGTGACGCCGCACTAACTGCATGCTCCCCTAAGCCCCCCTCAACTGGGATACAAGAAAAACTGGATGTATGCTAACTGCTAGGGGTAACCTCAGGAGATAAACCACCGCTCCAATTTTTTCCAATATCTCATACGGGCCAAAATACTTGAGAGCCAATTTCTCGTTCCTCTTGTTAGCCACTGTCCTCTGTCTGTAAGGCTGTAGTTTTAAAAACACCTTGTCCCCCACTTGGAATTGAATGTCTTTCTTATGTCCATCAACCTGCTTCTTCATGATCTATTGTGCCCTCAGCAGGTGTTTCTTCAATTCCTCTAACACCCTATGATGCAATCATAAATTATGTATTTTCATTTTCGAATATTAAACAATATTTTTTAATTTAGTTTTATATTTTTTTAGCTATCCAATGATGGGAAAGCATCCAATGATCATGATAGGTTGTGCTTGGGCTTGGTAGACCTTGGTTTGCTAGCTTGATGGGTCCTTGGGCTGCTGATGGTTCTCGGGTTGGCTTATGGTTCTCGGTTTGAGTTTTACTCTCTAAGTTGTTAGCTCATTAATGTGGAGCTGAAGTTTAGTTCAATCATTGGGAGATTTATTGAACTACCTAGCTCATTGATCTAAAAAGGTATGCTCTTAAGTCTTGGATTCATTTTGGAGTGGACTTGTCTTTTCTCCTCCCCCTTTTCTTCTCATTTCCTTGAGCTGGGTGATTTCCTGTGCTCTGACCCTTCGGTTTTCGAGAATGGTTGTTGGTTTCCTGCGTTGAGAGGTTTTCCCGTGCCTTTGACCCCTTGGTTCTCGTGGTTAGATGTTCGGTTTTGCGGTTCCCTGCTTGGATCCGTGCTGGGCTGCTCGGTTTTGAGTTCCCTGCTTGGTTCCATGGATTTCCTTTCTTTGTTTTGCTGCACCGTTTGGGATTTGTTATTGTGGCTTTGGCCTTTCATTTCCCTTAATATTATTGGCTTATTGGGGGTGCTTTGGCTGTTGTGTTCTCCTCTCTAACCTATATATTGAAGATGTTTTTTGAGGAGAAAGGTTGTTGAAAATTGTTGAGCTTAATCTCTAAAAAACCTGAGGGTTTTCTCTTCTTGGAAAAGTTTGAGAGCTTTGTCCACTAGTTCTTCTCCTCTATTTCATCTGGGCTTGTTACATCTTTCTTCTCTACGCAAGTTCCACTCCATTTGTATTCTTCTTCTTGAGCTGAGGTGATGTTTGTTGGCTGATTTGGGAGCATTTGCTGGAGGAGTTTGGTTTGGACGTTTGGACTATCTTGCTGTGGTGGACCATCGGTTTGCTAACCCTAAGCACATACTTTACTTAACCTATATTTCGATGCATGTGAGGAAACCGTTCTGTCGGTTGTTCTGAAGATAGCGATTTTTTTTAATTTCTTTTGTTTCTTTTGATCTCTCTTCTTGTTTATCCGTCGATTTTTGTGCTAATAGATGATTGCTACTATTTGAATCGAGTTTGGTTATAGCTTTGCCCATTGTTCTCCTTGTTTGGCCTTTTCAATCTAGTGTGCTGCATCAAGTTTGGTATCAGAGCAAATTCTCATCCTTGGTTGGTGTGTTTTTTTGTTGGCTTTGTTTGGTGGGTCTTTTTTATTTTCTAAGATAGCTAATAATTTGGGAGATTGAAAAAATCTTATGCAACAACTGAATAATTTGCAACAACAATTAATATCATGGCTAAAGCAATTGAGAACTTGAATGTTAACAACGCTAATGCTAATCCTAATGTTCAAACTTCTGAAAGTGAAGAAGAGGTTTCTAGAAATCAACGTAAGCAACAAAGAAATTGGAACTATGGAATTAAAATTGATGTTCCTAACTTTGAGGGTAAGCTACAACCCGATCAATTTCTTGAATGGGTAGAAAAGATTGATCAATTTTTTTAGTGGAAAGAAATACCTGATAATAGGAAAGTTCTCTTTGCTAGCTTAAAACTTTCTGGTCATGCCTTAACCTGGTGGAAAAACTTTCAAAATAATAGACTTAGGAGAGGAAAAGAAAAAGTCCAAAACTGGGAAAGAATGAAAGAGAAAATGAAATGAAAATTCTTACCAACTGATCATGCTCGAACAATATTCCAAGAATTTAATAACTTGAAATAAGGAAATCAATTCATTGAAGAATACACCGAAATGTTTTATAAACTTCAATCCAGAAATGATTAAGAAGAATCTAAAGAAAAAATTGTTTCAAGATACATCAATGGCTTAAAGTGGTCAATCCAAGATCAACTCAACTTACATCATATCATTAAAACTGATGAGGCTTATCATATGGCTTTAAAATTGGAAAAACAACATAAAATTGTGGAAACATATAAACCACGATCAATTGGTGGGCTTAAATCTCAATCTCAAACTTCTGGGGGAACATCTGGTGTGAAAGTTAAAACTTTTGAAAAATCAAAATACTGATAAAGGAAAAGGGATTATGGGTGCTAAGCTGACTGATCAACCTAGATTAATATGACCATGCTATAAATGCGGGCTTTATGATCATCTCTCTGCCACTTGTAGGAAAAACAATCCACCAAGAAATAATCTCATAGAAAACGATGAAAACTTGGAGGAAGAAGAAGTAAATGAATCCGGGTCTGAAAATAACATTGATTTAGAGAAGGTTGATGTTGAAGGAGATGAAGGTTAAGAGTTTTTGGTAATTCGACAAGTCTTAACAACAAAAATTGACAAAGAGGATAGGTGGCTAAGAAGAAACATATTCAAAACAACTTGCACAATCGAAGAAAAAATCTGCACTCTTATGATAGATAGTGGGAGTTCTGAAAATTTTGTGTCTTAAAAACTGGTTGATAAGCTTAAAATAAAATCAACCCCACTTGTCAAATCCTATAAAATCTCTTGGTTCAAAGAAGGGGGTGAGGTTCCAATCACTAAGAAATGTAATGTCAATTTGTTAATTTTGGATTATTTCAAAGATCAAGTTATTTGTGATGTTGTGCCTCTTGAAGTTTGCCATATTTTGTTAGGACGACCTTGGCAATATGACCACAAAACTGTTCACAATGGAGAGAAAAACACATACTTTGGTGCAAAATAATGAGTTTACTCTTCATCCACAAAAAAAATATGTCGGATTCGCTTGTTAAGAAAAACACAGTTGCCAAAATTACTTCTCCTGAACTGCTTTTAAATGCTAATGATTTGAAACATTCTGAAGTTGCTTATTTGGTTTTGGGAAAACAATATGATACTGCTTTTCAAATTCCTAAAGAAATGCAAGCTTTAATTGATGAGTTTTCTGATATAACTCCTGATGATTTACCAATTGGGTTGCCTCCTATGCGAAAAATTCAACATCATATTGATTTAATTCCTGGGGCTACTTTGCCTAACCTTCCTCACTATAGAATGAGTCCAACTGAGCATGCTGAACTTTTTAAGCAAATAACTGATTTGTTAAAAAAGATTTGATTCAAAAAAGTTTAAGTCATTGTGTTGTGCCTGCTTTATTAACACCAAGAAAAGATGGAATATGGAGGATGTGTGTGGATAGTAGGACAATAAACAAAATCACCATTAAATATCGATTTTTAATTCCTAGACTGGATGACATGCTTGATATGCTAAGTGGTGCCAAAATCTTTTCTAAAATTGATTTGAGAAGTGAGTATCATCAAATAAGAATAAGGCCTGATGATGAATGGAAAACTGCTTTTAAAACTAAAGAGAGTTTGTATGAATGGCTTGTGATGCCTTTTGGGCTTTCAAATGCTCCGAGTACTTTTATGAGAACTATGAATCATGTTTTGAAACCTCTTATTGGAAAATTTGTTGTGGTTTATTTCAATGACATTTTGATTTATAAAATTCATCATTCTGAACACTTAAATCACATGAACCAAGTGTTGCAAATCTTAAGCAAAAGCTTTTCATCAATCTTAAAAAATGTTCTTTCATGACTTCAAATTTGACATTTTTGGATTTTATTATTTCTGCTGAGGGAATAAAAGTGAATCCGATAAAAATAGAAGCAATTCAAAAATGGCCCATTCCTAAAAACATTAGTGACGTGAGAAGATTTCATGGCTTGGCTTCTTTCTATAGAAGATTTATAAAGAACTTCAGTTCTCTGATTGCTCCTATTACTGATTGTTTGAAAAAGGAAATTTTTAGGTGGACACCTCAAGCTGAAAAAACTTTTGAAATTATTAAAGCAAAAATGAGTCAAGCACCAATTCTTAGCTTACCAAAATTTGAAAACATTTTTTAAGTTGATTGCGATGCTTCTCATGTTAGTATTGGTGCTGTGCTTAATCAAGAAGGAAAACCTGTTGCTTACTTCATTGAAAAATTGAATGAAACTAGATCCAAGTATTCTACTTATGATTAGGAGTTTTATGCAATTGTTCAAGTTTTGAAATTCTAGAGGTGTTATTTGATTCAAAGGGAATTTGTTTTAAATATTGATCATGAAGCACTTCATTTTTTGGGCTCTCAAAAAAATTTGAATAAAAGGCATGCCAAGTGGGTTTCATTTTTGCAAGAGTATACTTTTCATATCAAACATAAAATTGGTGTTTTGAATAAGGTTGCTGATGCTTTAAGTCGAAGATCTCACTTATTGGTAACTGTTTATCCGACTGTTACTTTTTTTGACTTTTTGAAAGATACTTATGCAAGTAATTCTCACTTTAAGAATATTTGGGATTCTTGTCTTACTTCTAGAACTGATCCTTCTGCTCAGTTTGTTATACATCAAGTTTTTTTGTTTAAGGGGTCTAGACTTTGCATAACTAAAAATTCTTTAAGAGAACAACTTGTAAAAGAATTGCATAGTGGAGGTTTAGGTGGACATTTTGGGCAAGGGAAAACAATTGATTTGGTTGAAGAAAAATATCAGATTGCTAAGCTGGTTAAACAATATAAAATATGTCAGGCTTTCAAGGGAACTTCACAAAATTCTGGGTTATATACTCCTCTGCCTATTCCAAACAAACCTTGGGAGAATATTTCTATGGATTTCATTTTGGGTTTGCCTGTTACTATTCGAAAGTTTGATTCTGTTTTTGTGGTGGTAGATCGATTTAGCAAAATGGCTCATTTTATTCCTTGCAAAAAAACTTCTGATACTTCTTACATTGTTGATCTATTTTTCAAAGAAATTGTTCGTCTTCACGGTATTCCTCGAACTTTTACTTCTGATAGAGACACTAGATTTTTGAGTCATTTTTGGAGAACTCTTTGG
Organism: Dendrobium nobile; assembly: GCA_022539455.1. NCBI lineage: Eukaryota > Viridiplantae > Streptophyta > Magnoliopsida > Asparagales > Orchidaceae > Dendrobium > Dendrobium nobile. The sequence goes on along the minus strand of CM039728.1, from coordinate 36,501,900 downwards.
GCAAAACTTTGGATTACTCTTCAATTTAGTAGTGCATATCATCCTCAAACTGATGGGCAAACTGAATATGTCAAGCTTAGGAAATTTATTAAGATGTATTGCTGGAGAAAAACCATCCCAATGGGATTTAATCTTACCTTAAGCTGAGTTTGCTTACAATAATTCTGTTAATCATTCCACTGGTAAAACTCCTTTTGAAATTATTTATGGACAACCTATTCCTCACGTTTTAGATAAAAAATGTTTGCCTTTACCTAACAAAACTAGTGCTGAAGCTTTTGAAATATTTGACCACATAAAGACTGTCCAACAGCAAGTCCTTGAAAAACTCCATAAGACTAATGCTAAGTACAAATCTACTGCTGATGAACATCGAAAAGAGGTGAATTTCAATATGAGTGACTTGGTTATGGCTTACTTTCGTCTCCAACGATTTCCTGTTAGAACTTTTAGAAAGTTAAGCAAAAAGAAATTTGGTCCTTTTCGTGTGCTTCAAAAATTAGGCACTAATGCCTACCTGTAGGATCTACCTATTACTGTTGGCACTTCTCCTGTATTTAATGTTTCTGACCTTTCTTTATATGAAGAAAATTCTGACGATTCTGTAGACATTGAAACTTTGCCACTCTCCACTTCTTTGGCAAAATCTGAATAACAGATTGAAGACATTATTGATGTCAGGATTTCTAAAACTAGACATGGCGAGCATAAGAGATTCTTGGCAAAATGGAAGAATCATCCTTTGACCGACTGCACTTGGATGGATGCTAATGAATTAAAGCGACGTCATCCTAATCTTTTTCAAAGAGTTACTGAAGCTTTCTCATCCGGAGATGAGAATTTCCCACCAGGAGGGAATTGATGCAATCATAAATTCTGTATTTTCATTTTCGAATATTGAACATTAGTTTTTTAATTTAGTTTTATATTTTTTTAGTTATCCAATGATGGGAAAGCATCCAATGATCATGGTAGGTTGTGCTTGGGCTTCGTAGACCTTGGTTTGCTAGCTTGATGGGTCTTTGGACTACTGATGGTTCTGGGGTTAGCTTATGGTTCTCGGTTTGAGCTTTACTCTCTCAGTTGTTAGCTCATTAATGTGGAGCTGAAGTTTAGTTCAATCATTGGGAGATTTATTGAACTACCTAGCTCATTAATCTAAAAATGTATGCTCTTAAGTCTTGGATTCATTTTGGAGTGGATTTGTCTTTTCTCCTCCCCCTTTTCTTCTCATTTCCCTGAGCTGGGTGATTTTCCGTGCTCTGACCCTTGGGTTTCCGAGAATGGCTATTGGTTTCCTGTGCTTGGAGGTTTCCCGTGCCTTTGACCCCTTGGTTCCCGCGGTTGGCTGTTCGGTTTTGCGGTTCCCTGCTTGGATCCGTGCTAGGCTGCTCGATTTTGCGGTTCTCTGCTTGGTTCCGTGGATTTCCTTTCTCTGTTTTGCTGCACCTTTTGGGATTTGTTATTGTGGCTGTTAGCCTTTCATTTCCCTTAATATTATTAGTTTATTGGGTGGTGCTTTGGCTGTTGTGTTCTCCTCTCTAGCCTATATATTGAAGATGTTTTTTGAGGAGAAAGGTTGTTGAAAATTGTTGAGCTTAGTCTCGAAGAAAACCTGAGGGTTTTCTCTTCTTGGAAAAGCTTGAGAGCTTTGTCCACTAGCTCGTCCTCTATTTCGTCTGGGCTTCTTACCTCTTTCTTCTCTATGCAAGTTCCACTCCATTTGTATCCTTCTTCTTGAGCTGAGGTGATGTTTGTTGGCTGATTTGGGAGCATTTGCTGGAGGAGTTTGGTTTGGACGTTTGGACTATCTTGCTGTGGTGGACCATCGGTTTGCTAACCCTAAGCACATACTTTACTTAACCTACATTTCGATGCATATGAGGAAACTGTTCTGTCGGTTGTTCTGAGAATAGTGACTTTTTTTATTTCTTTTGTTTCTTTTGATCTCTCTTTTTGTTTATCCGTCGGCTTTTGTGCTAATAGATGATTGCTACTATTTGAATCGAGTTTGGTAATAGCTTTTCCCATTGTTCTCCTTGTTTGGTATTTTCAATCTAGTGTGCTGCATCAAGTTTGGTATTAGAGCAAATTCTCATCCTTGGTTGGTGTGTTTTTTATTGTTGGCTTTGTTTAGTGGGTCTTTTCTATTTTCTAAGATGGCTAATAATCCGTGAGATTGGCAAAATCTTATGCAACAACAAATTAATACCATGGTTGAAGCAATTGAGAACTTGAATATCAACAACGCTAATGCTAATCCTAATGTTCAAACTTCTGAAAGTGAAGAAGAGGTTCCTAAAAATCAACGTAGGCAACAAAGAAATTAGGACTATGAAATTAAAATTGATGTTCCTAACTTTGAGGGTAAGCTACAACCCGATCAATTTCTTGAATGGGTAGAAAAGATGGATCAATTTTTTGAGTGAAAAGAAATACCTGATAATAGGAAAGTTCGCTTTGCTAGCTTAAAACTTTCTGGTCATGCATTAACCTAGTGGAAAAACTTTCAAAATAATAGACTTAGGAGAGGAAAAGAAAAAGTCCAAAATTGAAAAAGAATGAAAGAAAAAATCTATACTACTATTATAAAAGGGGCTTGAGTTTCCACCCACATGCAATCCTAACCTTTCATTTTATTCATTAAAAATTTATCCTGACCATTCATTCTATTTTATTATTTTAAAAATATCAGAAAATCATTAATTTTAATATTTATTCTATTTAATAAATTCTTAGCCGTTACCTTAATCAAATTTTAACGGATGCACTGTGTACATAAACTTTTAACGGCTTTTATGAAGCATCTTTAATTTATTTATAAAACGGATTTGGCTATATTAACATTATAATCAAATGTTATACTATGGCATTAAATGCACAAAGATGGCTTCATTTTTTACTGTATTAAAGCCGTGCATTATTTTTATTGTAATAATGTTAGTTAAAATTGTGATTATACTATAAAATTATAATAGAAATGATTTATAGTATAGTAGTTTTATATTATCTATTATATGTATCTATATATATACAAATTTTATTGCATTGAATTTAAACGGCTCTTCAGTTTTTTTTATTGCATTAAACGCATAGACTTCATATTAAATCGTTCATTTTGTTGCATTATTGTTTTATTACTTTCTTATTATAATTATTATTGTATTCTCTTAATTGCATTTAATTAAGAGAATAGCAATGGATATTACATAATTCACAAAACGGGCTCTTAAGATAATTTGTCACATTAAATACTATTAATTAATGAATTTGAACAGCTTTTTATGTTCGGGACTCTTCGACTTGCCCAACATTTGACAACCCTTGGTATTCCATATAAGGTGTATTCCATATAAGGTGTATATAATGCTTCACAAATTATCATGTGTCAAGCTCCTCCATTTTCGCTGATGCTTATTCTCAACGAGTTCAAACAGTGATTACACCCCATCTTTCATTGAGTGCAAGTAGCTAGCTTAGGATGGTATAGTAGCTACTTGCAAGATTTCTTTTAAATTTTAGGTTCTTTGTTTCAACTTCCAGGTTCTTCTTTCTTTTTATCACTTCTTTTTCAATTTGATTTTGAGATCTTTGTTTTAGTTTTCAGTTTTTTTTTTATAATTTTGATTACCACCCTTTCAATTTGATTTTAAAATTTGATAACTATATATTTTTTTGAATTATTGTAAAAAAATTTCTGGTTTAAATAACATTTATCAATTTTATTATGTGTCACCTTATTTATTCATAAACTAGGTGAAGCATGATCTTTTAAGAAGGCTCACCATCTTCGTTGATGCTATCATCTCAATGAGTTCAAATAACAATTACACCCCAGCTTTTGTGGAGTGCAAATAGTTATCACAATCCATGTTAATTAGGATAATAGCTGCTTGCAATATTTCTTTCAAATTTCAGGATCTTTCTTTCAACTTTGAGGTTTTTTTTTTATTACTCTTTCAATTTGATTTTAAGATCTTTGTTTTAGTTTTCAATTTCTTTTTTATTTTTATTATCTCTTTTTCGATCTGACTTCGACTTCTATGAACATTTTTTTATAGATTGCTTCTTAAATAAATGGAGAATAAATAACATGATAAACTAATGATTAATTTTATAAAATCATAAGTTATGATTTTTTTTATTATTTCAATTCAACTTCCTTATCATGTTCATTTATATTTTACTTCAATTCTTTCAAGCTATTTAGTGCATAAGAAATTAGAAATGTCAAAACTCAATAAAAAGAAGAATAAAAATATATTTATCATATTTATCATTTAATTATATATTTTTATATTTTTTTGAAGAATCTTTTTGATCTCTTATATCTTTATTTTTTCTTATTGCTCATCATTGGAAATTTTGATGAGATTAGTGCATCTTTTATTTGCTTCTTTTATGACATGACTATATTAACCTATATTCATTTTTAGTAACGTGCACTTTGTGCACGGGTATTTATACTAGTGAAAGGAAAATTCTTGACAACTAATCATGCTCAAACAATATTCCAAGAATTTAATAACTTGAAACAAGGAAATCAATCCATTGAAGAATAGCAGTATGGTCGTATACCAATCGGTGACACCCCTTCCTTCAAATTGATTGCATGCTCCTGCTCTCTAGGTGTGATAAGCCTTAAGGCGGATGAAAAACCTCACTGAACTATTGTATGAGTGGTTGTACTGAAAGAGGGATGTTTCCCCCTTCCCCCAATCTGACCCCTTCCAAGCTTTATAGTTCCACCAAAAATTCTCGTCCCACCTCCTGGATGGTCATGATCATGGATTTGAGAGATACTCCGGCCCTGGACAGCCCCGCATCTCCTGGGATCACCATCCTTCTTCCCTCCACCACCAGTTCCATCCTCAGTCAGTGCTCCCCAATTAACCTTGATATCTCCCAAGGTCTGCAGCCACTTTATCCTCATGATGACATCAGCGCTCCCCAACTCCAATGGAAGGAAATCCTCCCTCACCTGAACCCCCTAAATAGTCAGCACTACCCCCTACAAAAATTGGCATCTTAAGCTTTCGAACCTTTGGATCTCCCCCATTTTCCATGATTCCTCCATAATTTCCCTTTCCCCAAGTGGGTGGTCCTCCCCAAGTGTTTCGATCCTCCCTCGCACGTTCATACCCAAATCCTTCTTCAAATTTGCCTCTTCTTCCTTCAAAATCAGCACCTAGGTGGCCATGATCTTCCTCCCTTTGTTCCCAATCAGCACCCCTTTGCTCCTACCCCACACATCCATGCCTGGCCCCATACCTACCTCCTCTCTCCTTCCTCTGAAAAGGCTCCATATGGGATCTTCTCCCTTCTCCCTCTATGATCTCCACCTCATTTTCATCCCTACGAATTTCAAAATTCATATTTTTTTCCTTCTGGCCCTCTCGCCTCTAATGCCGCCATTTGGTTGTGGAGATCCAATATCTTCTTCACCTCGTCACGTAAGTCAGAGAATTGCTCTTCCATGGAGAAAATTATATCCTCCACTGTTGTCTTGATTTGGTTCATCTCCCCCTCAAGGTGTTCCTCAAACGTATCCACCTTCCCAGTGCCCATCATTACCCCATAACCCCCAGTGTCCACCAATTTCACCCCCAACTGGTCAACAACCTGATTGGAGATAAAATTATGGGTAGCTATCGATTAACACCGCCACCTCTTTGTCTACTATCTCCCCCTTCACTTTAATGGTGTGATTCAGGGTGAACCCCACCACTGAGTTCAAGGAGACTTCTAACATGTCTAGATGTAGCTTCTCCTACTCTCCCTGCTTACTCTCACCTCCCTCATCAGCTTCCTTTTCATCATAGAAGGTGAAAACCTGAAGAGTTCTGCCCTTACACCTATGCCTCGACGTATATCTCTCATCAAACCTGAAGCACAATCCATTTTCTCTCTTCTCCTGAAACTCCTCCGTCAGCTTCTTGAAGTTCCCCCCAAATCCCCCTCCTCGAGGCTTCTCCTTTGGGGCCTCACGCAGGCTTCATACCCAAATCCTTCTTCGAATTCCCCTTTCCTTCCTTCAAAATTAGCACCTCAGCGGCCCTGTTCTCCCTCCCTTTGTTCCCAATCAGCACTCATTTGCTCCTGCCCCATATATCCACGCCTCTCCTCATACATACCTCCTCTCTCATCTCTCTGGAAAGGCTCCATATGGGGCCTTCTCCCTTCTCCCTCTACGATCTCCTCTGATTTTCGTCCCTACGAATTTCAAAATTCGTATTTCTTCATTCTGGCCTTCTCGCCTCTGATATCGTCGTTTGGTTGTGGAGATCCAACATCTTCTTCACCATGCCACGTAAGTCAGAGAATTGCTCCTCCACCGTTGCTTGATTTGGTTCACCTCCCCTACAAGGCGTTCCTCCAACGCATCCACCTTGGTAGCCATTGATACACGGATTTTTGTGAGATTCAAAAATCAGTATTTCTTCCCCAAAACAGCCACACCAATGGTCTGGACAGGAAAAATTTTTGCAGGAATCCACCAAAACCACCCCTAAATAGCCCAAGAAAGCGACTCTGATACTAATTTGATAGAAAATAAGAGAAAACACAAAGTTCTGCTGTATAAATCAGCAATCCGACATGCTTCCGAACAATTTTTGGAAGAAAAAAAAAAAAGAAATAACAGAGGGAAAAACTTTTAATTTGATAGTAGATGAAAGAAAATAGTAAGATATAGTTAGATCTGCAATTGTAGAGGAAGATCCTGCTCTCTCAATCTCTAGCTGGAGAGTAGAGCCCAAGCTAAACCTAAAAAACACCAAATTCTGTAAAACATACAACATAACCCTAACCCTAGAACATAAAATCCTACTTAAAGAAAAAACAAACAACAAATTTCTAAACAGCCCCTAGAATTTGAATTTCCCCTCTCAAATCCTTCTCAATTAAAGCCATAACACCACAATTAAGAGGGTTGGGCCCCTCTCAAACAATCCTACTCCCCCCTACCCCCCCCCCCCCCCCCAACCAGTTCAGCCAGCTCCTCAAGAGCCAGTCTAACACAAAGCTGTTCAATGAAAATGTGTTTTGTGAAGAACAAGACATACTACAACTGTTAATGAGATGGACAGGTCATTACCAATAGTAATGAGATGACTATATGCACATGCAACCTATGCTAGATCAGCAGCATAGAGTGTAAACATAACTGGAATTATCACATGATCGAGAAAAATTTACCTTGGAGAAGGAGATGAAGGTCCTTGCGCTTTTGTTTGGCTGGACTGGCCCTGCAAGGTAGCCGCCAACATTGTTTCAGCCATTACAGCCCTCTTCTCCATTTGTGCAATCATAGCCATGGCTTCTTCATATTTTTCCTGCATGAATCTGGTAAGAATGGATAAATATATACAATAAGTGAAGAAAGGTAGGTCAATCAAATTAAGGTGATTTGAAATTTGTTATGTATGAAGTGAGATTACAGAATGTCAGAAAAAACTATTTATTTAGAAGGCCAAATAAACCTAGCTTTTAAAAGAACATGAAGATTCCTAGCATCACCATTAACCTTCTCCCAAATAGTTGGAGTCAATTGAAATTCATGGAAACCATCACTAAACCCTAAAAATGATGTTGGAATTCATGGAAGAACAAAAAATGGATTACATTTCATATAATCCACCAAGAAGAACAGGAAGAAGCACCAATTGATTAAACAAACTGAAGAGAGACTCGATATTTTTGGCTCTTTTTTGAGCATGAGATTGCACGGCTTGACTTGGTAGGGGAGAAAATTGATGTAGTTGCCACAATGTGAGTATAAGAAAGAGATATCGGAAGAGAGAGGTTAAAAGTCATAAGATTCCATTGAGGACTACCGCTTAAGAGAGAATCTAGGAGGATTATGGGGTAAGCTTAATTTCAATTCAGGATGCTAAACATAGCATGATACTAATCTTATTTATCTAGATAGGATTGATCATTTATATTTGAATTAATCATATCATCTAATCCAAATTAAAATCAATTCCTATCTAATTCAAACATAAAATAAGATTATCCAAAAAGATAATTCCTAGGTAATTTAAATAAAAATTAGCATGATAAAAGAAATACAAATTTAAATTCAGGAACTAGTCAGATGTGGGTAGGTCTGGACAAGTATGAGTCTGCGTTGAAATTCATGTGTTGCATCATTCTACTTCTGTTATAAAAATTGTTTTTGATCAAGGGGCTACTTGGTTTGCTGTAAAAGAGATGTAAAATATTTCAAATGCAGATGTTTTGGAAATATTGGTGTATTTCAAAAAAAAATTGAAATAAAAGGACTTCACCCTCTAGTTCAAATCCAATATATTTAGAGTTCCTCCGATTTGAGTGGATTTTCAAATACATCGAAACTCACCGCCATTGGCACCACAGGCCACCACCTCCGCCATCTCCGTCGGAGAACCCCCGGCCACTGCCGGCCAACGACCAACCTTGGCGACCGCCGGCCACCCCCGACTATCGTCGGCCGCCGCCAACCACCGCCATTTGAACTTTACACTGCATTCAATTTACTTCAAGCCAAACACAAAAAAGAAAAAACCTATATTTATTGTACACTCATCCAAATAACTCTAAAGTATTTCAAATACATTGTATTCCTTCTACACTGTATTCTTTTTTCAACCAACTAAAAAAGCCCCTAAATATTACAACATGCAAGTAATGGTTCAGAATGAAACTGCATAGAGAAGCAATAATAATTCAACCATAGTACCATGCTATAGATAGGGATTGATACTTACAGAATTGTCTTAAGTAGAGCCTATTCTTATGATCTTATGAATTTTTAACATAGAAAGGCTTCACTCTTGTAAATCATTCATTTTTACTTGAGACAATATATGTAAATCAAACTTGGAGTAAAGAACATTACAGCACTGGAATGTGGCGAATTGGAAGTGCATTACAAAGTTCAGCCAGGCATTTGTTTCTTTACAAGCAATACAATGAACGACGCAACATATAGATAAAGCCTTTGTAAATTTCTAGCGTGGAAAAGAACCTGGAGCATGTGGGAAGCATATTTTTGAGCAGCAGCATCTTGCTCAGCAAACATGCGAGCATCTTCTGTTACTTTCTGCTCTTGTTCAACCCGTATCAAGACCTATGATTATCCGTTCGTATATTGTGAGGGCATAATGCACAAGCAAAATATCAATGAGAAAGTAGCATATGATGTTGAAGAGTTGCAAAAATAGAAACTGGAAGAATGTCATACCTGAAGCATGGCCTGTTCTTGCTCCTGTTTATCTTTAAGAGCTTGCCGTAACTCTGACACTTCCTGCTCAAGCTGCTCAACCTACAAAATAAATAATCAAAACAGATAGAATTACGTTAATGAGAAGATTTCATTAAGCCATTAGTGAAATTTTATTCTTATAATTAATAGATGGCAAGAAAGATACACTGAGGAGATGATTTCTATGCTAAATCAAGTACTTGAAGATATGGAGAGCACAGAAAAATCTGCATATGATTTTTACTGATATTCGAAGACATATAATAAAGTATCTCAAAAACTGATTTGGAGTGATTTAAGAAAAAATGTGTAAAAAAATAGTTTTAAATTAAAGAAATACAAGATTTAGCATTAACAACATAAACATTAGTTGCAATCATCAAAGAGTTCATTAGTGGGTCATAACAAAAGCCATTATCTTTTTGAGTTATTATGAAAATGCTTATAAAGGATACATTGATGATAAAGTTCGGTTTGGGGTGGGGTGGGGGGGGTTTGAGGGGGGGCGTGGGGAGGGGGCTTCAGAAACAAAAGGTGGCATAAGATTAGTAGAACAAAAGCTAAGTATAATATATTATTTTCGTGGGTTAATAATGAATATTAACTAGTCAAACATTACTGAAACATAAAAAGCTACGAAAGAGTGAGAGGGCTAAATATTTTGATTCTATCATACAAATGTTCAGAAATATAGATAAAGATATAACTTCTAAAACAAATATTGAGTAATTGAAGTGAAAAAATTCCTCACGATTATTGAACGATAAAATAATATCACGGAAACATAAATGTAAAACTTCATAAAACTACTAATATGGACTTTGAGAGTTGGATTATAAAAAAGTCATTAATAGCCCAGTTAAATGACACAAATGAAATGGTTAAGATGGATTTGTGGTAAAACTTTATAGTGTATAATAAGAAATGATTATAATATATAAATGGTAACAGTAGCACCTATTGAAGATAAGTTCAAGGAGAAATAAACTTGGGTTGTTTGAGCACATACAATGGAGTGTCAAAAAAGCATCAAAGCTGCATGGATAAAATTATTGTTTGAGGCTTAGAAAAAAAAGGATACACTAAAGATAATAGTACTAGAAGTGTGACAAGGTTTATAAAAGATAGAGTTGAAGCATGATGCAAATACTCAAAAAGAAAAAAAAGCTAAATGAAGATTCATAAACTTGACCCTAAATAGGTTGAGGCTATGATGATGCTGAAATCCAAGTACTCAAAGCACAATTAATTTTTTTCATGAATACCTTATGTACTTTCTTAGAGAAAAAACGAGAGATAATAAACATAACAGATTCAAGTTATCAAGAAATATCAATTAAACTATTAGCAAAACTAGCATTCAACATGAATGAATAGAACAGAGATCATAAGCCCAATCAAATCTTTGAGATAAGGCTAATCATGATCATGACTTTACCTCAAATCACTTTAAAAAATTGTCACAATGTAATATGATCATATTGATTACACTTTTTAAGTCACTTTTTTTATTCTGCAAATCAAATTTAAGGAACCAAATAACACGTAGCTCCCAATCATGAGGCCGTGGGTTCAATCTTACTCACATTGTTGCACATGTTTTGGAAAAATATCGGTCCTTTTCATTTGGCTCATGTATTAAGAGTTTGTTCCCTTCACATTTTGCTCATGTATTAGGAGTTTGTTCCCTTCAATGATTCTTCTTAAGATCTTGTAACCAACTCATGCAGCTGGCAGCAACAGTCTAACTGCTCATGTGGGGCCCAGGGCCTCCTTTTATCACCTATAAGAGAAGAGTCTTTGGGAGGAACCTCTTTCGAAAAAGGGGGCTCTTTGAGAAAGATGTAAGGGGCGTTTATTAGGGGATTAGAGTTGTTTAAGAGAGGAGATTATGGTGGGTTAAGATTTTTTTATGTGATATTTGGAATTTCTGCAATTGGTTTTTGAGAGGTGTTTGGGTTCCTAGTAGTTGCTAGGAATTGTGGGAGAGACGATTCACCTCTCAAACAGTGAATAAAATTGTATCTTGTCCTACTTTTGATGTGAAACTACATGATATGAAACAGAATTGCACTTGAAAATTAATAAAAGTTTGTTAAAATAGTGAGAGATCAAACTTAATGATTTTCTTAATTGATACTTCAAAGAAGATCTCAGAAATTAACCAAATCTAGGCAAGTTATTACCGCTAAATTAGCAAGATCTATAAAATAACGACGGCAATAAATAGTAAAGCAAATGAAAAGCCAACTAGAATCCGGCGGTTAACAAAGCGATTGTCTCACCTTGAGGCTTACGCTCATTTGTCTACTTCTAGGATTGCCGGGAGAAGAAGAACCACATAAGTGATGAAACCACTCCGAGGGAGACGGTGCCGGAGATCCGTAGCGCTGGGGAGGAAGGCGTAGGATGTGGAGATGGCACGGGTGGAGGGCCTTCTATGATCCACGTGTAGTCGGAGAATTGATCGTCGATGGCGTCCACTAGTATCGGCAAGATCCGCTCCAAGTATTCTCCAACGGTGTTGTCGAAGCCAAATCCCACGTCAAAGAACGGCGATCTAAGGACGTGGACGTGGCCGTAGATGTCGAGCTCAATTTCGTGATCAATAACGGGATCCGCCATGCACCATGTAGTTGAAGACGAGCAATCACCGCGAGAAATTCCAAGAGGAGAAGTGGACGGGAAGGGTGGAGAGGCTGGGAGGAGAAGCAAGGGTCACCACTATGAAATAATGTCAGATTTCAGTAGTTGGAGGAATGGCTTGGGTGGGAGAAAGCACGTCATTGCCAGGGAGGAGCTCGGGTAGGAGAATAGAGCTTCGGACCAAAGCAATTTCATATTTCTGAAATGGGATTTTAGGGAGGAGACGTGGGGGGGGAAAGTGGGAAAGCTAATTTGAAAAAAACAACAAATTAGTTTCCAAAGAAGTGCCAACGGTTAGTGGGGGATTAGAGATTTAATGGGAAGCAATTAATGTAATTTAGAAGAGAATTAATGGGCAAGGGTGGCCGGTCATGGAGCAAGGAGAGAGAGAGGGTGTGGAGTTTAACAGGTGGGGCCCACGCTTGACTAGATGATTCCAATCAAATCTGAAATTATAATTTCAGATTTGATTAATTCTTAAGTAACTCCCAAAATTGATTTATTAGGAGGGAATAGAATTTGAATTTCAAAAGGAGCATTAATCCTCTTAAATGTCTCTCCTAAATAGATGAAGACTAATTAGGAAATTGATTTAATTGAGGATTTGAAATTCAAACAAGCTTGGGTCCAAGATTGGAAGCCGACGGCAAGGTGGAAGCCGGGCGGCGAGCTGGGGCCACGGGTGGCTGCTGGAAGAGGAGGAGGGGATCGGCAGGGGGTTTTATTAGCGGGATGGGCAATTGGCCAGCGGCCAATTTTCTGGCCGGGCTACAGGGCCGGCGGCAGGCAAGGAATGGGGAGGGATTCCACGGCTTGGGAGCAGGCTGAAATCTGCGGAGAAAAAAAAAACTTGGAATTTCCTAACCTCGCGCACCTCTTCTTCAAGATCTCAAAGTGAGATTGTAATGATATCGGAACTCACAAAGAGATCCACGACATTCCCCTCAAGAACTCACAAAGAGAACTAAGGAGACGGAGAACTCACAAAGAGATCAAAGTAGAAAATTTTTCATTCATTCATCAATAATAAAATTACAATGACAAAGCCTTTATATAGGCTATCCGAAAATAAAGAAAAACATAAAGACGATATTGCCCTTGGGCTACAACAAGCGCTAATTCCCTCATAGGGGTACAAAAAGGAAAAACATGAAATATAAATGACATGAATAAAATAACACATAAAAAAATAAAGACTCGGAATCATGACCGTCGATCGGCATCTCCGGCGATGGTACACGTGTCGAAATCTGATGTCCCCATCAACTTTGCTTGAAAATTAGTAAAAACAACTCTCTTTGTGTTATTTCTGAATCTATTTAGAGTAAGTTGTTGTTTTTTATATTGTTGTGTGCTGTTTTAATCATCAGTCCTATCAAATTGGTATCAAAGTAAGATTTGGGACCTATGGCGCCGAAAGAAGTGGATGCTTTGGAAGAAAAACTAGAAGGAAAAGTTGGTCAATTCAAATCTAAAGTTAATAAAAGGATTTCATCCATGGAAGAAAGGTTTTCTAACCTAGAGGACATGTGAAGAAAATATTGGAGCTTCACACCCAACCGGTAACATCAGAGATGAGGGGACCGGCAGGTGGCCAAGGAAGTAGGGGAAACCCCAATATTGACACAATGAGGGATTATCGGGTAGAAATCTTTGGCAATAGGGAAAATATGCCACCACTTGAACCGATAATCAGGAGGGAAATGGGTGAAGGATATAGCACGAGGAAAAATTGGGAGGAAGAAATAAGGAGGGCTGATTCTGAGGAAGAGTATTTCTATGAAAGGAGGAGAGGTGGGAGAGAACAATGGAGACATCACAACAATCACTATATGGGAGGAGCCGGAGGTGGAAGAGGAAGTTGGAGCGGAGGGGATCCGAGAGCGAGAAAACTGAATATGCCAATTTTTTAGGGGGAAAATGCTTATGGGTGGATCTATAGGGTGAAGAGATACTTTGCAGTGAATGGACTAACAAAGAAAGAGAGACTCACGGAGATGAAATTATGCTTGGAGGGGAAGGCCTTGTCTTGGTATCAGTGGAGACACATGAGAGAACCAATTTGATCGTGGTGGGAGTTCAAAGATAGTTTATTAGAATGTTTCCGAACAAGTCAGGAAGGAAACTTTTACGAGCAATTCTTTGCTCTTATTCAGGAAGGGACGGTGATGTATTATCAGAAAAGATTTGAGTACCTTTCAAGACGATTGGGGAATCTTTATAAGATAGTGTTGGAGGGGAATTTTATGAAGGGACTCAAGCAAGAGATCAGGGTTGCTGTTTGGTTATTGAGGCCACGAGGGTTAGGGAAGGCTATGGAGCTAGCCCAATTGGTGGAGGACAAAAACTCACTTGAGAGAAGCAGCAAAGTCAACAATTTGAGAGCTTCATACCGAACAAAAACAACTTTTTTGGCACCAAAAGTACAATATGTGCCCATTAAGAGAGAAGTACCCAAGGATAGGGGATTGGGAACCCGACTAGGGGGAAATTTCAAGCGGTTGACTGAGGCAGAAGTTCAAGAGAAGCGAGCTAGGGGATTAAGTTTCCATTGTGATGAGAAATTTGCGTCAGGCCACCGCTACAAGGATTGTTCACTGCAGGTACTTACAGTTTGTGATGAGGATGACACTCTTGAGGAGGAGGAGGAGTATTTGCACCTAGATGTGGCAAAGGTCTCCCTAAACTTAGTGGTGGGGTTTACCTCAATCACACCATGAAGGTGAGGGGACAGATATAAGGAGAATCAGTGATAGTTCTGGTGGACAGTAGGGCAACCCACAACTTCATCTCCAACCAAGTGGTGGACCAATTAGGTCTAAAGCTAGTTAACACGGGCAATTTTGGGGTGATGATGAGAACACGGAAGATGGAGAAGAATAAAGGCATCTTCCTAGGGTTGATGGAGACACTGCAGGAGATCCATGTGAAGGAGGGTCTTCTTCCCTTAGAGTTAGGGAAGACATGTAATTTTGGGCATGAAGTAGTTATAGACATTGGGGAAAACTTAGGTGAACTAGAAAGCATTGACTATGGAATTCATGGTGAGAGGGAGGAATGTGAGAATCAGGGGGGATCCTAGTTTATCCAAAACTAGGGTTTCTCTCAAGACTATGGTGCAGGGTCTAGGTGATCTTCTACACCCATTAGCATTACCCGAGAAGGTGTGGGAAGAGGTGATTATGGACTTCATTGAGGGACTACCTAGATCAGACGGGTTTACTATGATTCTAGTGGTGGTGGAAAGATTGAGCAAATATACTCGTTTCGTTCCCTAATGCCACCCTTACACCGTGGTGTTGGTGGCAGCCGCATTCATTAGAGAGGTGGTTCGTTTGCATGGCATACTCGAGTCAATTGTGTCCTATCGAGATAAGGTCTTTCTAAGCCACTTCTGGAGGCATTTATTCAAGATGCAAGGGACTATCCTGAAGAGGAGTATAGCTTACTACCCCCAGACGGATGGTCAAACGGAGGTGGTGAATCGGAGTGTGGAGACTTATCTTCATTGCTTTGTATCAGATACACCAAAGATATGGGCCAATTTGTTAGCCTGGGCGGAATATTGGTATAACACTTCATATCATACAACATCATAGAAAACACCATTTAAAATTCTATATAGGAGGGATCCACCCCATCTGATACATTACGGGGCTGACAACACACCAGTGTCATCAGTGGAGCAATACTGGGGAAAAAAGGACTAAATTTTGGCATAATTGAAGTAACATCTACAGAGAGCATAATAGATCATAAAGAAGCAGGCAGATTGACATAGGAGAGATGCAGTTTAAGGTTGGGGACACGATTTATTTGAAGATCCGACCTTACAGACATTGAACTTTGGCTTGACGAAGGAATGAGAAGCTCTACCCGCGCTACTTTGGGCCCTACGAGATAGTGGAGCGCATTGACTCAGTAAAAAATTGCCTACGATTGCCACTAACTTCAACCATCCATCATGTATTTCATGTATCGCAACTGAGACAAGTCATTGGAAACCACACACCCTCGCCCGCACTACCGGCCACTGTCAAAGGATATAGAGGTGAAAGGGGTGTGGGTGTGCCAAGGAGATAAGGGGATCAAGGAGGTGCTAATCAAGCAGAAGGATTTACCAGAATATGAGGCGACATGGGAGCCCAACAATGCTATTCAAAAGCAATTTCCCTTGTTCCACCTTAAAGGACAAGGTGACTTTTTGGGAGGGGATTATTGATGCAGCTGGCAGCAACTGTCTAGTTGCCAATGTGGGGCCCAAGACCTCCTTTTATCACCTATAGGAGAAGAAGCTTTGGAAGGAAACTCTTTGGGAAAGGGGGGACTCTTTGGAAAAGATGCAAGGGATATTTATTAGGGGATTTGAGCTATTTAAGAGGGGAGACTATGGTGGGTTTGGATTTTTTATGTGATATTTGGAATTTCTACAGCGGTTTTTGTGAGGTGTTTGGGTTCCTAGTAGCTACTAGGAATTGTGGGAGAAACAATTCACATCTCGAATAGTGTATCAACTTATATATTGTCTTACTTTGCTTGGAAATTAATAAAAACAACTCTCTTTGTATTATTTATGGATCTATTTGGAGCAAGTTATTATTTTTTATATTATTGTGTGTTGTTTTGATCATCAACTCCATCACCAACCTTATGCCCTTTCAGAATTATATGGGATAGCTTTCTATCCATTTAAAAAAAAGAACCTAAACCCCAAAATCAGCCTTTAACTCATATATAATTAGCCCCACACCTTCTCAGGAAATATATTCTCCATTCCTATAATATTAATTTTCAATTCTCCTTAGTACATCATTAATTTTCAAATACAGTATGCAAAACATATGCATCAAACCAATTAAACAAAAAAATTAGATAAGGTTCAAATGCAAAATAAATTAATAAAGGATTTTTAAATGAAAAGGAAAAGGGAAAAGCCTCTTAGAGTTGTGGATGCCAACCCACAAGAGCATCTTTTTTGTAATAATTATTGCTAAACCATGTATTGTTTATGGAAGAATTTAACACTTAAAAAGCTATTATTTCTTACCATCATCCTTCAAATTGCCCGGCATCCTTTTCCTTTAACCAAGCATTTAATAATTTCACAAGGGAAGAAACTCAACATTGGTAAACAAATTGAGAACACCGACACATTATGATCATACATCAACTCCATCGATCAACTTCAGCCAATTGTTGAAGTGCAAACCATTTATGCCATGTTCCCTCCAGTGAGTCTTCTACAAACCATTCGATCCTCACACAACTAACCAGATGTTATCAATGCACTTCTTCACTTAGCTCAAGATAGGTTTAGGAACTAAGGATGCAACATAATGCCAAATCGATGGCACAAACCTACTTAGTTTACTTCCAACATAATTTACTTCCCACAAGTAGACTAAAGTGATCTCTAAGAACTACTCCAACTTAAATATCCTTAAAGTACTTACATTGCTCAAGTGAAATTGATATCAATTGTTGCATGAGAAGCACTAGTGAACATATTTAAGATTGCCTAACACCCTCCAACTGATATACACATTCAAGTCAAACGTTTAAGCCAAAAAGTGCATGGGAAACACTTGTATATTAGTACCAAATTCTTACTTTATTTCATAACTATTGTGGGAATAAACAGCTAAACCCTCAATAAAAATAGCTGCCACAAATCGCACAACAAGAAGGATGTAGACGGTACCACAAATATTTAAAGTTGCACAATAATGGTTAAATAAAACAGTAAGTAAAAGTCGACAAGACATTCCTTACACTGGAAAAGCTCAGATTATGGGAAACACTTGTATATTAGTACCAAATTCTTACTTTATTTCATAACTATTGTGGGAATAAACAGCTAAACCCTCAATAAAAATAGCTGTCACAAATCGCACAACAAGAAGGATGTAGACGGTACCACAAATATTTAAAGTTGCACAATAATGGTTAAATAAAACAGTAAGTAAAAGTCGAAAAGACATTCCTTACACTGGAAAAGCTCAGATTATGGAATCTTCATCCAAAGCAAAACATGAGAATCCTAGAGACTAATCAAATATCTAATTCATAATCAACATAAAGAATCCAGATATAACCAACCTTGTTCACATGCATTCTAAGAAAATACCTGGCCACCATCTACGTTCTTTTATGTATTACTTATAAGCCTTTAATTTTGAAAGTCATCTTGCTAAACAATCCATAAACATTAACTTTTTAATCATACGTCACTACAGCCATATGCACATAGGATCATTGTAGCTAATAACTTGACCATAGCCTATCACAGAAATTAGTTCCCAAGAACCCCTCCAATGCAGATATTTATAAAAATTGTGTCAATAAAAAAAAAGATTTCATCATGGTAATGGAAAAAGGGAAGTTCCTTACATAATGTGGTAAAAAAATTCACCAGTAAAATTAACCAGGATATATCTGAAATTTTAGTAGTATAACAGTAAGAAAAACTGGAAGACTGCGTGCAAATAAAACTATAGAACCTTTTAAATCTTACAAGTAGAACACAATGTATTTCACATATAAATCTCTGAAAAAAAGAACAAAGTTCGGTTCAACTAGCATATTACAGAAACCAAATAAGTAAACATACCCTAGCACTCAAGAGGCGTCTGTTATCTTGCTTAACCATCTCCATCAATGCTATCTCCAATTCGTCAGCCCTAATATGATAACATAAATAGTTAATGGACTTTAGACTGCCTATAAATAAGCAAGTTATTAATTTGAACAAAACTAATCATGTTTTCCAATGACTAATTAAATAAAATTAGCATTTTGCATTGATTCATCTAAATAAAAAGAACAGAAAAAAATATCTAGAATACAAGCAATGCAGACTGATAGCAATACACCGTTAGTAGCACACCAAGCTGAGTATAAAAGCAAAGAGCATGAAGAGCACAAATGCTCTGTGTAATAAATCAACCCACACAAGCAAACCTAACCGGTCGAGTGGCCCTTCTCATCTTTTTCCTTCCTCTGCCGACCAAGAGCTGGCAACAACAGTGAGCTCTCATCTTCTTCCTCTCTTTCTCTATATTCCTCCTCTTCTCCCTTTTCTTTCCCTTCTTAAATTTTATTTTCGTCCAATCACACAGCTAAGGAGAGGCCACGTCAGTAATGAATGGGCAGCAATCCGAGGGCTGCAGTTGGAGATCCGTGGACAGTAATCCAAGGACTACAGTTGGAGATCCATGGGATATGATTATTATAATTAATTAGATTAAATGTCTTTCATTTTTCTGTTTATTCTCCTACAATGTATATATATATAATGATTCCAAAGAATATAATAGAATTTGAATTTCCCTCTAAACAATTTCTTCATGGTATCAGAGGCTAGGAAAATTTTAAGCCTTCTATGAGTGCCGGCAGCAAACCTTCATCCCTTTCTTCAAAACCATGCCAAATCAAATGTGAAACTTGCCAATTGGCTAAACATACCAAATCATGTTAACCAATTATTCCTTACCAACCTTCTAAACCCTTTGCCTTGATCCATAGTGATATTTGGGGACCCTTAAGGGTTAAAAATATAAGTGGAGCAAGGTGGTTTGTAATATTTGTTGATGATCATATTAGACTCACTTGGGTTTTATTTAATGAAGGAAAAATTTGAAGTTGAAAGAATATTCAAATCATTTCAACTGATGATTCAAAATTAGTTTGATACGAAAATTCAAATCTTAAAATCAAACAATGGGAGAGAATACTTCCATTCTATCATAAGAGAATACCTATCAAGCCAAGAGATAATCCAAGTGAGTTCATGTGCTTATATGCCTCAATAAAATGGGATAGCTGAGAGAAAAAATAGGTAACTCCCAAAAATAGCCAAATCTATTATGCTATTCACAAAAGTACCAAAATATCTATAGGGGGAAGCCATTCTTACTACTGCATACCTAATAAATAGGTTACCTACTCGAATACTAATATTTGAAATACCTAGACAAACTTTACTCAGTCTATCCTCATGTTCGTTTCATATCATCAAACCTACCTCAAGTTTATGGGTGCTCTTCTTGTTCATATCTATCCACAATATAGAAGCAAGCTTGATCCAAGATAAAAAAAATGTATCTTTATTGGCTATTCCCCAACAAAAAGATGTTACAAAAGATTTTGCCCTATTTCTAGGAAAGTATTTAAAATCATGGATGTCACCTTCTTTGAAAACAACCCATATTTCACTAGTTTTGAAATTCATGAGTTGGGAGTGAAATTCCTTATTATACTACAAAACAGAGTTAAGTCAAAATCAACAAATATCATAAGAAATCCAAACCACGAGCATTTCTCAAGGTATATCTCCTATATCTCAAACTCCACCTTCAGACCTATTACCTCCACCCATAAGTCCTAATCAATCTCTGCAAATAGTAGCAATTAAGGAACAATAATATGTATACTCAAGAAAAAGAAAGCAAAATCAACATATGCCGAGCAGTGAGACAGATCTTGCACCTGTCAACTCTACTTCAATGGATCCAGCAACTGTAGATATTTATATAGAGGAGAAAAATGAGAAAGTTCAAAAAGAGATAGAGTCATCAAATGGCCAGAAAGAATCATGCACCAAGCATCAAATAGAAAACCCTCTCCTACAGCAGATTATCAAACACTTATCAAGTCTTCCTTTCCAAGTTGGATGATGTACAGATTCCTACTAATATTCAGGAAGCTTTGAATCACCCGGGATGGAGACAAGCTGTTAAAGAAGAAATTATGGCCTTGGAAAAAAATCAAACAAGGTAATTATGAATCTCCTACCATGAAAGAAAGTTCTGACTTGCAAATGGGTGTTCACTGTATAGCATAAGGTGGATAATAGTGTTAAGAGGCTGAAAGCTAGGCTGGTTGCAAGAGGATTCACTCAGTCTTATGGAATAGATTATCAGGAAATTTTTTCTCCTGTTGCAAAGCTCGACACCATCAGGATTCTTATTTCCTTAGCAACAAATTTAGATCGGCCCCTACATCAACTAGATATCAAGAATGCATTCTTGAATGGGAACCTGAAAGAAGAAGTCTACATGGAGATTCCAATGGGGATTCAGAAGTCTTATGGAAAGGATAAAGTGTGCAAACTGCTAAAATCCTTATATGGATTAAAGTTGTCTCCAAGAGCATGGTTTGGAAGATTCTCAAAGTATGTAAAAGGCCATGGTTTTAAACAATGCCAGACAGATCATATCTTATTTGTGAAGCAGTCAGAAAGAAATAAGGTAGCAATACTGACTGTTTATATAGATAACATCATCCTTACTGAAAATGATAGAGAAAACAATGAAGATCAAGCAGGCTTTGTCTAAGGAGTTTGAAGTTAAAGATCTAGGATCACTTAGATACTTCCTTGGTATGGAGGTAGCTCGATCAAGCAAATGTATATTTATTTCCCAACACAAGTATACCTTAGACCTACTGAAGGAGACCAGCATGTTGGGATGCAAATCAGCCAGTACACCTATGGATCCTAAGAAGAAACTTGGGATAGAAAGGAGGGAGTTCCAATAGATAAAAGAAGATATCAACGTCTTGTAGGAAAGCTTATATACCTCTCTCATGCCCGTCCAGATATTGGGTTTGTTGTAAGTATGTAAGTCAATATATGTGTAATCCTATGAAGGAGCACATGGTGGCAGTATATCAAATTTTGAGATATATCAAGAACACTCTTGAAAAGGGGCTATTATTCAAGAAAAATGAAGATAGGAAATTGAACATTTATTCTAATATAAATTGGGCAAGAAGCCAGGTTGACAGTCGATTAACCATAGGATATTGCTCATTTGTGTGGGGAAACCTAGTGACATGGCAGAGCAAGAAACAATCTGTTATTTCAAGAAGTAGTGCAAAAACTGAACTGAGAGCATTATCAGTTACTATTTGTGAAGGTATTTGGATCATAAAAGTATTGATTGAACAGGGAATAAAGACTAAAGGCACGATAAAGTTGAAATGTGGCAATCAAACCGTAATCAGTATGGCCAAGGATCCAGTACATCACAAAAGAACAAAACATGTTACTATTCATAGATAATTTATATCTGAAAAAATAGAGAACTCATAAATTAAAATAGTATATATCCCAACTCATGAACAACTTGTCGATGTTCTAACAAAGGCACTACCGGCTCTCTACTTGATAAGTTTGTTTGCAAGTTAGGATTGTACAACCTGTACAACCCAACTTGAGGGGGGGTTGTTGAATCACATAGCTAAGGGGAGGCCACATCAGCAATCCGCGGGCAGCAATCTGAGGGCTTTAGTTGGAGATCCGTGGGCAACAATCCAAGGGCTATAGTTGGAGATCTGTGGGCAGCAATCTAAGGGCTACAAATGGAAATCTGTGGGCAGTAATCCGAGGGCTGCAGTTGGAGATCTGTGGGATATGATTATTATAATTAATTAGATTAAATATCTTTCCTTTTTTTGTTTATTCTCCTAGAATGTATATATATGTAAAGATTCCAATGAATAAAATAGAATTTGAATGTTCCTCTAAACAATTTCTTTAATTTTCAATTGTAGTTTTCTCAAATATGTAGATTTTCCCTCCGCAAAAATCCGTTGGATTCACCGCCTCATCTTCCCCCTTTCTCTTTCTACTTAACTTGCAAGCATAGATTAATTTCACTTGTTTTAATCTTATATTTAAGTTTGCATTTAATTGATTTTGAGAAAGATTTACATGATTAAGTTTGATATTGTAGGCCATATTCCACAATACAAATAATTAATTCGGGTTGACTAGGGGGAACCTAGGTTGAGTAGATTGGACCTATTTCATATAAATATGGGTTGTAATGCATTTAATTGCATACCTATAATTAATTGAGAGTTCGTAATGTGTAGGACCTTTGAATTAATTTTTCATCTCATGCGAATGGCTAGATCTCAAATAAATTTAGAAAGTCATGCCATTCACAAATAATTTTTTGTTTTACTTCTTTGATGTAATATTGTTATGGACTTTATTGATACAATAAAATATTAATTATTTTTCATTGCTTGCTCTCACATGTTATGCTTATAATTACTTCTACGTGAAACTTTTCTTTTTTTAGAGCAATATCGGTTCAATCGATATTGACTTTTAAAACTTATTTTAAGACTTGAGGTTAATCCCTTCATTATGTCCCGTATTGATAGCATATACCACCTTCCAAACACAAGATGTGAAACTTAGCAGCTGACTTCAACAGCTCAAAGAAATAATGAGACATTCTAGCTTGAATAAAAGCAGAATTTGCAATAAATTTCTTCTTTTCCACTAAAAAATGTACAAAAGCTACAAAAAATGAATTGAACTTACTGCAAAGAGTGTTGTTTAATTTTCAAAACAGAAGAAATTTTATAGAAGTTGTAATTGAATCGTTAGGTGCCAAACCAGTATGAAATCAATAAATTCAGACCAACAGTATGTGGTTGTAAATCAGATCAACTATGAGCAAGTCCATTAATCCATTTGAGACTGGTCCCTTAACATTTCACATTACTCCAGGATCATAAAATCAAAGTAAAATGAATTTAACCTCAAGACCTTGACCAGATCCAGCAAAAACATTGCAATGTGAACAGCCAAAGACTCTGTGGTGGGGGCAAGAAATATAGGGAGCCTATACCCCTCGCCCGCACGAGTGATATAACTGGACGACGACCCACTAAATCACGAAAAAAAGATGAAGACTAAGATGAGGAAGAACAAACTCTTACATTTCAAATTAAACTAAAAAGAAGAAATTAAAAGACTACAAACGACGATCTAACAAACTCAAATCGAAAACCAAAGACACCCTAAAGTTGCTTCACTTAGAGGAGAGGGATACAGGTGGAGTGGCACTTGCAGAGAGACGAAAGAGGTTAGAAGACAAGACGAAAGGTTGGAAAGAGCTCGCAAGATTTCCAGAGGGGATGAGAAAGAAGACGGACAAAGCTTGCAAGCTTTTCCAATGAAACCCGCAGGTTCACATTTCCAAAAATCACATATCATTCATTATTTTTTAAACATTACATAACCCCCCATATATATAGGTATGAAAGGGGAATACCAAAGGACACAAACAATGAATTCACATAGGAATTCCAAACATCACAAACATTAAAAACCTAATTGCTTTTCACGGAAAAACAGCCCAAGCCAAGGAACCGAAGTGGCAACCATGGGAGCCAAGGAGACCGCTCGGAACCTAGGCGCCACAGCCACGGGAAACCACCCAGGCTCAGAAAACCAGCAACCGGCCGGAAATCCAAGGGGCAAAAGCACAAAAAACATTACCCCATGGTGGAAGCCAAGGAGCCACACATGGGAAAAAGCAAATCTTGGAATTCCAAAAACCGGTTTGGAATTTCAAGAGACAACTATAATGAAAAACATAAAAAGCATAAAAAGTACATTTAATAAAAGATAACTATGAACTAAAATGTTAGCTAATAATGAGCTAACTCTTAGTTCAATAAATGAACTAAAGACCAGCTCATAAATGAGCTAAAATTTCAGCTCAAATTGATTGAGCTTGTAAACTCGGGGGAAGTCAAAAATTGATTTATTTTGGACATGAGTTGACCCCCCCTTTGTCTACATCACTCTGGGTATTGATGCCTATCTTTATCATAGAAGTATACAGTTTTTTTTTATGGAACAAACCAGCACTTGCACAATGCCTGCGGGAGCTAAATCAAACATGCAATGTTAAAAAAACATTGCAGCAGCCAGCAAGGATACAACTTATCATAAGGATCCCAGCATTTGCAAAAAGAAAATTCCTCTGTTGCAAATTCAAACTTTGTATACAGTTTTAGATTATGGAACAAACCAGCACTACCAAAATGCCTGGGGGAACTAAATCAAACATGCAATGTAAAAAAAAATTGCAGCAAGGATATAACTTTTCATAGGATCCCTGCATTTGCAAAAAGAATATTCCTCTGTGGCAAATCCAAACTTCGTAAAACTTCTATAGATCCATTACTAGTCATTTTTCCTCATAGGCAAAATAAAATAAAATAAAATAAAAACCATGACGTTTTATACACTTAAAATTGGCGGTTGCATCACACAGTTTTACAAATTTTTAAGGAAATTGGAAATAAAGGAATATGCTAATCTTTATCGTAAGAACACTAACCTGAGGATAGCTGATCTCCTATCCTCCAGCAATCTGCATAACTCAGCCTTCAACCAAGTTACCTAAGTTTGTACAAAAATATTAATCACTTAAGAAGGCAGATTTATAAGAGACAATGAATTGTTGGCATCTTGCATATTTCTACTTTTCGAAGCAATTGATGGGAGACAAAGGTACAAGGAGGGAAAACAGACTGGTGGGAGTACATACAAGAAAAGAGGATGGATCAGGTGGGATGTAGATAGAAAGAGAAGAAAACCAAGAGGGGTTACACATAGAGGGTATGTGGAAGAGGAGAAGGCAGATGGGGAAAGATGCACGAGGGGGGTGGGGGGCAGAAAAATGGAATAGAGAGAAAGAGGTGTAATAGAAGGGATTTTGAGATAGAGAGAAGATGTTTAAAGGGGTTATGTGTGAAAGTTAAGTAGAAATAGAAGATAACAAGAGGGGATGGGTTGTTGATACAAAATAAATTTAATAAGTCTTTATTACATAAATCATAATAAGCCCTTCAGTCTTCTTTATAGAGAAAAAAAGACACGGTTAATAAAAAAAGATATCCAAAAATAAATAAAGTCGGAAAAGGTTTGAAAAAAAAATACCGTTAATAAATAACTCAAAAATAAAAAATCATAAAAGAGAATAACTAAAATGTTTCCTAATAAATTAACAAATAAAGAAAAGAAAGCAGTCATCTCTCCACATCATTGGTGTGAATGTATTTCATGATCAAACAATCTCTATCCATTTCTACCAGGTATGAAAACTCTCCTATAGAAGTTCTGTTGAATGTGCTCATCATGCAAAGTGGGATAAAGTCATTGAATATAATCATATGCCACCCATGAATCAATCATCTTGATGTAAACAATGTCACTAACAAATAGTGCTCACCTAAGTACTTGATGTAAAATTATCAAATCAATCCTGCTCAACATCAAATATAACTGGAGCTAGTAGAAGAACCCACCATAAACTTTGGAAGGTTAACAAATGATGCAACAAAATTAAAATATGCAGGTAAGGGAAAATGATGCAGGACTAAATATGATTTAAATGAATGCGATAAGAACTTGCACGTTTTGAGTAAGAGCAAATAGTAATTAAGATTGTTAGCCACTAAACGATGATAGAAAACGAATAAGGGATTGCTATGCTTACGCCAAATCATATGCTAAGAACTTGAATCACCAAATTAATTTAGAATTTCAATCCAAATGCAAATTAAGTAGTTATTCAATGAAAATTCCTAAGTTAACATCGAGAATAGCACATAGAAAATCAAGAACTCAAATCCTACGTTTACTAAGCGAAGGAAGAGAGCTTGGCACGAATCATTGTGCTTGAATCACCACCTACAAGATCAGAGGATTTAGAAGATAAATGAATAGGAGAAGAAGTTCACCCTTGTCGAAGACCGGAAGCAATTTGTCACTGAACGTTGACGAGTTGTTCTTCGATTGCTTGATAGTGTGAATATTATCCGATCCAAATATTCTTCGACGGAGTCGTCGACTTCCGGGTTGACTTCAAAGAATGTTGATCGGAGAATGTCGACGTGCCCTTGCTCGTTGTAGACAAAGCCGGAGTCAAGGTCGGGATCGGCCATTCATCGATTCCTTGGCTGTAGTATTGTAGATGAAGGTCTTGACTTTCTCTTACGGACTTCTCTCGAGAGGGAGGATATTATCTCAAGGATTCAAGAGGGAAAGATAGAGAGAGGTGTCCGGCCAAGGGTGAGGGCATGGGGGAGAATTTGTTTCAGATTTTAGATGAAAGAAGGTGGAGGGAAATCAAGCAATTGTTCCCCAATTAATCCTTTTAATTTGGAAAGGATTTGGGTGAAATTAGGAAAGGGGTGGGGCAGCTAAGAGAGAGGGAGATAGAGTTTGAATTGTTTCCAAGATGGAAGCTTGCCTTTTTGAAATAATTCCAAAGGAATCCAAGAAGGGGGCCGGCGGCATAGAGAGAGGTTTAGAAAATTAAACAAGTGTATTAAGGCTTGCTTAAATAGGATCCACCAATTAAAGGAACTATATTTAATTCCAATCTAATTTTAATTCAAATTGGATTTGATTTTAGAAACTTTCCTAAAATAAGATTTTATTTTAGGAAATGTTTCAAATTTCAAATTTGAATTATATGATTGACATTAAAAATCTTTCCCAAGACAAGCTAAGCAAGAAAGGAAGGTAATTATGTGGAAATTAGGAAATTGGAGGCAAGGGGGTGAGGGTGAAACTGGCGGCTAGGCTAGGTTTGGGGTAGGTGGATGGGTCGGGTGGTCACCCAATCAAGGGAACCGTCTTGGGTGGCCGGCGGCTAGTGAGGTGGGGAGGAGGATCTAGGCCGATGGTAGGGTTGGGGATGTGGCCGGCGGTGGAAGCTGGGAGGAGTCAGGAGGGAGGGAGGGTAGAAAGAAAGAACATTTAAAACAAGCCACGAACCCGAACTCTTCAAAGGTTGGTGGGTGATCCGCTTCCCTCTCCAAGGGGTTTCACTCCCAAACACTCTCAAGCTCTCGCAAAAACTCACAATGCAGAAAATTTTATCATTCATTCATTAACTTCAAAAGAGAACATAACAACTATAAATAGCCTCATACAATGGACGAAAATAAAAGACGACATCGCCCTTTGGTCTTACACATGACCACCCTTAAGTAAGGGGTAAAAGGGGAAAATGACTAAAGCAAATACAAATACAAATAAATAAATAAATAAATAAATACATATGACGACTTAACTGATCGCGTGTGCCGGAGAAGAAAACACGCATTAGCCTGTTGCATGAAAAGAGGATAAAATTGTTTTTTTTTCTTGGGAATGGCTACAATTTTTTCTTATTTTTCTTTTAAATTGCTGAAGTTTTATTAATGCTAGGGTGGTAGGGCCTTAGCTAATCTTGAGAACCGCTACAATTGGGAAGCTTTTTCTCTAAAATATCTTCTTTTTTTCAAATCCTAGTAGCACTACTAGCTTCTGTTAAGAGAAAAAAGACTTGGATTTTTTTTTTAAAAAAAAATCATATTAGCTATATTATTATGAGCCAGCTCGTAAGTCGAGCCACATCAAGCTCTTTTAATAGATGAGCTTGAGTTTTAGATCGAGCTCGAGCTCGCGGCTTGATAAACTCGGCTCATGAGCTCGTTATCAAGTTGAGCTCGAACAAGGTCGGCTCACTTACACCCCTAGCAGGAATTTGAGATGATTGGGTGGGGTTGCAAGATTGCCAGCAACAAATCAAAAATAGGGCAATGGTTGTGCAGTGTACATAAACACAATTAAAAATAGTCAATAAACACCTTAGAAAATAGCAAAGGCAACTGTTTTAAACTAAAAAAAAAAAAAATAGAAGTAACGAATTCACTTACTTTAATAACAATCTAATACAAAAATTGATAGTGATGGGAATAAAAAAAATTTAACTTCTAGTGGAATTGTGATTTGAGTGTGAAAAAAGAACCTAGGAATTTTTAATGGAGCAAAAAGTAAGAGATAAAGAGAGGGAAAGAGAGAAGTTGAAGACAAAAGGAGAAAAATAGAGACGCATAATTGGGATGAGAGAGCTATGAGAGGCAAAGAAGAGAGAATAGGAGGGAGCCGATGTGAAGCAGAGAAAAGAAGAAGAAAGTCAATAGAGAGAAGAAATACTAACCAAATGTCTTAGATCTGCACTCAACATAAAACTTCATATATGAATATGAATCATTAGTCTTATTACAGTTCCTTTGTGTACTTTATGTACTATTTGCCCATGCCAAAACAGTTTCTAAAAGTTATCTCTTAAATTGCCACACTCATAAATCCCCAAAATCGTTATGATCGATCCTTTATGTTCATCAACAGCAGAATTGAAATATGAAAATATCTAACCCTAGAATTCAATTGCCCGTGCCAAAACAGTTTCTAACAGTTATCTCTTAAATTGCTACCCTCATAAATCCCCAAAATCACTATGATCGATCCTTTCTGTTCATGAACAATAGAATTTAAATATGAAAATATCTAACCCTAGAATTCAATAGCTTGAATAGAATTTCAATGGCGGCAACAAACCAGTAGGGAATCTTTCATTGCTTACCGTCAAACCTTAACTAGCTTTAAAGTGGCCTACCAACTATGAGATGGAGTGTGATGACTCTATCAGTATCATTTTATTGTATGCAGATTTTCTGAATTGGAAGCATCACATAAAACAAAGTTGAGCAAAAATAACATTACATGTTTTTTAAGATCAGGTTCAGAATCAATCTCATGATTAATTGTCAAGCTTCCAAAGAATTCATCCACGGACTCCATGTGGTCGCCATCACCTTCATGTGGACCATTTACTACCCCTGCGGAGTTGGTTTTTTGGAATCTTGGATCACATATGAAACCATACAACTTGGACGCAAGACCCTGGGAGTCCCTCCAGGTGTGAAGCCCCTTTCTTCTCTCTTCTATGACAGCCATGACAGATGGCCTATGCTTCTTTCTCAACTCAAGCAGTCTTGCTTCATTTATAACTTGATAACCCATGCAAGCTGTCAAAACAAGCTGGCTGCTATCAAAAGTTGAGCCAGCAAGTGACTGCAATAAGGTAACAGCATCTCCAGCATCTTTTGTCGTGACCAATGCAGGGCCTGCCGATAAAAACATTTTCTAAACCAGTAAACTCGATAACTAGCATAAATTGGTAACTTATGAAAAGAAGAAGAAGAAGCATTTAGCTATATATGTATGTGCACATATGTAAATATTGTGTTTGTGTGTATATGCATGGATGAACTTATTTCCCTCAAGGAGAAGAAATAAATTCTTCACCCAATTAGATTTTGATGCCATTACCTTGATATGTAAAACAAAAATGATTCATTCTCTTTAATATTATTATTAAAATTGGAGACACACGATTTCAATTATTTTTAAGATCATGTGAACATCAATCAATGTCACAATGGACGGCTCTAACCAAGCGAAGGCAATTACAATTATATAGAATAGAGATTTTCTAATGTTTTGAAATCAAATAAATTGATTGTTGATGATCTTGCCTGTATAGGATGAATTTGATTCATAAAATATATGGCTAAAACAAAGGGTTTTTATATATCGTATGAACAACATTGTAATTTTTACATGCTTTATAAAAAATGTGGATCATCCTAAAAATTGATGCAACTCAATCCACATCTCTTATGTATAGAGAGAGAGAAAAAATAGAATCGAGAGAAAATTAATCATGATCCTCATAGGAAGAAAATGTAAATATAGTAAAAAAATTCATAACATAAAATGATGAATTAGACCATAAAAGTAATAAAGGCAGGTACCATATAACTCCATCAAAGCAAGAGCAGTACGGAATAACATCACACGGTTTCCTTGAAAGAAAAGAACATCCCAAATACGAAGAACTGCAATAGATGAGTAAAGGTTATCAAAAGGTTCATATATGGGCATTGGCACTAGTACCTCTAGTGCATCTCTCAAAGGCACTTAGAGGAAAAAAATTGAGCAAAAGAAATAACAGTGATTCTATGGAGTAATTCAATAAGAATTACAGTTCAACAATTTATAGAACCTGACCGCTTTCCCAAGGAAGCATATTGACAAATATTGACAGGAACCAGGGTCCAGCAATCCATGGCACCTCCACCCCAAGATAATCGAGATGATTGACTGCGTAGAAGCATAAATGCATAATAACCCAACTCACAAGTCTAATTATGAAAAAATTTAAAAAAATGAATTTAGACTATTTATTTGTAAATTACTTACATAACTTTGGAAATCTCTCCCGAACTAGCTCCTCCAATACAAGCAGATCCACCTGAAAAAGTGTTATATTTAGTAGGTTTTAAATAGTATCTAATAAATCCTTAGCCTAAAAAACTTAGAACATTCAATAGGTTAAAACCCAAGATAATATTATACTCTCGACCCTAAGAAAGATGTAAAATGAGATATTACCTGAGATTCAATCATTTCTTCGGAAAAGTAGCCATCAAAATAATCATCAATAATGGTTATTAATGTCCTAAAATAAACATAACAAAAGGATTAGCAGAACGGCTAGCCTACAAGAACAAAAAAGCATTTATTATTTGAGAGTCGAAGATTGAACAACATAATATAAATCAACTGTAATCTCTTTTTTCTCCAAAACCTATGCATTCCATCCTTACATGCTAAAACTAGATTGACATACCAAAATGCATTCTCCTCGGGCATTAGCAATAATAGCAAACCAGCAAAGAAATTCAGAGCCTACAAAGCAACAAAAAGAATAAATTTAACAAGTGCTTATAAGATTTTTATATGAATAAAAAGAATACCAGAAGCTAAAAAATAATGCCCCAGCTGTAGAACCATCTGTAACAGTGATATCAACAACATAGCAATGTTGAGTTTTTATTCTTGAACAAATTAAATGATAAATCATACAAGCATGATTATTAGCAGTTTATCAAATTTTATTAGATTTCAGACTTTGAAATGTTTCTTAAAATCAACAAGTTCAATTATTGATGGCTCCTACATGATGGACATCTAACTTTTGATTTCTTTCATCCTTAGAAATGCATTTTATTTGTTTATTTAATACATGAGTCAACCCTTAATTATAGAGGATTGATTAGGAGCACATGAGAAAGAATATGAGGAGGTAGATCAAGTAAGAGGATAAATTTAGGTTCTCAACAAAACAAAGAAACCAAGAGAGATCATGTAAGAGGAGAAATTAATCCTGGGATTCTCAGATGGAGAGAAATATAGAGAGAGGTGCAAAGAGAGGAGAGAATTAAGAGATGGAGGAATTTGCTTTCAATTCAATTCAATTAATATGATAATTACACGCCTTTCAAATAAGATTACATCATAAAATACAATCTACTTTAAATTCAAAACAAGATAATCCTACATAAACTAGATAACATCCTACTAATAAAATAATCCTAAAAAAACTATATGTTTTTTTCTTCATGACAAATAAATACATAAAAAAGTAGATGAAGTAGCAAGAAAATCGCAATGTAGTCTTCTTTCATATCTTATAGTACGTCAACTCCCTCAAGTGATACAAATTGCAAAATTTACAGTCATAGAAAATACAAGACATGTGCGTTAAGACAAATGAACAGAAAGAAAGAATTTTTTTTTTTTTTTTGTATGGTATTCAATGTATTTTGTAGAACTTTGTGGTGTCTTTTTTTTTTTTTCAATAAGGTATGCCTATGTTGTTCCTAATTATGAAAATAAGTTGCATTCTCTGATTTCCCTCTTAAAATTGTTGTTCTAAACTAGATTGTAGTTTGGAGTTTTGGAAGATTGCAGCTTTTTCTGCTTATAATTGAGCTCTTTTTGCATGGTCTTCTATGGTTAATTCCGCATTATAGATGAAATCCTTGACATGGTTTTTAGGAGCCTTTTGCTGATTCTGCGTGTAGCTGAAATCCATGGCTTGTCTGTTGATGTCTTTTGCAAAAGTCTTTAGTGAAGGAGGCAGCTTTGATCTAAGGAGGGCTAGCCTTAATTCACAGCTGGATTTATGCTTGGTGCTAGCCTTAACTACAGCTTCTGTCGTTTTCTCTCATAACAAAGTAAATATCATGCAAAATTGCCTTCAATGCCAAAAGAGAACATCAAATATATTGAATCTGCTAACTTACAAGACATAAAGTGAATAAAAATGAAGTCACATATATTGAATATGCTAAATAATAAGACGTGATCTGTGTGAATGAAGAAAAAGTAAAAGCGGATGCTTGAAATGATTACTTGGCTCAAAGCAATGCTTTTGTAACAAGAAAGCAGTTTGCAACTGTCACAAAAAAAAAACTACTAAGAAAGCAATTGGATGGAGGTAGTTTCAATTAAAAATCACAATGAATGACTGTACTACCTGGCAGTACCCAACAGATGGATTATGACGAGCATAAGCTATGAGTAGCCGCTTCAAAGCATTCCTTCCATCCTCATCCAAAGCAGGATGTCCTGGAAATGTCCTTGGCAAGTCCTGAAAGTAAACGAATATTATGCAAAAGGAATTTTCTAGAGCTGATGTTTTGTTTGCAATGTTTCTAACTTATAACACCAGTCAAAAGCTTAAAAATCCCTACTTTCTCAATCTGTCTCCTCCATTTCTCTGATTGACTCACATTAGGTTTCTTTGGGACATCACTGACATCATTTGAAGAGAAACCATCAACTTCGTTGCTCTCAACATTTTTGGTTTCTAGAGCCAGCAAATTTTGGTAATACCCTTCCTCCCTGCGCCTTCCTATACCTGTGAATGCTTGCCATATCTGTGGCCACAAGGCAACATAAATATAGCTGTTTAGAATACAGACATCAAACCTAGAGTGACAGCAGGATCGGACGTAAAAGCAACACCTCTCCTCTAAGGGCCATTGGCAAACCACCACTGACAAGAAACTCCAGCTCTTCCTTCCAAGGGACTGGAGACTCTGGTTGCGTTCCCTGATTAGTCATGTTGACGGCTGAATCAGTGCCACTTCCATAACCAGAAGACACCTCCTGGTTCATTTCTGATCTCTCTACATCATAAAACTCGTCCTCAGAATCCTCCAAAGGCTTTGCCTCTTGAATATGAACGATTCCATTTGCGCTTCTCTCTGCATCTCCCTTGTCAATCAACAAGAATGTCTTCTTCTTTACACGAGCGCTCATCCACTGCTCTATTAAAGTAAGAGAAGGCCTTATCTGAGACCAAGTCGGGGATTTATGCATCATCTCCTTTTGTTCCATTTGCTCCATTTGCTCATCACCTTCTTCAGGGCCGACACTTTTTCTATGTCCAATATAACCTTGATCATCACCCAACCTGGTTGCTGCAGCAACAGGTGACGCAATCTCACTTTCCTCAGCAACAGGTGCATTGCCCGTAACTCCCTGACTCTCAAGGAATTCCTTCCAACGATTTGATCTTTCTTCCTCCTCCTCCTGGAAGCATAACAACGAACAAGAAAATTGAGCCAGAACCGCCGAAAAACATCTTCAAAATCAAGTATAGCTAGAGGAAGCATTGCCTTGTAGATATTTGCATACTCTCGGTATGTCTGCAAGTGCTGAGGTCGCACCACAAATCCATATGCATCCCTGATCAAATCTACGATCATCACATGAGTAATAGCGTAAAACTAATCCAACAATCAAAACCCCTCACGAAATCGACCGGCATCAAACCCAAATTTAATTGAAAAACAAATATTTCCGTGAAGCTTTTATCAGAAACAATTAAACATATAAAAATTTCCGCTAAACATTCAACCTAATTGCGTTTAGCAAGATGAATCAACTTAAACACCACAATTATCATGCGATCCAAGCCCGTTAACCCCCAGCATGCCACCTAAAACACGAACTTCCGTGCCGGCGCTTCCCGATCGGGCCCCGCCAACACTGAAACCACGAACCACATTAACGATACACCCACAGATCGCAACGACGCAGATATCCACAAAAAGAGAATTCCAATCACGGAATCGCGAACCGCATTCCGCAAAAGTCGGAAATCATAAACCCTACACGTGGAAAATATAAAGAGGCTCACCTTTTATTTTCAAAAGTGAAGAGGTGAAGACCCTTGGCCTTCATCTCAGGCGGCGCGTGTGGCGGTCAGAGCGGGTGATTCGCAGAGAAGATTGCGGCCGTTAACGGCAAAATCAAGGGAGCCACAGCCGTAAATCACACAGTTGACTGCAGCGGTGGTGGCGAGACTGCCGGTTTTGGCGAGAGCGAGTTGAACGCAAGAGGAGCGAAGCCAGCGCGGCGAAGCTTTGCATGCAGGGACGGAGATAGATGCAGCGCACAAATGGCGCAATATAACGGAGATTAGGATTAAAGAATTCGTATTAACCATTAAATTATTCATCCACGTTGAAAGTATTAGGGGCGTTTGACTAATAGTTAGCTTAATTTTAATTTATTTTTCAACTCTATAAATGAAGAAAAATATGTTAAATAATATATATATAAGATTTTTAAATATTTTCTTAATGGTTCAGTATTGTACGATCACAATAGTGAATATCAATCATTCTAAGTGTTTTTCTTATATTTGGAATGGATAAATAAGTTCTCCTTCTCTTTATGGATGAATTTAGGGTGGTTGCATCGAGGCCATGCGCCTCCGATTGATCGATCCTACTCCATAAGTTGTTGGATTAGGTGACTCAACATTCCTCCTAGTCATTTTTTATTTTATGACTTATGATCAAAATTTTATTAAAAAAATAAAATTAAACAAAAGTACAAGAATAGTTGTTTTGTGCATGAAGGATTAAACATCATAATTTTATTAACACTATGCAATAATTATTCTTGTTTCAGATTGAAATATTCACGATAGTGGAGAGATAACTTTAGCATTCAAGCTTTGTACGAAGATCAAGCACACAAATAGATAAGAGAGAATGATGCCAGGGTCATAAGAGGCACCATGATTTTACGTGAAAAATCCTAAAAAGGAAAAAACTATAGGGTATGGCCCAATTAAAATGATTCCACTAGTATTTATTATTGATTACAAATGAGACCCTTCAATGGGGTAAGGTTTTGACATGATGTAGTAAATATACATTATATAGAGCATATTACATGGTGTTCGTCGGAAGAATCCAATGATGAGGGAGTCATTCTCAAGAGAAAGGTGATATGTTCATTTGGTTGGCAGGACGAAGGAGGTTGTAGGGACCTTTGTCGGCATATGACAAAGGTCGGAGGGATGGTAGTCAGTGAGAAATGGTGGTCGAAAGGAGCGTAGTCAGCGGGTGATAGATGTCAGAGAGACTGTAGTCAACGGTTTACGTTGGTCGGAGAAATCGTAGTCGGCGGGCGATGTTGGTCAGAGGGACCATAGTCGGCGGGCGACATTAGTCAGAGGGACCGTATTTGACTTTAGTTGTCGGCGGGTGACATTAGTTGGCGGGAGCATAGTTGGTGGCGCGACAACAGTTAGAGGGACCATAGTCAGCAAGCGACGAGGAGTTAGAAAAGGTTTAGTGGCGAGCGATGTTGGTCAGAGAGATTGTAGTCAGCGGGCACCGACCATATTTAGTGGACGACGGAGGTCGAAGGGATCGTAGTTGACATACGATAGAGGTCATAAGGATCATAGTCAAAGGGCGATGGCAATCGAAGGGACCATAGTCGATGGGTGATGGAGGTTTGAGCGATCGTAATTGGCATGCGATGATAGTCGAAGGGACCGTAATCAGCGGGCGACGGTGGTCCGAGGGACTGTAGTCAGCATGCGACTGAGATCGAAGAGACCACTGTCTACTGGTGGTGGTGGATGGAGGGGCCGTAGTTGATGGGCGATATTGGTCAGATGGATTGTAGTCAGGGGGCGATGGTGGTCGAATAGACCATAGTCGGTGGGCAATGGAGATCGGAGGAATCATAGTTTGAGGGCGACAAAGGTCAGTGAGACAATAGTTGGCAAGTGACGGTCGTCGGAGGGACCATAATCGGGGAGATGGATGTTAGACAGATTGTAGTCGGTGGGCGATGGTGGTCAAAGGTACCATAGTCGGTGAGTGACGTTGGTCGGATGGACCATTTGGTGATCATAATCGGCAGGAGATAGAGGTCGAAGTGACTATAGTTTGCAGGCGACAAAGGTCAAAGGGACCATTGTCAGCTAGTGATGGTGATCAGAGGGACCATACTTGGCAGCCTGGCGGAGGACCAATTATGGTTGGCCATAAGAGAAGGTCTAGTGGCGGTCAGGCGGAAGTCTGACGACTGTCGATGGCTGAGTAGTGGTCTGGCGATGGTCAAGCAAAAGTCTGACGGTGGTCGATAACTGTGTGGAATTTTGGTGGCAATCGATGGCTGCGGTTATCCTATGATGGCCGAGCGGGGAGATGGAGGTTGAATGGACTATAGTCGGTGGGTGATGATTGTCAAAGGGACCATATTTGGCGAGCGACATTGGTCGGATGGACTGTCGGAGGGATCATAATCGGTGGATAATGGAGGTCGAAGTGACTATAGTCGACGGGCGATTAAGGTCGGAGGGACCGTTGTCAGCGAGGGACAGTGATCGGAGGGACCAGACTTGGTAGCCTGGTAAAGGACCAATAATTGGTGGTAGACGTCTAGTTGCAGGCGGAGGCTGAGTGGAACTCTCGCAGTGATCAACGGCCGAGTGGAAGTCCAGCGAATGCCGACGGCCGATGGGTGGTTCGACGATAGTCGATGGAGGTTCGCCGACGGTGGTGTTGGAGCTCTTGAAGCGAATGCCGACGGCCGACGGTGGTGTTGGAGCTCTCTCCAATATATGGCCCAAGGCCCCCCCCCCTCATGTGGATAGTGGAGGTCTAATTATAGATTTTTGTGAACAGTACACCTCATAAATATAGAGAAGATTCGGTGCAGGTTCGGAGTGCTCCATTAGATGGTCCATATTGATTCCCCCAATTATAGAGCATTTTCCAAGTGTTTAAGTGCCTTAATGATATCAGAAATCAATGATCCTGTGCTCATTTGATTCGTCTTGTCGCCCACTCAATTCAACAATATGCATACCATATTTGGATATAATTTTGTGTTACAATTAATGCTTTGAACCTTCTAAATAAGCTTCAGACTATTAATTCAGACTCATTTGTGCTCAAATTGGATCGATTTTGGTGTCGTTGGGTGCGTCTCTTTGATATGTTCAGTTTGACTATAAATTTACTAAAATCAGAGTTCAAATGGTCCCAAAATTAACTTTGGAAGTTTCAAACTTAAATATGCCTTGAGAATCGTGCACAATCAAGATAATTTTTGGTGATGTATCATTTCTCAATTTAGATAAACAATCCATAATACAACATGAATAAAATTTCAATTGTTGTATTCATGTGATTTGGTAAATACTCTATGAAAATTAAAAAATAGTTTAATGTGCATGCAATAATTCATTAATAATGAAATTAACCATGTTTGCATATGTGATTGCGAATTTGCTTTATCTCTGACTTTGTGATGTAGTGGAAATCATGGAAGAAGGAGATGCAAATAGCTCAAGAGAGGAAAGAGCATTAAAAACTATAATTCCAAAAATATATTCATCAATTGATTGAGTTGCCCTAAGTTATCTCACCCAAGTTCTATAATTTCTCTTGGGATGCTTTGTTGAGTGTAGTACATTGATGATTTCTTCAGAATTTTCTTTAAGAAGGAAGGCTTCGAAGTGAGGAGAGATATTTTATTTAGTAAAGTTTATCATGGAGAATATAATCGAGTGTGCTGAGAAAGCTAGAAGAGGTTTGGAGCAATTTCAACTTTTTTATGGTTTCCTTTGAACTTTGGGAGTCTATAATCCAAAGTGTAGCATGTCTCTCATGTGATGTGTGACAAATTTCTAGCTATATTTATTTTGGTGTGAATGCTCTCTATTATGATATGATTGTAGTAATTTCCATCTTGAAGTTATATTTTTACATACATAATACCAACATTCATATTGTTGAACCATTGTATTGATGATATGGATTCTCATATTATGAAATGCATAATGATGATAGTACACTATGAAACAAAAAAAAGTTGATAAATGGTGATATGACATTATGATATAAGTAATTTATAATTTATTAAAATTATAGGCTTAGCTTCTGTCAAGAGTGATAAAGTTCAATATAAGGAAACTCGGCGGAAAGAATAATGGTAACTTTTTAAAGATGAAAATTGAGGTAACAATGATACAACAAGGGGTGAAAAAAGCCTTGTTACTTAAATCAAAATTGCCCACAACAATGTCCAATCAAGAGAAGGGGAACATTAAAAAAAAAGTATTCAAGTTATATATTCTTCTATCTTGAAGATCTAGTGTTAAGAAAGATATCTCATGTAAAAATAGTTTTTGAATTATGGAAGAAATATGAGTAGTGTTGGCAGAAGACGCTTCTGAATTGAATATATTTGAACGAGAAATTCTTGGTTGTAGAAAGAAAGATAGTAAGTTGATTAATGATAACTTGGATGAGTTTAACAATTGGACATAGAGAACCTAAAGATGAAGATTGAAGGCAAAGATATGACAATCGTTTTTCTTACCTCATTGCCCAAGTCATCAAAGAATTTCAAAGTAACCTTAAAGTATAGAAGGAAAACCAAAAATGTTAATTATGATCCTAATTATCTTTAAAGATCTTGGATATGAAATCTTTGAAATAGCAATCATGGTGAATGTTTGCATATTCGTGGAATGTCTCAAAAGAGAGAGATTAGTTTCAAGAAAGAAAAATCCAATGCAAAGATTGATCAGATTCAAGGAAAGATTACAAAAATATAAAGTATTGGCAATGCAACAAGAATGGCCATGCATGTCCAAAAGATTTATCAAGAAAAACATCTAAAGAAAACTTTCAATCTCAAAGAGATGAATCGATCTTTAGAAATAATTATGATAGCGTTAATATTTCTTGAATGAAATCTTGATTGTGGTTGTACTCATCTTATGAGTCTGAGATAGAGTAGTTAATAATTTATCATAATTTTGATGGGAGGAAAATCTTGATGAATAACAATAAATCAAATGACTTTATAAGCATTGGATCTATTAAAAGGCATGATGGCCTTGTGGGGATTTTCAAGGTTGTAAGATATGTTCATAACTTAAAAATAAATTTGATTTCTTTTGAAACCTTGGATGATTATGGTTACATACTTACATGTCCAAATCTAAAACAAATTTATTTAATTTTCAAAAGGAGCGCTTGTGAAACCCCTTATGTAAAAGAAGTCAAAACTCTTAAATATTGAGACGTCTTTTAGTATAATGGTTGAAATTTTATTATGAAACTTTGTAGTTAAGTGTGTTTATCCCAAAAAAAATTTGGGATGGGCGACCTCCTACAAAATTACAACAACAAGACGAAACCACGTGGCCCTTAGGCTAAAGATGACAATATCTCGATAATTAAGACTTTTGGCTATTACAAATGATATCATAGCAATAAAATAACCGGAAGATGGGAACTAAATGTTATACAATACAAAGTGCTACACCATGAAAGCCACCTCTAAAATTTTTTATGGTACAAAGTGCTACGTGGAGGGAATCAGCACTTGAACTTGTAGGGATTACCTCTAGAATCATATCCTCCTGGTGGATGATTCTGAGAAAAAAATGCTGATGAAGACGTTAGTTACTTAATTAGGGAAGATTGTGAAACCCCTTAAGTTAAAAAAACCTAAAACTCTTAAATATTGAGGCACCTTTTGGCATAATCGTTGAAATTTCATTACGAAACTCCGCATTTAAGCATGCTCATCCCGAATAAATCCTAGGATGAGTGACATCTTCGGAAGTTATACCAACATGACAAAACCGTGAGGCCCTTAGGTCAAAGCGAACAATATCTAAATAGTTAAAAATTTAGGCTGTTACAACATTTGTACTTAAGGATTCTAAATAAAGGACTTTATGTTCTACAAGAAGTAACTACAATTGGTGTAACTAATATATCAATCAGATCAGTGTTAGGAAAAAATAAAGATTTAACATTAGATGATGAGAAAATTAAGTGATAAAAACTTAGTGGAGTAGCATAAATAAGGACTGCACAATGATGATTCAATTGCAAAGTTTATTAATGTAGGTCATATGTTATTGGTGAGTCACATGAACTCAATTTCAAGGTGTCAACACTTAGAGCGATGGAGTTCTTAATTATATTCGTTATGACCTTTTTGGGAATATCAAGGTTATCTACTCTTAGAGGTAATCATTATTTTGTTTCTTTTTTATGAATATTCTAAAAACATTTAGATTTTATGACTTAAATCTATAAATGAAATAATTTAATTTTTTTATAATTAGTAGAAAATCAAAAGAGTAAAGCATTAATATGTTAAGAATTCATAATGATTTAGAAATTTATAATGAGAATTTTAATAAGTTTTGCTCTAATTATCGTATTGAAAGGTATAAGACTATTGGCAACACTCCTCAACAAATTGGTTTTGATCCGAGACTAAATAAAACGCCTCTTAATAGAGTTAGATGTTTTCTTTACAATTATCACGAACCAACTCAACATGACCAATATATCATAATAGATTGTAGAGGTCATGTACAACATAGAGGAGTCACCTAAGATATGTTTTAAAAAATAAATCTTTTTTTATCTTCTAAAATATAACACGGATCCACTAACATTTTAATATATAGAAATAAAATAAAAACATCATCCAATATATATACCTATATCTGAATTATTCATATAAAATATATTTTACACAATAATTATAATTTTTTTAATAATCTCATCAAAATATACTGGTCCCATAATCATAAAAGAATTCATCTGTAATATTATAATAAAATACCTCTAACAGCTCAAAAGGTGGCATACAATTGTATTTAATACACAAAAAATAGAATAATATACATGCTATCTATTAAGATAGTTGCTATTTGCATGCTTTACATTTTTGCAACTTGTATAGTTTTGATGATTCCAAACATTATTGTTCAAATGTGTAGTTATCTCCTAACAATTTTAGAAGATTTGTATTTGCTCTTATGTGTACTAACATTTCAGGAAAATCGAACTCCAGACTATGAAGACTTCAAATCAAATTCAACATGAGATACTTTGTGAATTTGAAGCTTGTACTTTTCTTTGAATTAAATTTGAAAATGGAGTGATTGTAATTGAGTGAATAAAAATATACACACACACATAATGAGATCATATAAAATTTATACTGATCGTACGGAACGATATCAGATCGTACGGGACGATCAGACAGTTATCTCCTATTGAGCACATGGAACGAATAGGAACTGGCTTTAAAAATTTTTCTAAGTCCTATTCGTCCAGGACGAAATTAAATATCGTCCAGGACGATTTTTCCTCTGTAAGATTTTCGTCCAGAAGAAATTAAATTATCATACATGACAATTTGCTCTCTGTAAGATTTTCGTCCAGCAAAATTAAATATCGTCCAGGACGATCGGCTCTCTGTAAAATTTTCGTCCAGACGAAATTAAATTATCGTACATGACGATTTGCTCTCTGTAAGATTTTCGTCCAGACAAAA
Organism: Dendrobium nobile; assembly: GCA_022539455.1. NCBI lineage: Eukaryota > Viridiplantae > Streptophyta > Magnoliopsida > Asparagales > Orchidaceae > Dendrobium > Dendrobium nobile. The sequence continues at coordinate 36,459,805 of CM039728.1, read as the reverse complement.
TTAAATATCGTCCAGGACGATCTGTTCTCTATAAAAATTTCGTCCGGACGAACCAATTTTCGTCCAGACGATACAACCGACTTAGGACGGTTTTTCTGCAGTTTCTAGAACCGACCTTGTAATAACCGTTCGTATCGGACGAACTTAGTTCGTACGGGATGATTATCTTGTACGAAGACATTTCGTACACATATACAAATAGGGTCGTTTCAAAGCTTTTAAGTAATATCGTCCAGGACGATCCACGATCGTACGGGACGATCTACTGCATACAGAATTGAATACTTGCAGTTTTTGGGTGGTTTTTCTTGTCTTTTGTATAAATAGTCCAAATTAGACTGCCACCCAATCTTTTTGTCATTTGATCTTCGTGCCTCTTGAGAGAATAGCTAAGGAGAGAGTGTAAGAGTGCATTCAAAGGAGGATTCCTACCACTGGAGCGTGAAGGCTTCACTTGGAGTTCAAAGGTAAGAATCTCTACTTGTGAATTGGGATTACTTCACTCTTTTCTTTTTTCCTTCTAGATTCTTGTGAGAAGATCTGTCAAGGAGATCCGGTCCTCTGCCGACACTTGGAGAGTGTGAACAGACGAAGGGTTCGCTGCCTACACTTGGAGAGTGTGAATAGCCGAAGGGTTCGCTACCTACACTTGGAGAGTGTGAATAGCCGAAGGGTTCACTGCCTACACTTGGAGAGTGTGAATAGCCGAAGGGTTCGCTGCCTACACTTGAAGAGTGTGAATAGCCGAAGGGTTCTCTGCCCACACTAGGAGAGTGTGAAAGGACGGACGGTTCTCTGCCAACACTGGGGATTGTGTGAAAGGACGGACATTTCTCTGCCGCACCGGGTAGTGGTGAAAAGAGTGATTTGTAAAGGCTTCTCCGCCTTGCTGTGGGTGCAAAAGGAGAGTCACTATTGGTATTAGTGCAATACTCAGAGGGTGCCTCTGGGGAGTGGATGTAGGTCTGGTTTAGACCGAACCACTATAAATCTTGTGTCATTTACTTTACTGCTTTTTATTTTCCGCATTTTTTTTATTTAAAAAACTCTGTGGTTAAAAAAACGTTTTCTATAAAAACTTAATTAAAATTTTCATTTCGGTTCAACACTTTTTCAAAGAGGGCTTAATTTTTAAAATACCAATTCACCCCCCCTCTTGGTAGCCTTGGGACATTAACTTAGGTTTAACAACCTATTTACTAGACTCAACACTATCAATCAATGAATCAAAAATATTGAATGAGGGTTGAATGAGTATGTCTTTATGCTACTCATGTTCGTGTGTCATATACAGTGTATCATAATATGAATCATAATGGTCAACTCGTATCAACATATATAATAGAACATCATTAGTACATTTTATATAGTACAAGTCAGGTATCTTGGCTAATCATGTTGTGTATGGTTTTTTTCCTGTACAGTACCATATATCATATACTATCATATCATATTATGTCGTATCAATGGATGCAGTAAGGTGAGTCATCACCTCCAGCTCGATGGCAATCAGAATTATATTATATCCCCTTATTCCACCTATCTTGTATTAGCTCCACACCACTAACCTAATATTTTTTAAAAAAAGCTCATTAACCCCCCTCCTATGTAGGGTATCACATCTCTAACTACCTAAATTATATAGTAGTAAGCCTTTCTTGCATACACATATTACATATCACATATACAAAATAATAGCATTTAATATTATACTCAAGATCCAATTCATTGTATCAATTTCTTATACATGTGAAATAACATGTAAATCAATATAAACGTGTTCATAAGATAATGCACCATGCTCATTTTCACATACTCGTATTAACATATGAATCGTAGAATGTATGTTGTCACAAAATTAGTCATATCAATAATGCCTGTTATATCAAATAAATAACATCATATACGTATGTCATTCTTTTTGTTTAACTGAATGCAATAATCAATTATCACTTTTTTAATGTATTTATCTTACTTGAATTTGGAGAATATGCCTCAAATTTTAAAAACACTAGGTGAAAATCAAATATGATCTTGTCAATAGGTGTAGAATTAACGTATCTATAACATACTAAAAGTTGTACGATCAACTTTATTAAAATATATGAACTTTATTAAAATGAATAATTTTTCTAACTAGTCTAGCAAACGAAATAGGCCCAAAGACTTCCGAACCCTTCTTCTCTCTCCTCTTCTTCTCTTCTTCCTCTCCTTCTCTTATTCCTCTCCTTCTCTTCTTCATTCTCCCATCCAAAACTAATTAAATGAGATAGTTTTAGATTTTTAATAAGTTTTGATAATGGATTCAGACTTTTTTTTTCAAAAATTTGACTTACTGTCGTAACTCCAATCTCCAGCATGTAGGTGCCAATCTAACAGAGATGACAGCATTTCAACACCACCATTACAATGTTGCAGTGCTCCCACAAAGAAATTCTCAAATATGCACGAAAATTTTAATAAATCTTAAATAATTTAAGATTTCTTATCAGGCCCTTATCAGATTACTACATGGAATCTAACTACTACAAAAGGGGTCTTGCAAACAGTTATCTGTCTAAGTTTTTTTTGGGTGAAGCATTTCATACTTTATGTTATATGATCAATCGAACACCATCTAATATCATAGATGTTAAGATTGTTAAGTTATAGATAGAAAAATCACTAGCTTTAAAATGTATTAGAGTTTTGGGCTGTATTGCTTTCTATCGTCAAAATAAGAGAAAATTAGAACTATAATAGTAAAATGTATTTTATTATGCTATTGTAAAGATGTTAAGGTATATAGACTATGGGACTTGAGTTCCCCTAGCATTAAAATAATAGTCAATAATGTCATTATTTTCAATATGAAGATAATTTATATTCTTTTTTCAGATTAATAATGCATGTAACGTTATTAGTTAAATTGAAAATAGCAAAAAAATAGATCAAGAAAATAAAAACTATTATGAGTTTAAGCTAGATCCTCTAGTTAACATTATTCATTATATTAATGGCACACTAATCTATAACACAACATCCTAAAATTGAATCACCATCTCAAGCACTACTGAAAATATAAGGATTTCGTAGCAGTTTTTAGTATCGGTTTTAAAATTGCTACTATAGATTAGAATAGGCAGCAGTTTTAACAGCTGCTAAAAAATTATTAAAAAATTAATATTTTAGCAGTCATTTATGTAGAGGCGATTTGACAGCCGCTACCACCGTGCTTTCAATTCAAAATCACTGGTATGTGTATATTCTCCTTATCTCCCTTGCGTGCCATAGCTCCCACTCAACTTTCTCCCGCGTCTGTCTCTCATCAGGCCAAATGATTCACCAAATAATCTTCTCGCAACCATTCTCCAAGTTAAGCATTCGATCCCACTTCCACTGTGTTTTTCTCAATACACTGATGTTCCTATTGCTTGTTTTCAAAAGCGATTGGTAATTCAAGATTACTTCAACTTCGAGAAAGCTGAAGAAGAGCCGATGATGATCTTATCTTCTGCTAGGGTTTTGGAGAGGAAATACTTTAGGAAGTATAGAACTTCTTCTTTAACTTTGATAGAGGTGAGAGATAGATAAGTGATGGGGTCAACCTTTGTGGATGACACTACAATAAAGATCCATTTGATCAAAGAATAAACTCATCCATAATATTTCTTTTTTTTTTTCATCAAAATATATCTACACTATGGTGCATGGCTACATGCATAAGTTATAAAACTAAATAATAAACTAGCTATAACTGTACAAAAATCAAAATAAAGAAATACATATAAAGTTGAATCTAATCCCAAATTACTACTCATCATTCTCTTTTTCTTTCCCAAATCTTGAAAATCAGAAGTAAAATCACAGTGAGCTGCAATAGCTCAGTAGGCCTCACAAATCGATCTTAATTTCTAAATTCTTTTAATAAATATTTTGCTGAATATTTGAAGCAATTAAATGCAGTCTAATAAATCACAATACTGAGAAATTTAATAAGAGCATAATAGTTATCGAATTATTCAAATATCTATACTGAGCACATAAATAAATTGTAATACATATCATAGAGCAATTTGAATCACATATCTTAAACGTAGAAAAAATCTCAAAGCATCCTGGTCCCTTATGACTCCCTTTTTGTACTTATAGTACCGAAACATACCTTTATGCACCAAAATATGCCTTATAGGCACCAGAATATTTCCTAATACAGACATAATCACAAAGGATTCTAGCAACTTATCTCTCTCAGTAGATATAATTTAATCATATATACACATTTTTTATCATATTATAGTCATTAAAGTGTAATTGAGCATGTGTCAGAACTGTATACTTTTCTATAATGGTAGGCAACATAAAATCCTATGAAGAAAGAAATGCACATTTTTAATAAATAATCAAATTAACATAGATTGTATGAAATAATATTTTAAGACTTTTATCGTACTCCAACACTATTTTTTCAAAGTCCAAATAATTTTTATTCAATAAAAATCTCATAAATTTAAAAAACCTCATTATAAAATTTTCAAAAAAAAATAAAATAAAATAAAATGCACATAATATTAATCTTTATAACATATAAAAAGTTACGCGGTGAAAGTTTTTACAATGCAAAGTTATTCATGTTTTTAGTAAATAAAATAAAATTTTAATAATAAAATTCTATAAAAATTACATATTTTGAAAATTTTAGATAGGCATGGTGTGACCTACCTTAAGACGAACAAATTTCCCAACTGGGCTGACTGATAAAAATGTATCTAAGACCTCCATAATTGGGTTTTATTTGAATGCTTTAGTAGCTCTGCAGTATATAGTTTATTTAAAATGAATATTAGAAGAAAATTAGAAACATTCCAAAATAAAATCTTAGGATTTGTTTGTCACAGCTAAACACAATAGGGCATGTTCTAGCCAGGTTGCATCTTGATAATAGGATAACACTAAAAAAGAAGGTGTGGACTAATCACTAAACTAATATCTTCTCATCAATAGTTAATCACATATCAATGCATATATTAATGAGTCTAATAGCTAGTGGCAGAGCCAGTATGTTCTTATAGCATGGGCCCAAAAAAATTTTACTATTACAGCCGTGTGCTTGGAGATCACGACGAGATTCTTAAAGCTGTTGAAAATTGCGTTGGTAGATGATTTCAATGCAAAGGTGAAGGCTTATAGGACAGAGAGGTTGGTAGTGAGGATAGAGGCAAGCACGACGAGGTGGAGAGCAATGTCATCACCATTCTTAAGAGAAACATATCTCATCATCAACAACTTCAACATCGATTACTAGAAGAGTATCGTCGGCTACCTATCACCGCCAACGACTGCTTGCCTTCTGATGGAAGAACGAAGGGACGTGGAGAGCTGTGAGACTCTGACTGAAGAACTAAGCTTAGAGGATATAGGGGAGGCACGTGCCCTTGGCCCCCATAAATATGCCCGTGCTAATAGCCTTATATGATTAGGAATTACAATAACTTAATGTAAAAATAACATTCTAGCTTGGTGAGTTAGAAAAAAATAATTTTGATGACTCAACTAGTGGATTTCATTGTTCCAAATAAGGAAAAGTGTGTTTCTCTTTTGAAGAAATCAATACACGTGCTAAAGTAATTCCCTTACTAATAGTACCAAAGATTTAATGTAGTCATATTAAGTGTGGGTTTCAAGCAAAATAGTTATGATTGATATTTTTTCAATTCAAAACATTACAAGATGAAAGCGTGATATAATTTTTTTATATTGTAAATATTAATAGCTTGTAAATACAATTTTGAAATTCAAAGCTTAAACATGTTTAGAGATCTAAGTTTGATATGAAGAAACTTGACGATGCTAAAAAAATTCTTGGAATAGAATTTTCAGGGACCATAAAAGAAGAGAATTATTTACATCTTATAGTTAGTTTTTGTTGTAACTGTTAATAAAAGATTAAAAAAAAGAGAATTATTTACATCTCATAAAAGCTATCATTAGAATGTTCTATGAAGCTTTTCTATGATGGGATCAAAAGCAATTAGTGAAGCTATATGTTTGTTAGATTTATTGCGAGACCTTGACATTTTCTATAAAGTTATCATAGCTTATACATTCAATCATAGTGCTTTGCTCCTATACCAAATTCTAGTCTTTCATAAAAGAACAAACACATGGATGTAAAGTTTCACTTCAATCTTGATTTGGTGAATTTAGTTGCACCTAAACTAGTGAAGGTATAAACTAATGATAATCCCACAAATATGGCAACCAAGGTAGTTTCTTTGAAAGTGGTGTGGGTGGGCAAGCTCATGTGTGATTAATCTTTTTATTATATTAATCAAGGTGGAAGTCAATATAATTGATTTATGATTAATTAAATTTATAACTTTTACATCTAACACACTAACCTTTCTATAAGTTATATCTTTCGATTTGGCGGCATTAGTCGAGGCCCGAGAGGAGGTCTTGCAGTGGCTATTGGCTAGTGAAAGGTTGATAGTGCTGGTTAGGTAGAGGTTCACCTACAATGGATAGGCAGTAAAAGGCCTATGATGGCCAGCCAATGTCAATTTGCTTGTAGTGTTCAGATGGAGCTCTGAGAATCCTGAAACCTCAAAACTGTCTTGAATATTTAGCAAAGGGGTCAAGATCTCCTATTTCATATATGTAGTGTGGATATATTTATAGATTTTTTAGAGTGTCATATATGTCCTATAAATATGGAGAAAATCGGTAGCAAAGATGGATCACTCCATCGATCGGCATGTATTGATTCCCTTGGTCATGATAAAGCTTTCATTTAGCATTTATTTGTCTTAATGATGTCGAAATTAAGTGATCTTAGACTCATTGGATTCGTCTCATTGACCCACTGGATTCAACTATAAGAATGACAAATTTGGAGATCATTTGACATCCAAATAATACCTTGAGGTTTTTAATTATGCTTCAGGTTAGTTATTTAACTATAAATTTGGAGACATCGGAGTTCGAAACATCCTGAATTTATTTTTAAAAATTTCTAATATGCCTCGAGATTCACATCTAATCATGATAAATTTTTATAATGTATCAAGAGTATCATCATTCTTAAAGCTAAACTTCATCCTATCTAGCTATGAAATCACATGATAAGACCCGAAAAGAAAGAATACACATTAGGAAATGAACTCAAATTTATTAAATTGATCAAAGATAGATACTTACACACTATGTCATTATCCTAACAAACAATAAAACAATACAAAAATAATAAAAAATAATAACATGCTGTCAATCAAATACTAATAATATATTTTAATTAAATTTACCACATCATAAGTTTTTTTGGCATTTATAATGTATTTAATATTATATAAATTAAAATAAAAAAAGAAAAGAAAAAAAGCAAGTCAAAGTCAACTCAAAGGACGCTAGAAATAAATGGAATATATTAGCCAAAATATGCTTATTGGATAAGGATCTATAAAATAAAATTTAATAAAATGCTGAAACGATTATTTGCTTTATATATATTTATTTATTTGTTTGTTTGTAAATTTGATTTTAATTATATATTAAAATAAAAAAGTAAATTTGAAATAAAAACAATTTGGATTATTATTATTTTATGTTTATAAATAAAAAATAAAATCAATTTAAGATTAAAATAAATGTATAATTGATCTAAATAGATTTATTATTTTTCGTTAGTGATTCCAACTTTGAAATTAAAGTCGATTCAAGCTTTAGCAGGGTTTTTTTTTTTAATTCTTAAGCTAAATTTATTTCCATACAATAAAAAATAAATTTAATTCTTTATAAAAGTGCAAATTATAATTTATATGAATTAATTTTATTATTATTATTTAGCCAACAGTACTTTACAGGTTATTTATACCTTTCAAATAAAAGTGGTTCCACCTGCTATCAAATTGAAGCTGTTGTCATCTGGCCTACGAACTTTGCAATCAAGTTGGTTTCAGTAGCTTTATCTCACATATTTTTAAAAAAATTTAAGTCAAATCAATTACTTTCATTAATAGTTAGCTTTGACTAACAACAACAACATCAAGCCTTTATCCCATTACGAGGGGTCGGCTACATGAATCATTTTTCTCCATTGTGATCTATTAAAAGTCAAATTCTCGTTTAAATCTAATAAAGAAAGGTCATTCCAAATATTTTCTAACCAAGTCTTTTTAAATCTACCCCTACCTTTCTTAACATAAGTCAAATCTAATACCTCTACTCTCCTAATCGGGTCATCAGAAGGCCGCCGTTTTATGTGACCAAACCATCTAAGGCGGCTCTCTCTAATCATTTCCACACCTCTATTAGAATATCATCAGGTCCAACAGTTTTTCCACCCTTCATTTTCTTTAAAGCCTTGACTAAGATAACTATAATTTTATATTTGTTATGTGCAAAAAAGTTTGTTTAAGTAGAATATGTATTTGATGTCTTAGGCTTCATTTTGGACAACTTTCTTACTGCTTATCACTTAAACATTTTTTTGAATTAGAATTTTTTGTGCCAAAAAAATTGTTTTAGAAAGCAATGAGAAAGTTGTCTCAAATAAAATTTTAGCTTTGTTGAAAAATTTAGCGTGTACATATAATAAGTTGTAAGAGAATATATATATATGTAGAAGAATTAAAAATAAGAAAAACCAGATGGTATGATCTAGTTGAAATAATCAATATATATATAATTAAGGTTTCATTTGGGACGACTTTTTTTGTTGCTTTTTAAACAATTTTTTATTACAAAAATTTTTAATTCTATTAATATTTATACTATAAATCATCATTAAAAAATAGTAAGAAAGTTGTACCAAATAAAGCCTAAATGTGCAAGAATATGCTCTTCCCTATAATTGATTAAGAATTTAAGATGGGTTACATAATTGAAAATAATTATTTGATTTTCATTTTATAAATTATAAAAATAGTGTGCACCCAAATTGATAAACCCCAATAAAATTATTATATTTTAATATTCAGGTGATAATGGTCAGATGGAGGAAGTCTGACGATATTGGTGTCGATTGCTGATGATGATCGTCAGTATTAATTATCAGAAAATATAAAAATTTATTAGCTCTCTCAACTCTTGAACTTCTACTCATTCAAAGAATAAAACCCTAATTTTTTAGGTGGATCTTATTCCATGGTTAAATATTTATTTATTTATAGATGCCTATCGATAGCGACCAAAATGGTTGGACGGGCAACCGATTTGGCTACGTATTCCATCAACAGATATGAACAATTATAGTTTTTTTTTAATGGGGTATTGGTATAAATTGTGTTTTTTTTAATACTCTTTAGGATCCCTTTTAGTATAAATTATAGTTCTTTTTTTTTCCTCTCTTTTTATCTAATTAATTAGTTAATTATAAGTATAAATTGTGGCTTTTTTAATAAATTTAAATTTAATTAGTATAAGTTGTGGTTAGTTAGGCATTGTAAAAGAAACTAGGATTTCTATGCTATGATCTAAATAAGTAGTTATTATTATTATTATTGATACGTCATCAAAAAATTATATTGATCGGACACGTATTTTGATGCAAAATCAAGTTGGAAATTTCCAAAATTAAAATTGGGACCATCCGAACTCCGATTTCAGCAAACTTTAGTCAAACTAAGCATCTCGAGAATACAAACCCAATAACACCAAATCCAACCCAATCCAAGCCCAAATGGGTCCAAATCAAGGGTTAGAAGTGCTATTGGAAGTTCAAACCACAATTTTGATTATCAAACTGTTTCCAAACATAACGTGCTTATAATCAAATCGAGCGGCTTGACGAGACAAATCCAACGAGTCCAAGATCACTAAAATCGGACATCACTAAGACATTCAAATGTCCATCAAACTAAGACATTCAAATGTCCATCAAACGGTCCATGATCAAGGGATTCAGCATCGGCTGTCCATCCAACTGCTCCCCATTTACTGTGAGAGCTCGTTCCTTCGATTTGCTGTCTGAATCTGATTTTTCTCCCAGGATCGTCCGGGACGATATTGAGATCGTCCAGGACGATCAGTGTATTGAAACAGCTGATTTTTTGGAATGGGATCGTCCAGGCCGATTTTGGATCGTCCTGGGACGATCAGATACGACAAGAATCCCGAGAGCATCGTCCTGAGAAATCGTCCAGGGCCGATTGGTTTTTGTTATGATCGGCCAGGACGATGTGGCGATCGGTCGAGCCGATCAGGCTTATGATATAAGGAAATCAGCTCGTTTTGAGGAGAGAGAAAAATCATTTTATAAAATATCAGATATTTTGAGGAGAGAGAAAGAGAAGGAAAGCGAAGGAAAAGCTTGGTTTCGGAGGCCGCGGAGCGCTTTTCGTCCGTCGCCGCTGTTGAGCAATTTGTTTATCTCGTTGTAAGGACTCCGAATCCTATTTCTGTTTTCGAAGATGTTGAGTTTTGGTCGTTCTGTGCTCGGATTTGTGTTTTCGTTACCGAAAAACGCGCCGTATTTTGTATTGACGGAACTTTCACCGCACAACTTTTGATATGTTATTGATATGATTATTCTACACGTTTTAAGTATTTTCTGTAACAATTCTACCGGTTATTTAGGGTTCTGTGCGATTTTGATCGAATAGAAAAATATCCGGATATCTAAAAATGTTGCTTCAGTAGAATAAAAGTCTTATATTATTGCTGTGAACGTTCTGTGGTAATTTGGTGAATTTCTGTTTTGGGTGATTTTTTGTGTAAATTCTGTATACTGCCGTTATGCCGCTGGATTTTAGTACGATTTTCGATTCTCCCGAAATTGATGATTTGAATGCATATGAATGTGACTATCTGATTATTGCTGCTGAAAGACAAGTGAAACCTGGTTGAACGTTGGTTGGAGATTGACTTGACCTGTACAGGATGGTGGGTCGACGGGCTTTCCTTTAAACATCGACTATGGATATCTACAATAGCACTATGGATGGGAGTCATAAGGGGTTTATAGAAATGCCGACGGGCGGCCGACGGGCAATAGAGTGACGACTCTTTATTGAAACCAACGTATGGATATCTACAACAGTAATATGGATTCTACAACAGCACTATGGATTTCTACAACAGCAACATAGCCAATGTTTATACTTGTTCAGTAAGATTGTATGAAATTGCATATGTATGATATTGCATTGTATGATTTCCTGATATGCATTGACTTATTGATTTCTGATTGATTTATTGACATTGATGGATTTGACGGATTTATTGATTTTCGACTGTATACGGATTTCTTTGAGTTTGACGTGTATTGATTGAGATGGATTTATCGATTCGCCTGCCGCTGCATAGACTCGTTAAACTTACGTTTTACTGATTGGATTTATTGACGGATTCATGGGTTTCTGTTATTGCACGATTTCATTGATATTGTGTTGATTCATGGATACCGACACCGCTATGGATATGGATGTTGAATTGATTTGTGGATATAGATACCGACATTATTGATTCATCGATATTATGGATTTATTGATTCACGGACATGATTGATACTACTGATATGGATACTGATACTATAGATCCACTGATGCATTGATTTATAGTACCGATCATTGATAGATTGATTGATTGATTGGATTGATTGTTTATTGATTATCGATTTGATTGTTTTATTGCATTGATTGGTTTCAATTGGTTGCCGATCGTATTGATTTATTTCAACTGCTCTTACGATGTATTGATTTGATCATTTTATTGGATTCTGAGCCGATTGATAGTATTGACTTGTAGCATCGTTCGTTGTCGTCATTAGACTGTTATTGTAATGGATATGGATACATACACTGCCGTACCGATAGGGAGCAAATGAGATTGAACGATTGATTGATTTGCAAGTGTATGTTTTGATACGATTCTATTCTATTGATTTGACTGATGCGATATATTGACACGATAGATAAGATGGCTAAACGACTGTATTGATGTAATTGATGTTATCGATTGCTATGATAGATACTGTAGAGAGCTGATTGATGCATTGATTTCTTGAGCTTCTTGGATTCCCTACTGTTCATTGATTTTATTGATTTTTGTTCCGTATTGATTTCCGTACCTGCATTGATTCATTGATCATGTACGACTGATCGATTTGACTTGGTTTGATTGACCTGCATATTGTTTCCAGTGTTGTGCTTTATTTCAGTTTTAGGCTTTGGTGACCTGCTGGGCTATTTAAGCTCATTATATGTGGTTAATATTTCAGGTGCAGAGCCTCCCGCGTGATGCTTCTTCGGTTGATAGTGTAGCTTTGTTTTGTAGCCTTGGTAGACTTCTGTTTTGTAGCCGTCTGGCTATTGTATATGACCTTTTGGACGCTTCTGTTGATTGTATATATGTTGATATGTGGATTATTGTAGTTGCTGTATTTCTTTCCTGTAATGCAATTATCTCTGGATGACTGTATTGATACGAACGAGAAGAAGAAAGAAAAAGAAAAAGAAGAAAAAAATAATATGGAAAAAGAATGTCAGACGAATCCTTCCACTATTGATGTCTGGGATGTTACAATTGGTATCAGAGCGAGTGTAGTGAAAGGATTTGTTTATATCCAGATTGATAGTGATAATTGCATTATTTGATTTGTTTTGTTTTACGTGTTTGATTTTCCCGATTTTGTTTGACTTGAATGATTTGTATTGATCACCACTTGAGGCCCTCAACTTCGCCAGACCACCGCCTGAGGCCCTCACCTTCGCCGGACCACCCCCTGAGTCCGTCACCTTCGTCGGACCCCTACCTGAGGCCCTCACCCTCGCCGGACCAACGCCTGTGACCCTCACCTTCATCGGACCACCACCTGAGGCCCTCACCTTCGCTGGACCACCACTTGAGGCCCTAAACTCTGCCAGATCGACCATCAATTGACGCCAGAGTTCTGCCAAATAAGAGTGGGACTTCTAACTGACACTCCAACTTCCAAGTGACGCCAGATTTAACACTAGACTTCAACCATACGGTTGACATTTGTAATATTATCGCCCTCAAGCTCGATATTTGACAGTCGAGCTCGACTCAAACACCCGCTGACTCGAGCTTGATTTGACTAGTTTGCACACCTAGTTGTGAAGAAGAACGAAATTCTATAACTTTAAGTATATAGTGGATTATTTTAACTACGTTAAATCAATGTAATTAGGCTGCAATATTCTAAAGCTGCAAATATTGACTAAATTCTTCGATATTTTGTTAAAATAACCATAATTAACGATCCAAATTATTTCTAATTAATTGACTAATTTCTCAGTTTTTAATTCAGCTTTTAAAACTGTTCATAATGTGCAACAATTAATTCAGAATTTCTATATATATTGGGTTCATAAGCCTCGTTCTCTCTACCACTTCTTAAAAAAAAGAAATATAAACCATCATTTTAGGAGAGAGAAGGTTTATAAGAATTTAAAATTAGTAAAGAACACGATCAAATTCCAAACGCCGGTGGCATGTAAAATTTATTTGTGAATTAGCTTTCTGATTCTATATTTTATAGATGTATCTTGACTGAGTTATTTGCAAAAAATTATTATGTGTGGACACTGGACGCTATCCCGAGTCAAATCAAAACGCTTCATGCCACTCTTTTTCTGTATACTGCGACGCACTCAGATTCACCTCAAGATAGTATAGTGTCCGCACAGCTGCAGGGACTGTCAATGGGCTGCTCCACTGGTGGTTGTCTGGTATAAAAAAAACCCATTTATGTGGAGACACCCCTTTGAAGGAAAAATTATTCCTTCAGGTTACCTGACGTAGAGCTACATCAGGTAGCCTATAATATGTCATCATGTGCACTTACTCTTTACCGCGCGGCCCGACGACTCGACCCGGAACGGACCCGGGAGTTTGCGTAGCTCGGTATGCTAGGTATTGATCAATTTTGCTCGACAAAACGAAAAATACTATTATGTGAAGACCAATACCGAGCAATACCAAGCAATATCGAGCAATACCGAGTTCAATACTGAGCAATACAGAGTTCTTTTAGGTATTACTATGTATTGCTCGGTATTGGTCTTCACAAAGCGATATTTCTCGTTATTGCCAAGCAATACTGAGTAATACCTAGCAATACCGAGCAAATACCGAGCAATACGCGAACATAGTAATCCTGGATTCGGACCGAGTCGGGTTGTTGGGCCGCGCGGTAAAAAGTAAGTGCACGTGGCGACATATTATAAGCTACCTGATGTAGCTCTGCGTCAAGTAACCCGACGGAATAATTTTTCCCTTTGAAGAAACCTTGGATGTTGAAACTAACCATGGCGCTTCAAAATCTAAAGCTGAATGTTTTCAGTCTTGTTTACATGTCAATTTTGCGCATTAATAATTGACTACCAAGTTCCTCATTCTGGTAATCAATAGCAATTAAAGTTAAATAACATGCTTAATGTGGCATCATGCAATTTTACTTTTTCAATTGCTTTGTTCCTTTCATTTGGAGGCTTGATTAATTGACATCTAGCCATTTTTTAGCCAAGATTTGCGATTGGATTCGAAAGTTAGAAGCTTTTGGCTTCGATTGGGACAGCTTTTTTACTGCTTCTTAGAACAGTTTTTTAGTACAAAAATTAAAAATTTTGTACTAGAAACCTGCTTTAAGCAGTAAGACTGTTATCCCAAACAAAGCCTTAGTCTTGCGAGAATATGGGTCTATTAGGAATATTTGTAGGGTTTTATAAAGTTGGTTAATAAAGCTGTCATGAAAAAAGTAACTTAACTATTCTGGTTGCAAATAAATAGCTTTTTTCCATACAGAGTTTTAAAATTTAGTGAAAAAGCAAATTGTAGTTGTTGCTTGAAAAATAGAGCAATTATAAAGCTATCTCATACATATCCTATATTTCATGTCCTCTTAGGCCATCTCCAATCGAAAAACTCATTTTACACTCGAAATGCAGTAACTCTTCTCCAGCCAAACTCCATTTCTTAATACCAAAAAATAATATTTTGCATATATTCTTTCTCATTTTTTTATATTCATTTATTAACATAAAAAACTTGGCGTCAATAAATAGTGTGACACCAATATTGACATCACATTGTTCACCTTGCGAATTTGGCGTGAGATTTAATGTTCAGGTGGAGCGAATGACAAACGACAAACCAGCAAAAACAGTTCAGTTGGAGATGGTCTTAAAGGTCATTTTTTGGTGAGAATGAAGCTTTACATGGTTAGAATCTATGTAAAAATTTTACATGCAATACTCATTAGGAATGAGTGACAATGAAAAACTCAAAATGCTAATTAAAAAGGTGGATAAAGTTGATGAGGATGATACTATTTCACATAAAATCACTATATAGGTTTGCCAAAAATCATAACAAGAGCAAACAAGGAATATTAAATCTTATTTATGATTTTTTTTTTCATTTATTGAAAAGCCAGGGAACCCTTTTTCTTTACTAGAATAAAAAAAATGATACAAAATTAGAGCTATAGAATGATAAATCTCCCAAAAAAAATGAAAAAAAAGGCTAAACAATTGCTCTAAAAAAGATATACTTGTCACAACCAAGTCAGAGGAACAACATTCGGACAATAAGTTTACTTCTTTCAACAATAATTAAAACAATTAAAAAAATTAACAAACAAAAGTTTGAACAAAGCCACTAATCATACATTTCAAATGTGAATATGTATGGTACAAATCATAACTATTTTCATTAGATCTTCTTTGTTTATGCATGAAAAATCTTCCCTATAAATCATTTACTCAATAGGAACTTTACTTGAAATATTTAATTTAATATGTTGAGTTTCCATCATCAAACGCATTTGTTAATTACAATTCTATAACATAGCTTATATATGTGTGTGTGCGCTCGCGCGTGTGTGAGTTATTCTAATTAATCTTAGAACTTTTTATTTAAATAAAATTAAATTTAAGCACTAATAACCATTTTCTTCATGAAATATTAATTAATAGTGCAATTGTCAATTTTTAACTTTAACTAGTCATTTATTTCAGGAACATCGTTTAATAATGTAGAGTATAATCATTTTGATTTCTAACTTTTTTCATTTTTCATGCATAAGTGCATTACTTCCCCTTCTAGTTCTATAATAGGGATCTACAGAAATACCTACACTACTCACTATGTGCCCCATAAAAGAAATACCGCTCAACCAAACTTTATATTTGAAGAATTTTACATATAGCTGATATTGCCACAGAGTCTCTAAAACAATCCTTTGATGTCTAATTTGATCTTCCAAAGAAGTAGAATGCCAAAACATTGTCTGTGAAAATAATAACAAACTGATAAATATAATTCATGAACACTCTATTCATTAGTCCATAAAGACGGCTGGTGCATTCGTCACTCCAAAAGGCATGACTAAGAACTCAGTGTTTGTATCTAAAATTAAAGGCTATCTTTATCACATCAGACTCTCTCACATTTACCTGATAATATTCATATCGCAAATCAATCTTGAAAAATACAGATGATCAAACAAGCTGATCAAATAGAACGCTAATTCATGACAGGTTGTACTTGTTTTTTATAGTGACTTTGTTTGATTCTCTATAATCTATACACATGCGTATTGTATCATCTTTTTTCTTCACAAATAGAACAGGTGCTTCCTACGGAGACACGTTAAGATTGATGAATCTCTTGTTAACCAACTCCTGAATCTCCTTAGATGTCATCCTATATGGAGCTTTGGAAATTGGGGATATACCTGAAAATACATCAAGATATAACTCTATGTCCCTTTCTAAAGGCAAACTGACTAAATCTTCGAGAAAAATATTTGAGAATTCTTACACTATAAGGACATCAAAAAGAGAACCATAATTCATACTCATATCCAGAACATATGCCAAAAATATCATATAACCATTTTTTTCATAATTTATTTGCTTTCATAGCAGAGAACAAACGTCATAATTATCTTGAACTCTTTAGAATACACAACTCTCACTATCTAGAAATAAGGTGGCTCGCTTCTTCAAGCAATCAATTTGAGCCTCATACCAACTCAACCATTCCATACCTAAAATGACATCATACTAAGAAATAGGCTTGGACCTCCTCTCCCTATCATAAACTCAATATTATAGAAACATACCCTACCAGCTATCAAATAATCTCCAGTCGTCAAAATAACAGATAGAGAAAAAAATAATAAAATTAAAAGTGTAGTAAATCAAAGAAACACTCGAAAATAAATGAATAACTAACTTCATAATCGAATAAATATGAGATGGCTGTTAAAAAATGTAAATCATACTTATAACATCTAAAGCATCTCCAACCTCATATTGAGTCAAATTGTATACAAGTGATTGAACTTAAGATGATGCAACATAACTGCCAGACTCTATCTAACTTATAGGTGGTCTACATGCCACATTATTAGATCCATTTTCTCTACCAGATGCTCCCTCAGAAAATGCACATAGTAGAACTACCCTTGGCCTCCCTATTGGTTTAACAAAACTCTTAGATTTGGGCTCATATTTTTGGTCAAATCCTAAATGTCGACACTCATCCATCTTGTGTCTAGTCTGATCACACTGAAAATACTATCCAACCATCATATAATGCTGACCAAAGTGATGTCTAATATAACTCTAGCACATAGGTGCCCCAATAATAAAACTCTCGAAACCAACAACACTACCCCTACTAGGAGCTACCACATACACAAATTGTCCACCTCCCCTAGACTCTTTAGGTTTAAACCTACTATTTTTCATCCAAGAAAATTCTCTGCCATAAATCTTGCCACCAAATCTCCTCCTACTAGTAGTCCACTACTGCTGAGTAGCTATCAAATCGTTCTCAATCAATCAGGTTCGCTCCACCAACATAGAAATAAAAAATGTGAAAAGAAACCAGTGGTTGGCTCAAACTATCTTAGAGTCCCCTTGAAAATTAGTAGCACTTCTACGTGGGAGTGCTAACTAGCTATGAAGCATATCTAGTCAAAGCCAAAAACTATGTACTGCATAATTATTTTGCTCCCCTTAACCATTCTCAAAAAGGTCACTTGCATATATTAACATGCAAAATGTGGTATAAATTAAGCTTGAAGTACATCAAAGAACTCCCAACTAATTATGATTATAATCTCCATCAAAGTTTTTTTCCTACTAACTTATCCACCAGCATGATCCACCCACCAACACTCTACCTCCTCATATAATAGAAAAATAGCTAATAGTACATTCCTCTCAGGAGGATACTGCATACTGTCAAAAGTCTCCTCCAGTCTCCTTAACCAATTCTCAACTATTTTAGGCTTAATAATGCCCTCAAACCTTGGCGAATTTAATCTAAAAAATATTTGTAGACATTTCTCTACCTCATTAGTTTGAATAGCGAGAACTCTGCTTTATGCATCACTTATCAACTAAACTATCAAACTAGCAAACTATAAAATTATATTAAAACTCACTGTTGGGGCAGTACTATATATAGGAGTTGCCTGACTGGTACTCTGTCCATCGTCATATCTAGGTCTAGTGGATTCATAATCACATAGAATATGTAATTGATCATATATGCACAATAAACCAAATAGAAATGAATGCCCACGCATACTCAAAATTATCTCACTTGATTTATAGATCAATTTTATATAACTCTATCTTACGATTCATTTTTAAAACTACTGCTCTGATATCATAAAAGCTTGTCACAATCCAATCTAACAAGACCCACTAATAAGATAGGTCATATCATGTTGGCTTGCGATAAGCAAATCATAAGATATTGTTTTGGAAATTTTTATACTTTTTTTTTCTGATATAAATTTTAAAACAATTAATAGATTACAAAGCTATTAAAATATCTAAAGTGCTGAAATAAACTTATCCACAAAATTTACTTTTTATTTATCATCAAAATAATATATATTATTAGAGTATATAACTATAAATAACAGATACAAAACAAACTAATAAAATAGTCATGGCTACGAAAAAATCAACAAAGGAAACATTTATAGAATCAATCAGATCTTGAACTGCTAATCAACAGCCTCCTTCCATTTCTCAGATACTAAGAATAGAATGCAAAATCATGATGAGCTAAAATAGCTCAGCATAACGCAAATATCTATCTAAATTTTCAAATATATATTTTTATTAAATATTTTCTAGAATATTTAAATATAGTATAATAAATCACTATGCTGAACAAAGTAATAGGAGCATAGTAGTTATCCAAAGATTCAAGTAATAATACTAAGTTGTTAGATAAACTGAAATTCAAATCACAGGATAGAAAGTAATAGATTTTTTTGTTCCTAGATAGAATATCAAAAAATTTTGGCTCTTTATGACTCTTAATGTGCTTGTAGCACCAAAATATACTAATAGGTATCAAAATATGACATTTTATCACCAGAATATGCTTTATAGGCACTTGAATATCTGCTCATTTCATAATAATTTCTCCAAAACTTTTTAATTCAACCCATAATATACATAGTGCAATCATATAAACACATATTTTATTACATTGTAGCAATTAAAGTATAAATGAGCTCATATCAAAATAACACAGCTTTCTATAACGGTAGGTAACAAAAATTTCTACAGAGTAAAAATCCATAATTTTAAAACATAACTAAATTATCAGTGATTATGTAAAACATCGCTTTAAGACTTGAATTGAATTACAACACTATTTTTCATAGTCGAGTTTATTTTTTATTCATTAAAAATATTATAAATTCCAAAACCCCGTTTGTAAAAGTTTTATAAAATATTTTAAATGTTCAAAATATCAATCTCTATAAAATATAAAAGTTGCACGATGAAAGTTTTACCAGTGCAAAATTATCCTTATTTTACGGTGAAGGAAGTAGAAATTTAATTGAAAATTCAAGAAATCTCTGTATTTTTGAAATTTTCAAAAACCTAAGAGCAAAACTCTAAGTTGCCATTATTCAACACCTAGGTGCTACTGTTCAGTGCCAAGGCGCTAGAACACCCAACACCTAGGTGCTCCAAGGAAAAAATTCCAGATTTCACTAATATCCATTCAAACCATTGTAACTTACTTCAAAGTACATACAAACCTTTTTCATACACATATTTATCACTTCCAAACATATGCAAAAGAGTTGAAGATATAAAAGTTTAATTATTTATCTTTTTCAAATTGGGACAGAACATGTTAAACAAATGTTGAACTTGGAGGTGTCGCAGCTTACTTGTGGTGAAATGGTTTCACTCAAAGCTGAGCAAGTTTACTTTACCTTAAAAATTAATGTAAACTATTTACATTGCATTCATTTTACTTTACTTTGTATTCCTTTTCTTATCCCACCAAATACTAATCTTTTCAAAACCTATGTAAAAGGACTACTTTACACCCATTTTATTTAAAACCAAATAGCACCTTAGTATGTTTAACAACTTATTTTTCTTTCTTGCATTATTACAATATAATTAATTTCATTACAAGGAAATACACTTCAACTTCTTTTTTTTTTAGGGGCTGTTTGGTTTTTTGAATTAGGGCATCTCCATCCGAACGGCAAACCAGTGTTTGCTGTTCTTTCTTCCCTCCAACCGAACGCGATACTTGCCGGCATTTGAAGGGAGGTGAACAGTGCGACGCCAATATTGGCGTCGCACTGTTCATACGGCATTTGGTTTTTTTGTTTTTTTTCTTTTAATTCGAAACTTAATTATTAATTTTAAAGATTAGAATTTTTTTATTATTAATTAAAATAATAAATTAGAAATATCTTATTTTTTAGTAATCTAAATTTTTTTTTACAAAATTAATTAATGTAAGTTAACATTAAGATAAAAATTAAGATAAAATTCTCATACATAAAAGATATTGAGAAGTACAATACCCAAAAAAAATCAAAATACAGATTACATTTGAATAACAAAAAATTAAAAATAACAAGTAACGTAAATATTTTAAAAAAAGAAAAAAAGAAAAAAAAGTAACGTAAATATTCCAAATGTAATTTTCAATTTATTAACTAAATATTTATTTATGACATATTTATATTCCAAATTATTTTGTAGAGCAAAAAATATTTGTTTTGATTATATTAGATTTAATTCAAAAATTCGATAAATAATATTAATGATTAAAATATATAAAATGAAATATGAGAAAGAATATACTAGGGATATTCTTTTTTTTGTGTTAGAAAATGGAGTTCGATTAGAGACAAGTTACTATATTTTTGTGTATTACTGTATTTTGGAGTGAAAAATGAGTTTTTCGATTGGAGATGTCCTTAGGAGTGTAAAGTAAAATAATTATATGTATTTATTAAATTTAGTTGTTTGATTATAAAAGAAAATCATTCCGAAACATTAAAAGTGTATTAGGAGGCCTATTCGCAGCTATGTTGCACCGATACGGATACGGCGATACGGATACGACACGATACGGATACGGGACACGCCAATTCTTAAAAATACAGGATACGGATACGGCGCGGATACGACATTATAATATATAAATAATACATAAAAATTATTAAAGTAATCAAAGTGTAATATTTGAAATGACAAAAAAATTGAAACAAAAGTAAGCATTAAGTATTGAAATGTCTAGTACAACAACAAAAACAAGAAGATAAATTGCCCAGCACATGAAATTTCAACTATTCAATAGAAGGAATGATAGGATTAGCTTCTTCAGTGGTTTGTCTTTGAGTTTCTATATCATCTTCAATAAATATCATAGCTTCTAATTCAGGCTCATCAAGTGAAAGATTAGCAATTTCTAATATTCCCATATCCTCAAGAGATTCAAATCCATCTCCAGCAACATCCCACATCCTGTTGTCTCCTTCCATATAAGTTGGAGTTTTCCTTGAGAGAAGTCGAATGTTTGTATGCACGTAAACTAAATCTTCAGCCCGTTGTGGAGTAATTTTATTTCTCTTCATTGATTGGATGAATGAGTATGTGCTCCAATTTCTTTCACAACAGGATGAGGATGAAACTTGGCCAAGCAATTTTATGGCGATTGTTTGAAGTAGAGGTGCTGAAGCTCCATGTATAATCCAACACATTTTCGGATCAATTCTCCACCTATCACGCAATGACTCTTGGTCACCAAAGTCCTCCAAATAACCAAAAAATTTAGCAAGCTCAATATTGACACTTCTTCTCTCCTCCTCATTTGGAAAATAACGCTTCAAACATGTCTTCCTCATATTTGAAATTTCTAAATCTTTCTGTGGAGAAACTCTTTGAGGATCCTCTTGAAGTCATTCTTTAGTTAAATATCTTCAAATAACATTAAAATGAAATAATGAAAAAATGTTGAAATTACAAAACAACAAATTGTGAATTCATACTAAAAAAATGTTGAAATTTACCTTGGATTTAGTGAGTGAGCCAAGCAATGTAAAGGTGTATTACTTTTGCTCAACCTATCTTCTAGAATAACATAAATAACATCCCAAAAGCTTGAGTCTTCATAAAGTGTCTTCCTCTCATGTCTATATATAATTTCTTTTACTTTGGCTAGCATTGAATCCCACATCTCATAAATGAGATGTAAACAAGACTTATCCGTATCAGCTACTCTCAACATCTCATAAATTGGGTCTGTGAAATTTATGATGTATTCAATCTCATCCCACCATAAATCATCTAAAAGCTTCTCTTTTACATACCTAGCCTTTCCAACATCATCTTCTCTATAACATGTCCATTTGTCACTGATCACCATAGCTTGAAGAGCATTTTTTATTTTTTTGAATCTTCTCAACATCACTATTACTGAGGCAAACCGAGTTTCAGCAACTGCAAGCATCTTTAAATTAGAGAAATCATTGAACATAGAGAGTCTCATGGAGTGATTCATAATAAAATTTCTAATTACAATTGCATCTCCAGCAATCACTGTGATCCAATGACATTCATTATAGGTGATTTCATTTTCCTCAGTATTCTTAGCTGCACAAATATTCTTCAAAGCAAGATTAAGCGTATGCATAACACATGGTGTCCAGAAAATATGAGGATATGCTTGCTCTACAAGTAGACCTGCAGCTCTATAAACAGGTGCATTATCAATAATGACCTGAATGATGTTTGAAGGCCCCACCATCATGATAACTTCTTTGATTAAATTAGAAATGAAGAACTTATCCTTGTACTGTCCTTCACAGTTTACAGCTTTGATAAACATAGGATAGCTCTCTGTTACAGCCATGAAATTGATAAGTGGTCTTCTTTGTGGATCTGTCCACCCATCACAAACCAAAGTAACTCCTTTTTCCTTCCAAACTCCTCTAGTAGGCTCAAGCAACTTCTCAATATTGTCCCTCTCTCTTTGCAACAACTTCGTTCTAATGACATTATATCCTGGTGGCACGTATCCTGCAAGATTGTTATTGCATGCATATATAAAGGCATTTTTGTAATGTGGAATCCTTGCTAGGTTAAAAGGAAGTCCAGCTGAGTAAAACATTCTAGCTATTTCCCCGTCTAGTTGTTCTCTCATTTGTAAATTAAATGCTTTCTACAAAGCACTATCTACAACATGTTTTCTTTTTTTTTGTTCAAATTCCTCCATTCGAAAAGGTCCTTTGTTTACAGTACTGTCATCACATCTAATTGAAGAAGATGATGAAGGATAGGAAGCATGAGTGCTTGGAAGTGGAATATGTTTTGGAAGCTATTTTTTACTCCTTTGCTCAGCTTCACTGATTTTTCTTTGTAATTCAGCCATTTGTGATGAGCTTATCTTCGGGCAAACTTTGATTCCATGACCACTAATCTTCAACAAATGAGCTTTCACTCTATAATATGATCCTTTGTATGATGCATTACAAAAATTGCATTTGAATGCAATATTGCCTCCCCCTTCTGATGTTTTACCTATTTTTGTAACATAATCCCATAAAGGTTTGTTATCTTCAATATTAATTTCTGATGGACCATCATCAGAACCAATTCCTACTCCACTAGAACTCATTATCCTATAAAGGATCTATACAAATTAAAACATATGAATTTGAAACATGAAAAAATTTAAGTGAAAGTGTAGATATATTGCGACTCTGCCGGGGGTCCAAGGGGCGCTGCCCCCTGACGGGGTTTGACCTGTTTATTTTTAAAGTTGTTTTTATGGAAAGATACCGAGCGATACCGAGCATATTTTAGCTTCTCGGTGCCGCTTTGTACCATTCGGTACCCCTCCGAGCAATACAGAGCGGTATCGAGTAATACCAAGCAATACCAAGTTACAGTACCGAGAGATACTCAGTTCCAATACCGAGCAGTACCGAGTTCCAATATCGAGCAGTACTGAGTTCCAATACCGCTCGGTACCGAGTAGTACCGAGCAATACCGAGTTCCAATACCGAGCGGTACCGAGTTCCAATACCGAGCAGTACCGAGTTCCAATACTGCTCGGTACCAAGTAGTACCGAGCAATACCGAGTTCCAATACCGAGCAATACCGAGTTCCAATACCGAGCAATACCGAGTAGTACCGAGCAATACCGAGTTCCAATACCGAGCGGTACTGAGTTCCAATACCGAGCAGTACCGAGTTCCAATACTGCTCGGTACTGAGTACCGAGCAACACCGAGTTCCAGTAACGTTCGGTACCAAGCGGTACCAAGTTTCGATACCGAGCCTATGATTAAGAAAACGAAGGACGATGAAGAAAACGAACCTACATTGCTCACGTCGCCTTCACTGTTCGCGTTGTCGAGCCGCTTCGTCGACGAAGGATGATCCTATCGACTTTAATGCTCGCGTCGTCAACCCTCTTTGTCGACAAAGGATAATCTTGTTTGCTTCTATGCTCGCGTCATTGAGCCGCTCCTTCAACTATAACGAAGAAGATGAACACGTGTGTGGAAACGAAAAACCTAGCTCTTTGAAATGTTGCTCCGTGTTTTGAGCGGAAACAGTGGAAAGTCAAAAAAAAAAAGGGTAAATCGTGGCTCAGTGTTTTTTTAATAGGACACGGGTCCAGTCAAATTAAAATAATATTTTAATCGGACACGGCAAGGCAGTATCCGGGCCGTATCCGACACATATCCGTGTCGTATCGGAGGCGTATCCGTATCCGACAGCGCCCCTCGTAAGGAGTATCCGTGCAACATAGATTCGCAGAAACGCACTGATATTGAGGGCAAATTATTGGGTCAGGTGACTGAAGCCATCTCTCCGTTCGGTCGCCAATGGAAATGCGACATCTGTTAGGCGTTTTTTTAATTTAAAATTAACGCTTTATGTCTTGTCAGAGTTAGCGACCCGACCCGATAACGCTTTTCATTTGATCTTTTAAGCATTTGCCGCCCTATTTTTTCATTTTGAAAGCCGCGAAAGAAGCAATAAAGACTGCTGTAGAAGAAAAAACGAGCCAGAAAATTGCAAAGAAGAAATGGACTGCTCAGTGAAGAGGGAGGTGGAAGAGGGCATGGAAGAGGGAGTGCATGAATCGGAAAGGATGCATGAATCGGAAAGGATGCATGAATCGGAAAGGATGCATGAATCGAAAGGGCTGGTGCATGAATCACCTAACTTAGCCGGCAATTCCTCTGGTTTCAACATATCGGTAAGTTAGAAAGTTGTAAACAGTTAGTTTTAATATTATCGCCGCAGAAAGAAGACGTAGGTTTCAGCTCATTAGTCTTAGGATCTTTGATTTTGCGATTTTTAAGCAGAATAAATTTCTTTTGTCGAAAAATTAAAAAAAAAAAGAAAATCTAATGTTGTTGTTTCTTAGGTTTCATTATTGATTTTAGGTTGAAGATGATAAATAAAAAAAATTGAACTTGTCGCTATAGTTGCGCTATGGTTGCGCTATGGTTGCGCTATGGTTGCGCTATGCTTGCGCTATGGTTGCGCTATGGTTGCGCTATGGTTGCGCTATAGTTGCGCTATAGTTGCGCTATAGTTGCGCTATACTTACGCTTTAATTGCGCTTTACTTTTTCTTTCAGGCTGTTTATAAAGATGAGACAGAAGCATATGAATGTTTTTGCACTTATGCTCACGATAATGGATTTAGTGTCCGAAAGGATCATCACAGTTTTTGGCCAAATTCTAGAAAGATAAAATCGAAGGACTTTGTTTGTTCAAAAGCTGGTTTCAAGAAAAGTGATGATCATAATTCAGGAAAGAGAAAGAGATTCACTAGACCAGTTGTCAGAACTGGTTGTCCAGCCATGGTGAGGTTTGTCACAGATGAAGATGGTTACTGCATGTCAAAAGATTTATTGAATCCCACAACCATGAATTAGCTAGCCCAGCTGACCGACACCTTTTAAAATCATGTAGGAATATGATTGAGGAAAAAGCTTCCGTCCTGAAATCAATGACAGATGCAGGTATTAGAACCGTTGATGCATATGCCTACCTTGCAGAGGAAGTTGGTGGATGTGAGAATGTCGGATTCTCTAAGAGGGATGCATACAATTTTATTCAGAAGGAGAAAAGAGCAAGGATTGAAATTGGTGACACTAATTCTTTGATTCAATTATTTAAAGATCGACAAGTTGAGGACCACATGTTCGCATGGGATGTTCAATATGATGATGAGGATAGATTGGTAAATTTTTTCTGGGTTGATGGCAGAAGCAGGATAGATTATGAATGTTTTGGAGATGTGTTGATTTTTGATACTAGTTACAGGCTGAACAAGTATAATTTTGTTTGTGCGCCATTTGTTGGTGTTAACAATCATTGGCAGAATATTTTGTTTGGGCTTGCTTTTTTGTCAGAGGAAACAATTGAAAGTTTTACATGGTTGTTTAAAACATTTGTACGAATAATGGGTAATAAATATCCAACAACAATATTCACTGATCAGGACCAAGCTATGGCCAGGGCCATAGAAGTTACATTACCTCACACTCGTCATAGATTATGCCAATGGCACATCTTTAAAAAGGTTCCATCAAAAGTTTCCATCTACAATAGCAATAATAAAGTTAGAGGACTCTTCCATAAGTGTATGAGGTGGTGTGATTCTGAGGAAGTGTTTGAGGAAGCCTGGGATGAAATGATCAAGGAAGGGAATCTTCATAACCATGAATGGTTGCAGGATCTTTATAAGATAAGGAGAAAGTGGTCAACTGCTTTCAACAAGGATTCTTTTTGCATGGGCATTTTATCAACGCAGCGTAGTGAGTGTACTAATAATGTGTGTCATGGCATTTCAAAGCCAACAAGTTCATTAACTGATTGTTTTCTTGGCTTGGAAAAGGTACTGATGAATTGGAGGCGAAATGAGCAGGACGAGGATTACAAATGCAGTCAATCTGAAATTGTTCCCGTGATAAAGAATAGCTCAATATTAAAACAAGCAGCTAGATTTTACTCAAGAAGAATATATTCAATTTTTGAGGAAGAATTTATAAAGGCTGTGGGAGAAATGAGTATAGATTTTGTCTCGACTGATTCTTCGAAGTTTCTAGTCAACTACATAGAGAAAAAAAATCAAAACCATCATTGGGTTGTTCAATTTGATGCAACAGAAGGTAACATTCAATGCAGCTGTAAGAAGTATGAAACCATGGGATTGCTGTGTTCTCATTGTTTGAGGGTTTTTAAACAGTTGGATATGGCTAAATTCCCTGAGAAATACTTATTGCTTCGTTGGTCAGCAAGGGCTCGACAAGTTTTTTATTCAGGTTACTTGCTTAATTCTCAAAGAAGTAATAATTTCCAAAGTGGTAGGGGATTCATATTCAGAAATCAGGTGAGCAGGTTTGCATATCAAATGAGCACGGAAGCTCAAGGGAATGAGGAGGCAGAGGAGTTTATTCTTTCCTCATTGCAAGACATGTATAAAAAATTATACATAATTCTTGGTGGCAAGAAAAGAAATGAGAAGGATGTTCCTAGTTCCCAAGGTGGAACTGCTAATTTGAAAGATCCTCTAAAGCGTAGACCTAAAGGCATATCAAATGCAAGACTGAAAAGCCATTGGGAGAAGAAGAAACGGCCTAAGAGTAAGCTTACAGATAAGAAGTCTTCGGTTGGTGATAACCCAATGGATGAACCTTCTTCAACACAACCTACTTCAACTCAGATGAACTTTTCAAGCATGCCTGAATGTTTCAGTGAGGAATATATAACCGGCATACCATCAAGCCAACCTGGAGCTGAATACACCAAGTTGATGATGGATTTTCTTTCTGCGGAGTTGGAATTTAATGAATTTGCAATGTAATGTAATAATATTTATTTGTACTGATTGATTTCATTTATTGGTTGTAATAAAAATGCGCTAAAGTTTAAATTTGAAATGTAATAATGTTTATCGCTATGGTTGCGCTATGGTTGCGCTATTGCTGCGCTATGGTTGCGCTATGGTTGCGCTACGGTTGCGCTATGGTTGCGCTAAGGTTGCGCTATGGTTGCGCTATGGTTGCGCTTTGGTTGCGCTTTGGTTGCGCTAAGGTTGCGCTACGGTTGCGCTACGGTTGCGCTACGGTTGCGCTACGGTTGCGCTACGGTTGCGCTACGGTTGCGCTACGGTTGCGCTATGGTTGCACTATAGTTGCGCTATTGTTGCGCTAAGGTTGCGCTATGGTTGCGCTATGGTTGCGCTATGAAACGCTAAGGTCAGATTGTTTACTTCATTAAAGGAGAAGAAGAAAATATAAAAGTTACAGAATATGTGAGCAGAAGCTACAGATTATCCACAAAGTAGAAGTTACAGAAAATGCACATGTTATTAAACAAAAAAAAACTATATAATAACATGATAAAATGTACATTTATAATTCATGGACAATATTTACAATAAGTTACAGATTGTTTACTTCTTTGATTGAAGAAAAAGAAAATATGCTAACTCTGCCCTAAATTTTGGCATGTGCTTTTGCCAATCCTTAAGAGCACTCCAGTCTGTTTTCTTTCGTAGGACTGCCTTTTCCATATATTTACAAACGAACATTCCACAATCGTAGCTGTTTGTTTGTGTTAGAATTCCACGAACCGCCTGGACGTTCCATTTTGTTATATCGCTAGAAAAGCATCCTACGGCGTCCTCGTGCAAATAATTTATCTGTACGAATAAAACATTTTAAACGTATATAAACATAGTAATAATCTGGATTCAACTTAAAATTTAAATTGCACTTACAACTTTATGACAAATATGCTTGTGTTCAGGATTAGGTAATGAGTCATAGAGTTTCCAGACTTTCTCCTTCAATTTTCCAACAAGAAGAACCCAGTGCTTCTCGTAAATTATGGGTTGAACAATAAGTTTGCTTTGTTGAACTGAAACTGGATTAATGTGTTCGATAAAAATTTGATAATCCAGATTTAATGACTTGTATACCTGCAGTAATTCAGTTCCATAAGGAAAAAGAAACGTGAAATAAAAATATTAAAATATTATTTATACTTACCCTGTACAATGGAGAAATATATAAATAACGTTGAAATTTCTCCTCCATTAACCTACTCTGCTCAAGTAAAAAGTAAGCAAATGCATCAACATGGTTATCACCTAACCACTCATTTGTGAGCAGATAGTCAATATCTGATCTTTTTATTTCAATGTTTCCAGATACAAATATTTTGTGCTCCCTACAAAAAAAAAAAAAATAATGTTAAAGCGCAACCATAGGGCAACCATAGCGCAACCATAGCGCAACCATAGCGCAACCGTAGCGCAACCGTAGCGCAACCGTAGCGCAACTATAGCGCAACCAAAGCGCAACCATAGCGCAACCATAGCGCAACCTTAGCGCAACCATAGCGCAACCGTAGCGCAACCATAGCGCAACCATAGCGCAGCAATAGCGCAACCATAGCGCAACTATAGCGCAACCATAGCGCAACCTTAGCGCAACCTTAGCGCAACCAAAAAAGAACTAAACTTACTTTGTATTAAATTTTTTGAAACATTCATCCATAAATTGTTGTTTTTGTTCTGCTAGAAAAGGTTTCCCTGGATAGTCCATTATTTCCAATGCAGGATGTGATTCAACTATTATATTATCTACAGAGATAACCTCTTTGGTGTTCTTCTTTACGTATGGAACGACTTTTTTTGATGAACTCTCCTCTTTTTCACCATCTTCTCTTTTTCTTTTCGGTGATGAACTAGCTTTTAGTGGTGGCACAACGTTGGCCGATGGTGGAGGAACTTCTTGTATTTGTGGTTGTGGAAGTTCTTTAGCCAATGGTGGAGGTGGAGGAACAACTTGTATTGGTGGAGGTGGAGGAATTTCTTAGACCATTGGTGGAGGTGGAGGAATTTCTTGGACCATTGGTGGTGGTGGAGGAACAACTTGTATTGGTGGAGGTGGAGGAATTTTTTGGACCATTGGTGGAGGTGGAGGAATTTCTTGGACCATTGGTGGTGGTGGAGGAACAACTTGTATTGGTGGAGGTGGAGGAACAACTTGTATTGGTGGAGGTGGAGGAATTTCTTGGACCATTGGTGGAGGTGGAGGAATTTCTTTGACCATTGGTGGAGGTGGATGAACAACTTGTATTGGTGCTTGTGCTGAAGGATGCAAAGCCGTATTATTCACTGATTGGAAGCTGGAGGCAGAACTGGATATATGCGGCTTCTCTTGATTGTGATCACACTGCATTTGAAATTCAATAAATTTGTACTTCATGGAGTCTTGATCTGCCTGCAGTTTCTCCACATTATCTTCAAGCCGATCCAATCTAGCTCCAACATTTTCTTGAATTTTATTCAACATTTTCTCAAATATTTCAAAACATTTATTCTGAACAGCCTCTAAATCTGCCCTTGTAATAGGTGGCTATTCAGCAGAAGGTTGACTAAAAGAAATTTTTTGAGTAGGTGGACGAGTAGACAGTTGAGTTGACGGCGGCGGAGTTTGAGTTTTTGGTGGTTCAATATGTGGAGAATCAGGGGAGAGAGGGGGAGAGAGAAGTGGGGAGGGAGGTGGGGTGGTGACAAGTTTTTTTCTTGCGGAAGCCTTTATCTTTTGGGGTGACTGCAATTTCAGTGGTTCATGGCCTGAACGGGTTTCAGAGTTCTTTATGGCAATAATATCAGCCCCGTACTTTTCGGCCTCTTCATTGCTAACATTTTCAAGACAAGCAAAAATCTACAAAAAACATATAAATTTGTTATAGCGCAACCATAGCGCAACCATAGCGCAACCATAGCGCACCTATAGCGCAACCATAGCGTAACTATAGCGCAAATTGTATAATGTAAGCTAAAAAATTACCTCACTAATCTTTAAAAATTTAAATATTTTTGCTGCATTCTCTTGAGTGAAGTATAATTCTGTATACCCCTGCCATCTCAGAAAACGGGGCCTTAATTCTGAATCTGTTGGTTTATTCAAAGAAAAATGTTCCAAAAACCAAATCTGTATAATTCCAAACATAAAAATTTTAAATTTAACATTAAAAAACATTAAACATGTAGAATAACCAGTAGGAGTGGAAATGTACCAGTAGAAGAGGAAAAAAACCATTGATGTAACCCAATGGTCTTTGGAGTTTATACTTCTCAAAAATTGTATTGAACTCCTCAACCATGAAGTTCCTTAAGCTTGAAGCCCAATTAATTGAAGCGAACTCACTTAAATTATTTGCAACAGTTGTGAGCCTTCTAGGGGTTTTATGACTATTTAGGGGAAAGAAAAGGTTAGATAACAAAAACATAATAAAGGTCTTAATTTTTGTTGCATTATCAGCTAATCTGTCTAATTTTGCAATATCTGTTTTAACTTCAGTTGACAGAGGTCCATTTAGAGGATCAATCATCCATTTTATATCAATGCCTCTGTTTGGCATACCTGTCAGAAAATATCAGTCGTTAAAGTTAAAAAAACATATAGCAATAAAATTTCCATATTCAAAATATTACCTATCAACAAAGCAACCTCGTTAGAAGTGAATTTCAAAACATGACCCAGGACGATGAAGCCTTCATCAGCAGGACTCCAAAATTTA
Source organism: Dendrobium nobile (assembly GCA_022539455.1). Lineage (NCBI taxonomy): Eukaryota > Viridiplantae > Streptophyta > Magnoliopsida > Asparagales > Orchidaceae > Dendrobium > Dendrobium nobile. The sequence continues at coordinate 36,427,933 of CM039728.1, read as the reverse complement.
AGAACTTCAAAAAGAAGTGGTATGCACTGCTGGAAAGCGGGGAACTTCAAAAATTGATGAATGTTCAGATCCTTTAATGTTTGTTCCACTTCATCATCAATGATCTCGGCATAAGCATCACAATGTTTACGGAAAGATGTAACATAACATCTAGATGTTACTGGCCTTTGATATGGAGTCTTCATCTATAAAAAGAAGAAAAATCAGAACTATAGCGCAACCATAGCGCAACCATAGCGCAACCATAGCGCAACCTTAGCGCAACCTTAGCGCAACTTCACATTTCGTAATTATTTAGCTTCAAGAAGTTTCAAATTCCGAAAACTAAACAAATATTTAACACCTCATTGAACATATATGCTAGTTATACAACTATTACTAAACCATTAAAGTCATTCGTTTACGAAGAGAAGAAGCGTGAAAAATCAGAAAATAAACATTTGAACAGTACATTAACAAATTATGAAAAAATTATAACCAAACCCTAAACCCTAAAATTTAACGTATAACTTAAACGCAACGAAAGCGCAAGTAAAGCGCAAGTTAGGCGCAACCATACCTCTTCCTGATTTATGATCTTCTACAGGTTCGTCGTCTACCTCCGGCAGGAATAAGCTAATGCAGAACCGAAGGAAATGGAGGAATCCGAGAGCGCTTACCAAAGCTGGAGCTGGAGTAACAGTGAAGATGTCGCGCGGCGTTTCCATTCTTTATTTTCCGGAATTCAAATGAAAAGCGTTATCGGGTCGGGTCGCTAACTCTGACAAGACATAAAGCGTTAATATTAAATTAAAAAAACGCCTAACAGATGTCGCATTTCCATTGGCGACCGAACGGAGAGATGGCTTCGGTCACCTGACCCAATAATTTGCCGATATTGAGCGGTTTATAAATTCAATCGAAGAAATCCTCCATCATCGTCGGTGTTGTTCGGCTTCATTGCTTCGCAGGAGGTGTAAGATTGCACGAGATGCTTCTTGGGCTCCTTCGTTCTTCTCCTTCGACGACGTTCCCTTTGACTGTCCGATCGGAAGTCGCGACATCTTCATCGGAACTCAGGACGGCAGCTCGCAGGTTCTGAAGGTAACTTAAGAACAGTTCAATCCCCGTCATCCAAATGAAAAAAGCACGGCTAAGATGATTTCGACTGCACCGTTGATTTTCATCGATGTTTGAACAGTTTTCGTATGAACCCTAACTCTGGTCGTGCGCATGAATCATCAGCCACCAAACACATCTCTTCCATACCCCTTTCCCGCAAAATATCGCGTTATGGAACTGGATTAATGGCCATCCCCACCTAAGGTTTACATCTCCCTCCCGATCTCAGATTTTTCGCTCCACATCTATATATTTTGAATTTTCCCTTTTATTTGGCTTACTTATTTGTTAGTTTGTTGGTTAGATTTTCCTTCCTGTTGTCATCACTCATCAAGGTCTGTTTACAGTGCAGTTTTCCAACCATCTGCTTTATTTTATTTTATTTATGCAATCAGTTCGTATTATTTGCGATTTCAATGACTTGGTTGAATGTTAAAATGTCTCGAAATCATATTGATAGCTTACTTCCTACTTTCTTTTGTTTTCTTGGCATTCGAATTATGACCAGTTTTTTTGTTTTTAAGCAATCTCTTGTAGTTTTGAAGTCAAACGTGGCTTTACATGTGGTAAGTTATCAAACAATCAGAGATTTAAATTTAGTGGAATGGACTGTTTCTTGCTGTTTTGAAGTGCATTGCTTGCTAGCTGGTCTTATGACGCCCCAAGATCCGTGTAGCGAAAGGATTCGTCTGACATTCTGATCGAACTCCATTCCAGTTGCCTTGCTCGGACCTGAAATTTTTAAACCACATATAATGAGCTACAATAGCCCAGCAGGTCACCAAAGCCTACAACTGAAATCAAAGCAAGGCGATGCTATCAATATGCATGTCAATCTATCAATCTGAATCAGTCAATGGTCAATGAGTCTATGCAATGGAAATCAATGAATCAATGATCATCAATACTATGCAGTGGAAATCCATAGTCAATAAAACCAGTCAATGCAGCGGCAGGCAATTCGATAAATCAACGCAATCAATCAATATCCGTCAATCAAATCAATACGGTCAAATCAATACGATCTATTTAATGAAATCAATCGAGGAAAGCAATACGATAAATTTCAATCCAGTCTGACAAGAAATCTATACAACAGTCAATACGGTGTAGAACAATAGCAACAGTGAATCTATAAAATCTAGGCAGCAATACAATGAATCTATACGATGTCCATGTCCATGCTATCAATGCAGTATCTATATCAATGTCAATAATCAATAATCAATAGTATCAATGCTCGACGATTATCAATGATCAGTCAATAAAATCAATGAATCCGTACGATAAGAAATCAATTCGATAAATCCAACAAATCAATTCATCAATCGGAAATCAATAAATCAATGCATATCAGGAAATCCATACGATGCAAGATCATACAATGTCATACAAGGGTCTTACTCGACAAGCACAAACACTAGTCATGATCAACCAGGTTAACTGGCTATTATCAATAGTGCTGTTGTAGAATCCGTTGTTGTTGTAGTCCGTACGTTGGTCTATCAATAAGAGTCGTCACTCTTTTTGCCCGTCGGCCGCCCGTCGGCATATAAAACTCCTTATAACTCCCAATCGTTATATCAATGATCAATGGTTTAAAGGAAAGCCCGTCGGCCCACCATCCTGTACAGGTCAAGTCTATCTTCACCAACGTTCAACTAGGTTCCCACTTGTCTTTCAGTAACAATCAATCAATCCAATCAATAGTCAATGCAATAATCGATGCAATAAGCAATATTAAAGAAATCTAGAACAATCATATCAATAGTCATACACATATCAATTCAATCTATCAATTTCAGACAAATCAGAAATCATACGAAAATCGGGCAGCGTAACGGCAGTCGGTCAAATTTACACAAAAATCCTGCAAAAAGACACGATTTCCAAATTCTACCAAATTACAATAGAATATCTATAACATCAATGCAAGACTTTTATTCTACAGAAACCAAGTCTGAAAACATCCTGATAATTTTCTATTCGATTAAAATCACGTAGAACCAATTCCAACCGGAAGAAAATTCGTAGAATACAGTCAAATCGTGTAGAATAATCATATCTATAACATATCAGAAGTTGTGCGGTGAAAGTTGTGTCAAATCAAAATCATGTCGAAAAGTCGACTACGAAAACACAAAACAGATCTCAACTCAGTCAAAACACAACATCTTTGAAAACAGAAATAGGATTCGGAGTCCTTACCACGAGATCTTCACTTTTCCCAACAGCAGCGTCGGACGAAAAGCGCTCCGCGGTCTCCGAAAACCAGCTTTTCTCTTTTTCCCTTTCTCTTTCTCTCTCCTCAGATATTTTCGTTTTTATAAAATGATTTTCTCTCTCCTCAAAACGAGCTGATTTTCTTATATCTGTGAACTGATCGGCCAGGCCGATATTCACATCGTCCCGGGACGATCAGACCAAATCCTGATCGTCCTGGACCTCACCCAGGGCTATTGTCTGGCCGATAATTTCTACAGTACAGATCGGCCTGGACGATCTCACGATCGGCCCGGACGATCCTGTCCAGAAATCATCCAGAAAACACTCCAGAAATCAGCTGTTTCCATGCACTGATCGGCCTGGACGATCTCAACTTCGTCCTGGCCGATTCTGGGAGGGAAATCCAATTCAGAGAGGAACAGTAAGGGAACGAGATATTACAATCTCCCCACCTTAGAAAAATGTCGTCCCGACATTTCCCTAAAGGTACGAAGCAAAACACGAAGCAAACCAAATCGATCGAAATCCAAATCCAAAACAAAACTCGTCGAAATCTAAACAAACACACAATGCAATCAATCAAATGTCAATCACTATGTATGCAAAATGAATAGAATGGATTCATTCTATCAAACTATCAATCAAATCCTTTCACTACACTTGCTCTGATACCACCTATGACGCCCCAAGATCCGTGTAGCGAAAGGATTCGTCTGACATTCTGATCGAACTCCATTCCAGTTGCCTTGCTCGGACCTGAAATTTTTAAACCACATATAATGAGCTACAATAGCCCAGCAGGTCACCAAAGCCTACAACTGAAATCAAAGCAAGGCGATGCTATCAATATGCATGTCAATCTATCAATCTGAATCAGTCAATGGTCAATGAGTCTATGCAATGGAAATCAATGAATCAATGATCATCAATACTATGCAGTGGAAATCCATAGTCAATAAAACCAGTCAATGCAGCGGCAGGCAATTCGATAAATCAACGCAATCAATCAATATCCGTCAATCAAATCAATACGGTCAAATCAATACGATCTATTTAATGAAATCAATCGAGGAAAGCAATACGATAAATTTCAATCCAGTCTGACAAGAAATCTATACAACAGTCAATACGGTGTAGAACAATAGCAACAGTGAATCTATAAAATCTAGGCAGCAATACAATGAATCTATACGATGTCCATGTCCATGCTATCAATGCAGTATCTATATCAATGTCAATAATCAATAATCAATAGTATCAATGCTCGACGATTATCAATGATCAGTCAATAAAATCAATGAATCCGTACGATAAGAAATCAATTCGATAAATCCAACAAATCAATTCATCAATCGGAAATCAATAAATCAATGCATATCAGGAAATCCATACGATGCAAGATCATACAATGTCATACAAGGGTCTTACTCGACAAGCACAAACACTAGTCATGATCAACCAGGTTAACTGGCTATTATCAATAGTGCTGTTGTAGAATCCGTTGCTGTTGTAGTCCGTACGTTGGTCTATCAATAAGAGTCGTCACTCTTTTTGCCCGTCGGCCGCCCGTCGGCATATAAAACTCCTTATAACTCCCAATCGTTATATCAATGATCAATGGTTTAAAGGAAAGCCCGTCGGCCCACCATCCTGTACAGGTCAAGTCTATCTTCACCAACGTTCAACTAGGTTCCCACTTGTCTTTCAGTAACAATCAATCAATCCAATCAATAGTCAATGCAATAATCGATGCAATAAGCAATATTAAAGAAATCTAGAACAATCATATCAATAGTCATACACATATCAATTCAATCTATCAATTTCAGACAAATCAGAAATCATACGAAAATCGGGCAGCGTAACGGCAGTCGGTCAAATTTACACAAAAATCCTGCAAAAAGACACGATTTCCAAATTCTACCAAATTACAATAGAATATCTATAACATCAATGCAAGACTTTTATTCTACAGAAACCAAGTCTGAAAACATCCTGATAATTTTCTATTCGATTAAAATCACGTAGAACCAATTCCAACCGGAAGAAAATTCGTAGAATACAGTCAAATCGTGTAGAATAATCATATCTATAACATATCAGAAGTTGTGCGGTGAAAGTTGTGTCAAATCAAAATCATGTCGAAAAGTCGACTACGAAAACACAAAACAGATCTCAACTCAGTCAAAACACAACATCTTTGAAAACAGAAATAGGATTCGGAGTCCTTACCACGAGATCTTCACTTTTCCCAACAGCAGCGTCGGACGAAAAGCGCTCCGCGGTCTCCGAAAACCAGCTTTTCTCTTTTTCCCTTTCTCTTTCTCTCTCCTCAGATATTTTCGTTTTTATAAAATGATTTTCTCTCTCCTCAAAACGAGCTGATTTTCTTATATCTGTGAACTGATCGGCCAGGCCGATATTCACATCGTCCCGGGACGATCAGACCAAATCCTGATCGTCCTGGACCTCACCCAGGGCTATTGTCTGGCCGATAATTTCTACAGTACAGATCGGCCTGGACGATCTCACGATCGGCCCGGACGATCCTGTCCAGAAATCATCCAGAAAACACTCCAGAAATCAGCTGTTTCCATGCACTGATCGGCCTGGACGATCTCAACTTCGTCCTGGCCGATTCTGGGAGGGAAATCCAATTCAGAGAGGAACAGTAAGGGAACGAGATATTACAATCTCCCCACCTTAGAAAAATGTCGTCCCGACATTTCCCTAAAGGTACGAAGCAAAACACGAAGCAAACCAAATCGATCGAAATCCAAATCCAAAACAAAACTCGTCGAAATCTAAACAAACACACAATGCAATCAATCAAATGTCAATCACTATGTATGCAAAATGAATAGAATGGATTCATTCTATCAAACTATCAATCAAATCCTTTCACTACACTTGCTCTGATACCACCTATGACGCCCCAAGATCCGTGTAGCGAAAGGATTCGTCTGACATTCTGATCGAACTCCATTCCAGTTGCCTTGCTCGGACCTGAAATTTTTAAACCACATATAATGAGCTACAATAGCCCAGCAGGTCACCAAAGCCTACAACTGAAATCAAAGCAAGGCGATGCTATCAATATGCATGTCAATCTATCAATCTGAATCAGTCAATGGTCAATGAGTCTATGCAATGGAAATCAATGAATCAATGATCATCAATACTATGCAGTGGAAATCCATAGTCAATAAAACCAGTCAATGCAGCGGCAGGCAATTCGATAAATCAACGCAATCAATCAATATCCGTCAATCAAATCAATACGGTCAAATCAATACGATCTATTTAATGAAATCAATCGAGGAAAGCAATACGATAAATTTCAATCCAGTCTGACAAGAAATCTATACAACAGTCAATACGGTGTAGAACAATAGCAACAGTGAATCTATAAAATCTAGGCAGCAATACAATGAATCTATACGATGTCCATGTCCATGCTATCAATGCAGTATCTATATCAATGTCAATAATCAATAATCAATAGTATCAATGCTCGACGATTATCAATGATCAGTCAATAAAATCAATGAATCCGTACGATAAGAAATCAATTCGATAAATCCAACAAATCAATTCATCAATCGGAAATCAATAAATCAATGCATATCAGGAAATCCATACGATGCAAGATCATACAATGTCATACAAGGGTCTTACTCGACAAGCACAAACACTAGTCATGATCAACCAGGTTAACTGGCTATTATCAATAGTGCTGTTGTAGAATCCGTTGCTGTTGTAGTCCGTACGTTGGTCTATCAATAAGAGTCGTCACTCTTTTTGCCCGTCGGCCGCCCGTCGGCATATAAAACTCCTTATAACTCCCAATCGTTATATCAATGATCAATGGTTTAAAGGAAAGCCCGTCGGCCCACCATCCTGTACAGGTCAAGTCTATCTTCACCAACGTTCAACTAGGTTCCCACTTGTCTTTCAGTAACAATCAATCAATCCAATCAATAGTCAATGCAATAATCGATGCAATAAGCAATATTAAAGAAATCTAGAACAATCATATCAATAGTCATACACATATCAATTCAATCTATCAATTTCAGACAAATCAGAAATCATACGAAAATCGGGCAGCGTAACGGCAGTCGGTCAAATTTACACAAAAATCCTGCAAAAAGACACGATTTCCAAATTCTACCAAATTACAATAGAATATCTATAACATCAATGCAAGACTTTTATTCTACAGAAACCAAGTCTGAAAACATCCTGATAATTTTCTATTCGATTAAAATCACGTAGAACCAATTCCAACCGGAAGAAAATTCGTAGAATACAGTCAAATCGTGTAGAATAATCATATCTATAACATATCAGAAGTTGTGCGGTGAAAGTTGTGTCAAATCAAAATCATGTCGAAAAGTCGACTACGAAAACACAAAACAGATCTCAACTCAGTCAAAACACAACATCTTTGAAAACAGAAATAGGATTCGGAGTCCTTACCACGAGATCTTCACTTTTCCCAACAGCAGCGTCGGACGAAAAGCGCTCCGCGGTCTCCGAAAACCAGCTTTTCTCTTTTTCCCTTTCTCTTTCTCTCTCCTCAGATATTTTCTTTTTTATAAAATGATTTTCTCTCTCCTCAAAACGAGCTGATTTTCTTATATCTGTGAACTGATCGGCCAGGCCGATATTCACATCGTCCCGGGACGATCAGACCAAATCCTGATCGTCCTGGACCTCACCCAGGGCTATTGTCTGGCCGATAATTTCTACAGTACAGATCGGCCTGGACGATCTCACGATCGGCCCGGACGATCCTGTCCAGAAATCATCCAGAAAACACTCCAGAAATCAGCTGTTTCCATGCACTGATCGGCCTGGACGATCTCAACTTCGTCCTGGCCGATTCTGGGAGGGAAATCCAATTCAGAGAGGAACAGTAAGGGAACGAGATATTACAGGTCTCATGTTGCAAATTTGATCTTCAATAAGGCTGAGTTTTTAAAATCCTGAAAGCTGATTATTAGGATATAATATAAGTAGGATTTAATAAATCTTTTAGGCTTTAAATCCTGAAAACTATTTTGGCATGATAGAAAACTGTTTTAGCATCATAGATTTTGAATCTTGTTAAATCCTAGTAAATTGTTTGGTATATATTTTTAATATTTAGAATTTTAAATAAGGGGAAGAAAGGCGCAGCAAGGATAAATTGTGCAAATCCATGATTCAGCCTAAAACGGGAGGAAAGTTTTATTTAAGAAAATAATAGGATTTATTTGGCTCAAAAAAATTGCTTGGTAACATTTAGCCTAAACAAGGAGGAAATCCGAATTTAAGAAAATAGTTGGATTTATGTGGTTCGAAAATTGTTTGTTAAGATTTAGCCTAAATCCTGGCTAAATATTAACTAGATATTGCAACCAAATAGCCCCCAAGTAAAATGTTCTTAAGCTAATAGTTTGGAAGGTGTTTTTAAAATCAAAGATGGCTTTCAATGTAGTAAGTTATCAAACTATTGGAGCTTTAAGTTTATTGACATGTACTGTTGTTTGCTGTATTGAAGTACATTACATACTTTCTTGTCTCTGCATGCAATTTTAACCTTCATTAAGACTATAGGCTTCCTTTGCCGCTACTTCTTGTTAATGCTAAGGAACTTTTTTGGCTATAAGTACGTTACATACTTCCTGTTAATGTTAAAATAAATATGTTGGAAAATTTATTCTTATGACAACGAGGTGGGGTTCAATATGGCGGTAGTATTTATTGTTTTTGTATTTGAGCTTTTTTTTTAGAGCTGATGCTTCTTTTTTGTAATATATTGTCCTTAGAAATGCTTACACAGACTATATAGGCTATTAGGTGGGCAAATTCAACTTCCTTTGGGAGGGTGGTTGTGCTATTGTCAATGGGTGCTCCAAAGCAGAAATGGACATCAGATGAGGAATCAGCTCTCAAAGCTGGAGTTGTTAAGCATGGAGTTGGGAAGTGGCGCACAATATTAAAAGATCCAGAATTTTTTTTGAAAATTCATGTAACATAATTGGAAAGTGATTTTTGGCAGGCTAATTTTCGTAGGCACCTGCAACCAGAAAAAGAGTCTCAATCCTTATAACTTATTTACCAAAATGGAGAAAGATCACTAGATTTGGTACTCTTCCTTATTGTATAAATTTTTATTTTATATGCACCAATGGTCTAGCTTAACTTCTTTTGAATTTTTTCCCGTTTAGGTTGAATTTTGAATTAGATTTGCAAAGATAAGGAGCAGGCTGAGTGCTGGTTATTAGGCTTGACAGCTTTGCTGGCGATGATGATAATCAAGTGGTGGATGATCCATTTTACGATATTTTGCTGTCTTTTGTTCTCTGCTAATGAAAATTGAGTTAGATGAATTCAAGACTGACAGTTTTTCATGTTTCCATTAGATGTCGTGTTAGGATGATGGAGTTTAAGAGTGTGCTTTAGTTATTAGATGAAACAGTAATTTATTGAATTTTCATTGACAAAGAAAGCTTGTATTGCAACAAAGTATGAATAAGTGAGATAGCATATTGCCTTGTATAAACCGTTGTTGATACTTGATAGTTGATAAGAGTCTCATGTAATCGTGGTCTTGCTAATATTGAATTTTTATGATCAGTTTGCTTGGTTTGAACAGTTTTTTAGCATATATAGTCTTTTCTATTTTTAGAAATGTTTGTTTAAATTATCAAATATGTACATTTTTGTTTTCTAGAATGCTAGATACATGCTACAGCCATGGAATGGAATTTCTTTTGAAAGGCTTTTCTTCTTCATCAAATGAGATTGGTGTTTGATGTCTTTTTTCGTTGCCACATCTGTGTTAATTGTAGGGGAAGTTTTTCATACAACAGGTAGAAAACTTTTGTTGCAGCCTCAGAAAGATTCCTCTAAATTGAATCGGCTAAGCAGAAAGCAAATGTCAAAGGACGAAGTTAAAGATCTTAGGTTAAAAATTCCACCAAAAAGCAAGTTTCTGGCTTTTACATGAATGTTTCTTTTAATATTCTTGGAACGATTTCTTAGACGCGCACTCTGTGTTAGGAACAATTATTACGTCCTCTGACCGGACGTAGAGCTACGTTCGGCCGCCAATAACATGTCGCCACGTTCTCTTACTCTTTACCGCTTGACCCGACGACTTGACCCGTAGCGGAACCCGGGAATGCTATGTTTGCGATTTTCTCAATATTGATCGGTATTTGCTCGGTATTGCAAGGTATTGCTTTGCAAAAACGAGAAATACCGCTCTGTGAAGACCAAAATCATGTAAATACCGAGTTGTACCGAGTTTTTCTACAACTCGGTACAACTCGGTATTTGCTCAGGATTTGCTCGGTATTGCTAGGTATTTGCTCGGTATTGCTAGAAAAAACTCGGTACAACTCAGTATTTGCTCAAGATTTGCTCGGTATTGCTAAGGATTTGCTCGGTATTGCTAGGTATTTGCTCGGTATTGCTAGAAAAAATTAGGTACAACTCGGTATTTGCTCGGTATTGCTAGGTATTTGAAATATATCCAAAAGGTGATGGGATGTTGTTCGGCTCGTCAAGGATTTAAAAAAACGCACGTGCGAGAACCCAAAAAACAGCGGGACGGGTTTGCGACTTTTCTTCATGCTACGTGGTGCTAAAACATTGGTGGCCGAACATAGAGAAGCGTACTTTCACTGGACCGAATAAAAGTTCCTGTGTTAGACTTCAAGTCTCGATCTTTCAAGAATTTATGCACCACTGACCTCAGCCAAGAGTAAGATTGTAATAATTTTAGGAGCATGAGATGAGTTAATTTTCACATAGTGATCACAAGATTGCTTGAAATAATGAAGAAATTCTGCCTTAAGATTTTTGCCGAACCATGTTCTCATTGCTTCCAATGAAAAAAGATGGTTTCCTTGTGAGTAAAAATCCGTTGATAAAGAATATTCTACCAAAAATATTAACCATTCCATCCACAAGTTAAAGATAAACTATGAGGAGCAAATATTCTTTTTTTTTTTTTTTAATTTCGGATTTTTCAGGTCGTTGCTTTTCAGGAATAGGTAGTTTACTTGATCAGTCTCTTGTAGATTTAGATTCAAGTGTTTTCTAGTTAAGTTGGATAGATACTAAATAATTGGTAAGTAGAATAAAGTTTTAGCCTTCATTTGGGACGGTTTTTTCCCGACTTTCTAAAGTAGGTTTATAAACTATTTAGTCAAACAAGAAACAAGAATTAATTTCAAAAACTATTTAGCAATAAGAAAATTGTGCTAAAAAGGTATACTAACAGATGGATGCATGAGTTTCCATAATTTAATTCAAATTTTTACAAAAAAATCAATTTTACTTTACTCTGGATCTATCAAACCAAACAAGAGAAACAATTCTCCTGCATTTATTTTGCAGATAACCAAACAGGTGTAAAGTATTCAGAATGCACTGCATTTATTTTACACAGCATTTTCTTTTCAGGCAACCAAACAGCCCCTTAATGTACCTTTGCGTATTAGGCATATTTCTGATCTACAATATTTTCTCTTGTTTATACCCAAAATTTGGGGCTGCAGAGGCCGATTCCATATTGAATGTGGAGGCCAGGAACCATTTTAGGCTATCTTCCTCGTCAATTGCTGGTGGATTGCTGCTGCTTGGGAGGTAATTGGAGAAAATCTTCTCTCTAGATCAACTTTTTTTCAAACTTTTATGTTGTTTTCTCATTGACCAATTCAATGATGTATTTCTTAGGCCTGACTAAACTTCCCAATCTTCTGGCAAGCAAAATATCAACGAAAATTACTTATGTTAATTTGGTAAGGATGCATATGATTTTTTCTCTTTTTGTGTAGTTTCTCCAAGTTACTTCTCTTGTAGGGTGGTGCTCATGATTGTTGTTTGGTTTTTATAATCATATGGAAAATAGTTCAAAAGCTATGACTACTCAACCCATTTTCAATGAAAGTTTTTGGCTTCGTTTGAGACGACTTTCTTACATTTTTTTTGTACAAAAAATTATAATTCAAAATTTTTTTTACCTAAAAAGTTACTTTAAAAAGTATTAAGAAAGCTCTCTCAAATGAGGCCCCAAATAGCTAGGCCAGCCTTATGAAATTGTAGTTTCATCGCTTAGTATTTGATACAGTTTTTTCCCATAATCATCCACAAAAATTAATGATTAATTCGTAAAGCTATCTCCAATCACTTTCCCAGATCCTTATAATACAACCCAATGCAAGCCCTTCATAAGTCTAACCTAAGCTCCAAAAAGATCTTTATTGATGAATCTACAAGTCTAGTGGTCGGCTTTCAAAGCTCAACTCTTATATAATTATCTCAAAACTTCTTCTCCCCTCTTGACATCAATGTTCGACTCCAAAGTGTGACTACTTATGTTCTTTCCCATTTAGACACCAAAGTCAACCGCACACCTTTATATGATGACAACTAACATTCTCTCCTCTAGATGTTTATACCCAAGGTCCTCCAAATAAACACTAAACAATCAAAAGTGATAGAGATGAATCTTTCAAATAAATAATGGTGGGAAAAATTGTGTCTGACCACGCAGATTTTGGTTTCTCCTATTTTGTAATCGAATACTACATTGAGAATAAAGTACGGTTTCGAGAGGCCGACACAATATTCTACAATGAATTCAATATCAAAATAGGGTTTTGAAAATTGATATTTCTATAATCAAACGTAGTTCAAAGAATAACATATCATTTCGAAAAATGAACATGAAATTCTATAGAATATGTTTAAAAATAGAAATACGTTTTTTGAAAAAGTTTATTCATTCTTTTATTTAGATATGGCAAGAAGAATATTATATCATCTTAAAAGACGAACATAACATTCTTCAAGATATCCAAAAGCGAGAATGAGTTTTATAAAATTCATCATTTTTAAAGTTGAATATAACAAGTATAATATTATATTATCTGAAAAGATAATAATATTCTACAAATCTATTCAAAATTAAAAATGAGGTTTTAAAAATATCTACGTTCCCAAAGATTCTCCCCTTGTTTTATATGAATAAAACAAGGTTTATTTTAGTCTGGGGTTCTCAAATCCCTATAGGAGCAAGCTCCTATAGTTAATTACATCCTAGGAGGAGTGCTCCTAAGAAAACTCTCGATTAAAGCAGTGATTACATACCCTTTTGATTACAAAGTAGAAGACAAGAAAACAGAAGTAGGAATTTTTCAAGGTGAAAGCTCAATGTTGAACATTTATTAGCGGGTCAAAGGAAGAAAAGTAGGAGGAACCGGATTCTGAGAAACTCAGAGGCAACCTCAGTCTATCCTATGTTGGGCTTTACATTTTAAGAGAGAGATTTTATATTTAAATTGATATTTTATTAGAAAGTTGGGATTATATTCCCAGAGGGCGAGGACTTAAGATCTGAAAAGAATCTGCCTCAGAACCTAAATCTAATTTGGGTACTACAAAGTAGTGACCCGAACTTAACTAATGAGTGCAAATCTGGACTTACCCCGACCTGGATTGGGGAGCCAGCTAACCACCTAGGCGCTTTAAAACCATGTGTCAAGTCTCTTATGAAAGATGGGTAGGGATGTTGCTTAAGTTTTAAGGAATTAGGGGCCGACATCTAAGACAATTCCTAATTGGCCCCTTAACTTATGTAGGGTGAGTTATGCCTAGAAATAATGCAATTAACATTTTAGACTCTTTTTTAATTTGTATCTAATGCAATGCATGCTAATTGACTCGAATGCATAAAATGAATATGAAGCAGTTTAAAAATTAGGCTTAGAAAATAGGTTTTTTCCTAGAGATTGCACAACTTCCCCTTGACAGAACTGCACCCTCATAGGTCAAGTGGTCTGCCAGAACCCGCAGGCGGGGAGGTGCCTAACAAGGAAGAGAAAGTATTAATATGCTTATGCTGACTCTCGGCGGTCCCGAGCTTACTTCTTAGATCGTTAGAATTACTATGTGAGCCTAAAACTTTTATTATAATTTCAAGTAAAAGAATTTTGAGCGTACCCTTACGAAAAAAAGCACTCCGATTCGTATCCAGGCTAAAACAAAATACGGCATGCAAGGTCCTAAAAAAATCTACTGCACAAACAATGTAAACAATCAATTTTAATAATCCAAATATAATGTCCAATGTCCAATGTCCATATTACACCCAGAATTTGCAGAAAAGTAAAGTGGCCGGGCACCACTGACAACAAACCCGGATTCTAATCCTAAGAATGACGCAAGTGATTTTTGAACTGGGATATATTGTTCATTGAATCTTTATTTCTTCATCTTCTTTTTTCAATCTTCTCGTTCTATCTTTTCTTCTTCTACGAGCTTCTCGGGTCCGTCGGGTTCTGAATATCCAAATAAAAAGAAACTCATCCCTAAGAGGGGTATTTTCTTTTCTATTTGGATATTGAATCATCCTGATTTGGCTTTCCAAATAAAAGAGAATAACCCTTTTAAGGTATATTCTCCTTTCTTTGGATTCCAAATTGGATGTGATATCCCACTTTCAAAATCACTTTCACAATTTTTTTTTTTTTTTTTGACTTTTCAAATACATTTACATTACATTACATTTCACAGAAAGGTAAAGAAAAATCTAGACCACCTGCAGGGTTATCCTAAGCAGTTTATAATAAAATTCATCCCAAACAGTTATATATTTGCATTTTAAATTAAATCAATTAGCCACGCTTGGCCACATTCTTTTTCATTTGGGGGCTAAGCAGCTAAAGCACCTGTAGCATTTTATAAAATTATTGAATAATTAGCCCCCTTTTTCTGCCCTGCACGAGTGTGGCCACCTGCAGAAAATTCTGTTAACAACCAGATCGCTCCTAACCTATGGGTAATCTAATCGTCAATCAAATCATATCACAGAGTGCGGTAAAAGTAAGTAAACAAACATACCAACAATTTACAACCAGCATGCAATAAAACTCGAGAAAAAGTCCGTCACAGTGCAGTAAGGAAATAAACACCGGCCTAACCTAAAACTAGAGTCAGTTGTCCTAGCAAACAATTCTAAGTGTGTGTATTGGAAAGTGTGGTTTTGATATATCCTAAATCAATTATTATTTAAAAGAAAATTTTTAGTTAATTAAATTTAATTTGTAAAATAAATAAATAAAAATAAAATAATAGTAATAATAATAATAATAATGAATGTCACTAAGTTTTCTATATTATATGTCTCTACCCTAAAGTGTACATGCATCCTAAGTCTAAGTTTTCTAAGACCCGGTCCTTAATTATTGTCCTTAAGTGTCACTACTGTTGTGTGGGATAAAAATTTGTTATTACTAACCCTTAGGACATTTCGTACATGTAAAGGGGTTTAGGGATCTAAAAGCAAATAAAAATAAACCTAATAAAATTGAAGTTACTACAGGAACCTAAAAGGGAAGGATTTACGCAAACCACATCAAGGGTCCCTAAAGGTTTTCTAAGTTTAGAAATACTCACAGTCACCGGGGGCTACGACCCGGTGGTTCCGCCCGTAGCACCTTTACCCGGCTGGATAGAGGTGACTGACGTCATTGGTTCCTTGTACATTTGTTCCCTCGACCGATACCATTCCTCGCAGTTTATGCAAATAAACAGGAAAAATAGGGAATTAGAGCATGTTTAATAATAAACAATAAAATAATTGAAATTTATTGAAAATAAAGACGTACCTTTCTTCGGGCTTGAACACCGATCTTGTTGCTTGTCTTTTGAACTTTCCTTTTTGAAAGCATACTTTATACTTTTTTTAAAATTTATCTCGAGGCATAAGAGAATGGGAATAAAAAAAAAAGGAGATAGAAGAGGGGTAGAGAGAGAAAGAAGACTTAATTTCTAACATTTTTACTTTCATTTTCTAGTTAAAATCCAACTAACTCACTTTCGAACACTCACACCTTTCACCTCTTAAAATACTTCAACTTTCAATAACTACACATTTAAAACACCATTCAACACACTTACACCTCATTTCTTATGACAATTCAACCTTTAACAAACACATACTTTAAAATACAATTTGAAATATACACATTTTATTTCTTACAATCTAACATTTATTTTTCATTTCTCACATTTTATCTTTTAAACATATATCTTTCATTCTCCAAAAACTCAAAATTTACTTTTCAAAACCAACACAGTTTACCCTTCAAATCTCCACAATTTCCTCTCTCAAAACATACACAAATTCAACCACATTTCCATATTTAAGCACTCTCACACTTACACATTTTACCTTTTCAAAATGAACATTTTTCATTCTCCAACGATCAAGTTTCATTTTACCATTCAAAGAGCACACACTAAACTTTTCCTTTCCAAAACACTTTTATACATTTCACTATTACAAATTCACATACTCCATATTTCAAAACAAATACTTTCCATCTTCCAAACTCCATACACTTTCTTTTCAATATACACTTTATATACTTTTCAACACAAATACACACTACAAGATTCATCCACTTCATCCTCTTAAAAATATCATATTATACTTTTCCACATTTTCTTAACTTATCCAAAATACATACATTTCATCTTTCAAAATTAAACATAACACAACCTCGCATAAAATCTATGAATACTTTCTAACTCATTTTTCCAAAATATTTTACAAGAGACTTACAATTAGAATTAAATCTACACATTATTAAGAAACTAAATTAATAAAACCATCAATAAATGTAAGGGTTATGAATTGCATATGACACGTGTAGTTGTTGGGATTAATTTATGTGATTTTGATATAATGCCTATACATGTGTGTGTGTGTGTGTCTATGGATTTTTGTTTATCCTTGTATCACAAATGCATTTCATGCATTTCATATGATGATATTAAGAAAACAAGTTCAAACAGAACTTTAATAAATAATGAAAAAAAAAAAAAAAAAAAATCAAAACTTCATTTAAGTAATAAATGTGGATAGCGTCCCATATTATGCATACACCATTTTTACAAAGGAATGAGTTTCAGCCCTTGACTTTCCAAGACAAATCTAGCATATTCACAACTTAGAAAGCAAAACTCATCATTTATATTCTCTAACAAAATTCACACTCAAATTTCTTTTAAACTCTATGAGAAAGAAATAAATGAATATGATTTCAAGAAACAAAAATCTTCTTCAAACAAAGTTTTCTCTTGACTCGTATCATAGAATTAAACAATAAATTAGAAAAAGATAGAATAGATTAAGGAGGAAGAACTAAGGAGTAATATACCTGAACTTACTTGAGGAAAGAATGCTCGAATCTGTTTCCTTAGAGCAGAACAAATGGGATTTCAGAACTGTAGAGAGGGAGGCGACGGGGCTGTGAGGAGACGAGCTGAGAGAAATAGAGAGGAAACTGAATTTCGTGAACTGCAGCGACGTCAGAGTGGAGGAGTTCGGTCTGTGCGAATGGGGTTCGTCCGCCTGGGTTTCTCACGCGAGAGAGAGAGAAGGGATTGGGAGATTGGATTTTCTGTGAGGTTTGTGTTGTGTGAACTGGAAGGAGACGAGCGACGACTTGGGGCTTCTCACGCGAAAATGGAGATAAAGACCAAGCGGGAGGAAGAGATTATGCGAACTGCAGAGAGCAACCAGGACTTGGGGGTTTTGCGAACTGCTGAGGAGGAGAGGACTCGTGCGAATTGCAGTAGAAGCAATGAGCAGGAAGTATTTCACGTGAAAATGGAGAGGTTATATGAACTGCAAAGGGGACGGTTCTATATGAGAGGTTTTCTGTACATGCAAAAATGAGAGGTAGTGGGAGGTTTGGGTTCGGTTTTCCAAAAATGAGAGAGTGAGAGGGATCGTGTGGGGCTGGGTAGTTGCTGAACTCTTTGACCATGGACCGTTCCTTGGACATTTGAAGGCCTTAATAATTTCGGAATTTGGTGATCTTGGGCTCATTGGATTCGTCTCGTCGAGCCGTTCGATTCGAGTATAAGCTCGTTAAAATCGGAGACCGTTTGGTAACTCAATTTGCGGTTTGAACCTTCAGACAGCGCTTAGAGCCCTTGATTTGGACTCATTTGGGCTCGGATTGGGTTGATCTTGGTGTCGTCGGGTTTGTATTCCTGAGACGCTCGGTTCGACTATAAATTTGCTGAAATCGGAGTTCGGATGGTCTCCGAATTAATTTTTTTGAAGTTTCCAAACTTGATTTTGCATCGAGATTCGTGCCCGATTATGATAATTTGTGACGACGTATCAATTATTATTATATATATAATTGTGACGAGTCAAAACGGGTTAATCGGAGACATTGAAATCGAATCCAATTTTGAGTTAATTTGATTTGATTTTGATTCAATTGGTGAATTGATTTGAGCCCAATAATGTATCAATTTGATCGAAAATAAATTAGATCAAATTAAATGGGACGATTGACATTGATGAATCATAAATTGGATTTGATTTGAGTTCGTTTGGAGTTGAATTAAAATTTGATTGAATCGATTCTGATTCAAATTGAGTGATAGGCTCGAGTCGATGCTACGTCAGTGGGCGTCCACCTAAGGGAAATCCTATGGGCGACGTCTACACTAGGCTACAAAGACCTAGGTGTTAGAGTTGGATTTGGGGAAATTGACCTCAAATAATGAGGTCAACAAATAATTCTTTAATTCTAAATCTATAAGTTCATTACAAAACGAAAAATCATTAATAATAAAAAATTAAATAATATACCATTATAATTTATGATTTTGTGTATAATTTGCCCAAGTTATACTATTTAATATTATATATATATTTTTGTGTATATTGTGCAATGTGCAATGAAAAATAATGGGCACTACTATAACTCTAAAAGTTTAATCTATGCATTATTTTAAATTTTAAAAATATGAAAATTATAAGGCTATATCTAATGCATGTACATGTCTTATATTTTCAATAATCAATGTGCCTTTCATAAGTCTAAACTAAGCACCAAATATTTGAGGCTTCATTTGGGCAACTTTTCAACGCTGCTTTTTCGCTATTAACTAAAAAGCTGTTGTAGAAAATAGTTAGAAAGCTGTCTCAAAAGAATTCTAATCCTGATTATGATGACCTTCATTATTCTTCATAATACAACCCAAAGCATGCCTTTCATAAGTCTAAACTAAGCACCAAAAATATCTATACTCCTGCCTCATTAAAATTTTAGTGATTTTCTGTTCTGTATTTTTGTCGTTCAATTCTCTCAACTTTGATGTTTCCAAAATTTCTTAAATATGATGGAATTTATTCTAAAACTTTCAATTATCGATGGAAATGCTGTCTTCCTAGCAACTATGAATCGCTCATTTCACCAAAATCTAATTGTCCTCCCTTTAGTCATTAAGCCTACAAAGTCTATACTTGAAAAAACCATCACACAACCCAATCTCACATTAAAGATGCCAAAATGGGTTTTCGGGTCTAATGTTGATGCAGGACTAATTAGATGCAATGTTATGAGTTTCACTTAGGCTTTGCACAACTCTTCGATTAGAATAAGTTCAGAATAAAATTACTAGCAATTATCCACGGCGAATAAAACAATGAAGGAGTTAATCTTGCATAGGCTATATCACATGCGCCAACTTTTGAACAATCAAGATAATTGAGAAAATAAAAGCAATGCAAAATAATAGTCTTCAAGTTAATCCCTAATTTAACAATGAGAGTTAGGATGCATAGAAAGCACACTCAATCCCTACGATTTACTAAGCTTTAGCAAGAGCACTTGGAGAAGACTTTCGCAATGACAATCTAACCAATTGAGAATTTAGATTTAGAAGAAATTGAATACTAGTGGATTAGAGGAAAACCTTTGCTTAAAGATACATGGAGATCCTCCACTCAAGGCCTTTGACATGTTCGTTGACGGCTTCCGTAAGACGCACAAGATGCCCTCCACGTCCTCTTGAATAGTATGATCAATCTCCTTCTCGTTGATGATGTACACGGACATCTTGACAAGAAAGAAACTTCTCTTGCCTTGTGGTAGGGGAAAGAACCAATGGCTGAAATCTGAAATCAGTTTCAGATTCTCATGAGTAGACTATGAAAACTTAGTGGAGAGATCCAAGACTAGCCCTGAGAAAGTTCGGCCAGCAACCAGTAAGGAGTTCCCAGATTTTCTCACAGAAAAATCAGCACTAGGAGAGAATTTCTGAGAGAAATTCCAATGGGGAGGCTGACGGGTACGTGAGAGAAGGTTTCCCGGGAGTTAATTCCTAGTTTAGAATGCCATTTTAGGAAAATAATGAAGTGGGCTTGAGTGGATTCGGCCCAGGCAGAAAATTATGGAGATCTGAAATTACTTCCAAAAGCTAGGGAATTGTTTAGGAAATAATTAAAACGAAGCAGCAGGACGATTCGGCCATGAGGAGGTTTTCAAATTGTTTCCCAAAAGGTGGGATGTAGTTTAGGAAACAATTCTCTGGAATTGTTTACTGGGCCGGCAGCTAGAGAAGCCAAAGAGGAATTTGTGGAGAAGATTTTGGGAGATTAAAACACTAGGAGAAAAGGAAATTTCTTAATTAAATTCAATTTGAAATTGAAATTCAAATTGATGGAATTAAGGAACTTTCCTAAAGTAGATTTATTAAATTAGGAAAGATTTTGAAATTCTCAAGAATTAATTTTGAATTTCAAATCTACCCACATTCAACTCAATCTAAAATAGGAGACAAGCTTGAATGAGAGAAGTGGAGAGTGGATCGGCGGCTAGGGAGATGGAGGTCGGCGGTATGGGGATTTGAGCATGGGTTTGGCCGTGAAATTGAGGAGGATTGGTGGAGAGGGAATTCGGGTGCTAGGGACAAGGGGAAGATGAAAAGATAACGAGAAAAACCACGAACCCGGCCGTCTCCAAGGTTGGTGGGTGATGCGCCAATCTCCTTCCTCTCCTAGGAAGCTCTCTCCATTAGAACTCAAGGCTCTCAAACACAAGCGTAGGCAAATTTCTTAATAATCATTCATTCATTCATTAACCTCAAAATAATACAAAGGGGCTTTAAATAGCCTCATACAAAAGACTCCAAATAAAAAATGACACAAATGCCCTTAGGCTTACACATGACCACTCCCATACAAAAGGGTACAAAGGGAAAATAAATAAACACACATAAGCAAATAATAAAATGCATGAAAATAAAATACATCGACTCAAAAATATAACGAATCGATCATGGTCGTAGATTGGCGGCCACGTCGCTGGTAAACTTTCCATGATGATCTGATGTCCCCATCAAATGTGGGCTTGACCCAAAATTGACCTAACTTGAATCTAGTCAACCTAAACCTGATCAGTTTAATAAATGGATAAAAAAGATCTACCTGAACCCGATCAACTAGCAACCTAAATAATCCAAATCCAATAAGTTAACTCGTTTTGATTAATTTTTTTAATATCTTACTAACTATAATTTTTATGATATTTAATAAAAAAAATAAGAAAATTATTATACTTATAATTAAAAAAAGAAAAGAAAAAGATGTTAAATGAATTATTTTTTGGTCAAAAGTGGGTTCGTGGGTCAACTAAAACCCGACCTATTTAATAAATGAATCGAAAAATCAAACCAGTTTATTAAATGGGTCAACATGAATCTAAATTTTTTAGATTTGGTTCGGATCAAATTGACAAGTTGTGTCATTTTTAACATTGATAACTCACATTATAAGTACAATTTATGTGTCTATTTGATGAATTAGAAATTCTATAATCAATCTCTATTAAATATTAGGACTTCCCAATAATATAACTCATTTGCCCCCACACATCTCCCCCAAAATTTTCACCATTAATCTGACAGTCAATATCAAATATCTTAAGATATATTCCTATTTATTCACCACTTGATGCAATGAATCAAAGATTTCTATAAACATTATTATTCATCTATCTTACTAAAAAGAGAATTTTGAACAATACTTACAATAATGATTACTAGAACATAAGCATTTTAACATTAACCTATTTGACTTAATAAATCACTACTAAACTACAAGTGTCATTGTTAGTTGAAAGGCGATATTAAGTGATGAACGATAGTAGGCATCGATATTAGTCAATGGTTGGCATGAATGTTGGTTAGCAATATGCATTTGATATTAATAAGTGATTGGTGTCGGGTAGTGGCAATTGTGACATCAATATTGAGTATTGGTGTTGGTTGATGGTTGGCTTCGTGCGGTGGCGGAGTGAACTCTAGAGTTCTCTAAGTTTAAGAATATTCTCTGACAAAGATGATACCTTATGACCCATTTATAAGTTTTTAGATGAGGGAATTTTACCAATTTTTTTGTAAGTCTTAAATTCAATCAAAAGATTTGAATATTACTCTAGATCATTTGATATTTCTTAGATATTGTGGTACCTCAATAATCTCTAAATTGGGTGAGCTTATGCAAGTTGATTTTGTCTCGTTAATATACTCATTTTGACTATAAGCTTAGAAAAGATGAAGATGCTTACTTCCATAAATGACCTTAAGAAGTTTATAATTATGCTTTTGAATACTTAATTTATGTTGTTTTGACTGCGATCTAGGTGCGCTTAGTATTGTTGGGTCTCATCGAACAACATTGTTTGGATTATAAGTTCCTACAAAATAAAGTATATAATCTCAATGTTAATTTTTAATTTTTTTTTGCCCAGAGAATTTTAATATTATATATATATATATATATATATATATATATATATATATATATATATATATATATATATATATATGTATCTTATGCACTCATACATGTACAACCAAAAGGACTTTTTTAGAACAGTAGGCAAAACACACATAAGTATTAGTATACACATTCTTAAAACATTTGACAACACAAAGAAGCATCAACAAAAACACTTTCTCAAAACAATATATTGGTTTGATTGGAAAATAACCATTACATAGACTATAATAATATATAGGATTTTGGAGCATAATGAGCTAGTACAATAAAACCAACTTCATATAGGGGTGTCAATTTCGGGTCACGGGTCGGGTTCGGATCGAACCTGGAACTGACCCGGGTTCAAACTGGTCGACCCTAACCCGACCCTGGTAGACAAACGGGTTGGAAATCCAAACCCGGACCCGACCCAGCGGGTTGCCGGGTTGACC
The DNA here is from genome assembly GCA_022539455.1 of Dendrobium nobile. Classification (NCBI taxonomy): domain Eukaryota; kingdom Viridiplantae; phylum Streptophyta; class Magnoliopsida; order Asparagales; family Orchidaceae; genus Dendrobium; species Dendrobium nobile. The sequence continues at coordinate 36,404,515 of CM039728.1, read as the reverse complement.
CGACCCGACCCTGTTTTGGGTTCTGCCGGCGCCAGAACGGCGGCGGGCGAACGGCGGGCGAGGGGGGACGCGAGCGGGGGCAGCGGGCGCGGGCAGCACAGGCAGGGTAGCGCCGGCGGGCAGCTTGCACGGGCAGCGCGGGCTGGGGCAGCGCGGGCTGGGGCAGCGGGCGGGATTCGAAATTTTTTAAATTAAACGGGTTCACGTGTTGACTTGGCAACCTGTCGGGTAAACCCGAACCCGACCCATTTTTTAAACGGGGCAATTTCTGGAACCCGAACCCGACCCTTTTTTGAAATCGGGTCGGATCCAACCCGGATTTTCCAGGTCGGGTTTTCGTGTCGTGTCAAATATTGACACCCCTAACTTCACACAATAGTGATCAACTGGATGAAAACATTTGTATTTTGTATAACAAATAGTGAAATAACCTTATTTTAAAATCATCCCAAAAAATCACTCTAAGAGTAGAACATTCAATATCCTTGTTCATTCCTTTAATTGCCAGCCAAAGCACCACCTTTTAAGTTATATTTATGTTATCAAGATAATACATTCATCATATATTTCTGTATCTCCAATAACCAACCCTTTACTATAGTAGGCTTCATAGCTCTCTTAAATAGTGGGGGTAAAATCACTTTAAATATTTATCTACCTCTATCATAATATCACTATTTATTATAATATATGCACTATATTTTAGTTGGGTTACTATTATAACCAATTGCATCATAGTTTTTAATGATATAGTGCCTATTTTACTTTGTTGAGATGAATTTTTTTTGTACAAAGTATTATCTACTACTTATTGTCATTGAGAGACCTTACTCAAGTCACCCATGCGGCCTTAGCACTCCTTCCTTGTGCCAAGTTAGCCTAAAATTCTCACTATGCTAGGCTAGAGAGCAAAGAATGCTAGAGAAGAAGTAAATGAGAAAAACTTTACTATTACAAGAGTTACAAGAGGGGTTGGAGGGAGTTGGGAGATGTGCGAGATGTGGGGAATTGATTATAAATGAAGGGGGAGGATCCTATTTATAGCCCTCCTCCTATGCCTAAGAACATTTTAGAAATCCCTCCATAATTCATGAGTGTGGAGTTCTCTAGAATATTCCACATTTTTCATACACTCTTACATAACTCTATAATATTCTAAAGAGTTCTAGAGTATTCTAGATTACTCTCTAAATATCCTCACCATTCTAGAATATTCTAAACCACTCTAAAATCTTTTAGAAAACTCTAGGCCTATTCAAAACCTTCCAGGACCTTTTAAAATCTTCTAGAACCTTCCATATTCTTCCAGAACCTTCCAATTTCATGTAACCCGTTTCAAGAATGGTTTTGAAGGACTTCTTTTTCCGTCAACTCGGCATGCCACGCCTAAGGGTTTTGGCCAAACCTCTAAGTCCAACATTTGGGCGTAACATTATACTCCCTAAAGCATGTCCTCATTGGTGGGTCTTGAACATTGCCCATTTGTGCAAAGTTATTCATTAACTATCATTTATACTTACATAATTAACATGTTGGCATAATAATAATCAATAGGCTTTTATATATGATAGTGCTACAAACATGTCTTTCAATTCTTGTATAAATTTCTTAATTTTGGGCATTCTTATTACTCATCTACAAAATCAACCTATCACCTTATCATGATTCTAATCAAATATGGATTTGATTCTTTCATATTGATCCAAATATTTACTCTCACATTAATTTTAATTAGTCCATTGTATAACCTTTATGCTATAATATATCATACTAACTTAAGGTTTTGTTGGGGACGACTATAGCTTTTTATTAAAGTGGTTATAAATGTGCTATAGAGAAAGTAGCTTTTTTGAAAGTTGTTGTAGAAAACAGTTTCTAGCATAATTTTTTTTAAAGCATCGAAAAATAGTGGTCAAATGAAAATTATGATTGCATTCTGAAAAGTAAAGCTACAAAAAAGTTTCCCAAACGAAATCTAAGTCAAGCAAAAAAAGATAAATCAATGAATCATTAAGTCAACTACTTTCTCCATCATATCATCATATAAAAGAATCCTAAAATCACTAATAGATTTTAGTTAATTTATATCATAATGAATCAAACAATGATTTTTTTTTTGTACAAAACATTTTATAAAAGTTTATACATCATCATACTTCGTAATATTCTTCACTTACATTATTAAAAAAAATTATTGATCAAATTTTATAGCAATTGGATCAATCCTTCATTAATAGTCATCCCTTTAATAATCATTAAAGTTAGCAAACCTCAGATCTCCTAAACTTTCTTACCCTCAATCATGGACATCAACAATACATTATAGAGGAACATAAAACTTTGTAGATAGCATCAAGTTAATATAGTATAGCATCAAGTTAGTATAATATGCAATCAATAAGAAAGAAACTTACTACACATATAGAAAGTCATTCAATGCTTTCATATGAAGCATAATATGAAAGTGAATTAAACATTCAAACAAATAAGAGAACACACACAGCTCACCTTAATTTGTTAGTTAGGTGCTTAGGCTATCAACTAAGAGGTCTTGGGTTCAAGTCTTGTGTATGTGATATGTGTGTGTCTGCCTTAATTGCTTAAATATCCCAAAAAAATTATAATAAGAGAACATATTTGTTTAGTTATGTGGTCGGTTGTGTTCCATTATTTTTGACATTGCTAAACTCTTCTCTCTAATATGAATATTTTGTGGTGAAAAACATGTAATTTGATGAACTGACATAGGAACAATACCTTCTAAAACTTTAAATTAACTTAGTGGCTGTCCAGCCGACGGGTTGTTCCTTGACTTTCTATTAAAAAAATACACAAATTCATATCACATTATAGAACATATTAGATTTTCATATCCTAGATAGAATGCCAAAGGATTCTGGCCCTATATAACTCTCAATATGCTTATAGCACCAAAACATGCAAATATGTATCAAAATATGATATTTTGTCACTATAATATGCTTTATAGGCACTAAAATATCTTGCTCTTTTCATAATAATTTCTCTAAAACTTTTTAATTCAACCCATAATATACATAGTGCAATCATATAAATACATATTTTATTACATGGTAGTACCTAAAGCATAATTGAGCTCATATCAGAATAACACAACTTTCTATAACAGTAGACAATAAAAATTTCAATGAGTAAAAATCCATAGCTATAAAACATAATCAAATTATCAATGATTGTATAAAACATCATTTTAAGACTTTAATCATACTAACATACTATTTTTCAGAGTCCAATTTATTTTTTATTCTATAAAAATAATATAAATTCCGGTCCAAAACCCCCAATGTAAAATTTTTATAAAATATTTTAAATGTTTAAATTCTCAATCTCTATAAACTATAAAAAGTTGCATGATGAAAGTTTTACCAATGCAAAATTATCCTTATTTTTTGTGACAGAAATCAAAATTTAATTGAAAATTCAAGAAATCTCAGTATTTTTAAAACTGAAGTAGGCATAGTGTGACCAACCTTAATCCGAACAACTTTCGAAATTGGACCGAAATCTAAAAAATGGGCCAAGGTGCAACTGTTTAAGCGTCACGATGCTAGTTCAAATTTCAAAAACACGAGAGCAAAGATCCAAGGAATCAATGTTCAACGCATATGTGGCATTAATCAGTGCCAAGGTGCCAAAACACCCAACACCTAGGCCCTCCAAGGAAAAATTTCCATATTTCACCAATATGCATTCAAACCCTTGTAACTTTCATACACATATATCACTTCCAAACACATGCAAAAGAGTTAAAGATACAAAAGTTTAATTATTTATATCTTTCAAATTGGGTCAGAAGGGTTAAACAATTGTTGAACTTGGAGGTGTAGCAGCTTGCTTTGTATTCAAAATGGTTTTCATTCAAAGCTGGGCAAGTTTACTTTATCTAAAAATTTAGCTTAAATGCTTTACATTGTGTTCCTTTTACTTTACTTTGTATTCCTTTTTTATCCCACCAAACACTAATATTTTCAAAACCTATGTAAAAGGACTACTTTACACCCACTTTATTTCAACCAAATAGCGCCTTAGTATGTTTAGCGAATCATTTTTCTTTCTTGCGTTATTACAATATAATTAATTTCAATACAAGGAAATAAACTAACTTCTTCTTTTTTTTTTTGAAAAATACCTTTGTGGTTTAGGCATATTTCTGATCTACAATATTTTATCTTTGTTTGTTACCCAAATTTTGGTTCAAATAAGGCTTCGTTTGGGACGACTTTCTTGTTGCTTCTTAAAGCAGCTTTTTAGTACAAAATTTTTATTTGTTGTGCTAGAAAGCTGCTTTAAGAAGCAGTAAGAAAGCTGTCCCAAATGAAACCTAAGTGGTGGGGGAAATTTTGGTGCTGCAGAGGCCGATTCCATATTGAATGTGAAGGCCAGGAACCATTTTAGGCTATCTTCCTCATCAATTGCTGGTGGTTTGCCGCTGCTTGGGAGGTAATTGGAGAAAATATTCTCTCTAGAACAACTTTTTTTCAAACTTTTATGTTGTTTTCTCATTGACCATTAAACGATGTATTTCTTATGCCTGACCAAACTTCCCAATCTTCAGGCAACCAAAATATCAACGAAAATTATTTATGTTAATTTGGTAAGCACATGATTTTTTCTATTTTTGGGTAGTTTCTCCAAGTTACTTCTCTTGTAGGGTGGTGTTCATGATTGTTGACTATTCAACCCATTTTCAATGGAAGTTCTTGGCTTCATTTAAGACAACTTTCTTATACTTTTCTAGCAAAATATTTCTAATTCAAATTTTTTTTTACTAGAAAGCTACTTTATAAAGCATTAAGAAAGCAATCTCAAACAAATCCTTAGGCCGTTTGGCTTTATTTGTGATAGTTTTCTCACTATTTTATAAAGCCGATTTCTAGTACAAAAATTTCTAATTAAAGAATTTTGTGTACAAAGAAGCTGCTTTTAAAAGCAGTAAGAAAATTGTCCCAAAAAAAAACCTTAATCTCATCACTCTAACTCGCTTATATTGATGTAATGAACATGTCATAGGCCATCATGAACAATTTCGGTGTTATTTGAATAGTATTGTGTGCATGTAAACGTCGTCTACATAAAGAATTATGAAAGAACTGAAGCAAGCAAGTGCTTCCTGCACTTGTGGCTGCCATCCTACCCTATTGGAGAACTCATTAGAATGACCTTTTTCTTCTTGGTCTTCTCCTAATGGTTAGGATGATTTGCTTCTCTCTTCCCAATCTATAAGAACCATCTCTCATAAATCTCCTTTTTCTCCTTTCCCCTCCGAGCATAAAGTGTTCTTAAAGTATTGCATGCCTTTTTTGAAGCTGGTACCTTGCTTCAATGTTGTATTAACTGGTATCAAAGTCAATAATGATTATACATGAATATGCAATTAAGCATTTGAACTTTTGCTTGCTCGTGATTTCTCCATTCCATTCCTATTCATCTATATGTTTTAGGTTTCGTTTGGAATAGCTTTCTTATTGCTTGTTTAAGCAGGTTTTAAGTATAGAAAATTTTTTATCTAAAAATTTTGTATTAAAAAGCTACTTTAGAAAGCAAGCAAAAAAAGCATCCCAAACGAAACCTTAGATTGTATAATTTCTGAGATTTTTATTGACAATTTTATGAAATTGTAGTCTCATCTCTTAGTATTTGATACATTTTTTCCCTACAACCATTAATGATTAATCTGCAAACCTATCTCCAATCACTTTCCCAAATCCTCATAATACAACCCAATGCAAGCTCTTCATAAGTCTAACCTAAGCTCCAAAAAAATCTTTATTGATGAATCTACAAATCTAGTCGTCAGCTTTCAAAGCTCAACTCTCATATAATGTCTCCCAACTTCGTCTCCCATCTTGACATCAAAGTTTGACTCTAAAGTCTGATACTTATGTTCTTTGCCCTTTAGACACCAAAGCCAACCCCACACCCCTATAACATGACGACTAATATTCTCTCCTTTTGATTTTTAAATCCAAAATCCTCCAAATAAACACACATAAGTATCAATAAGCATTTGAACACTATTTGGATTATAAGTTTCTGTGAAATAAAGTATATGATATCAAAGTCAATTGTTTTCCCAAAGGATTGTAATAATTCATGTATATGCATGAACTCATACAAGTACACACAAAAGAACTTTTTTAGAGCAGCATGCAAAACACACATAAGTATCAATATACACATTCTCAAAACATTAGACAACACAAAAAAGCATCAACAAAAACACCTTCTCAAAACAATATATTGGATTGATTGGCAAATAACCCTTGCATAGACTATAATAATATATAGGATTTTAGAGGCTAGTAAAATAAAACCAACTTCATATAATATTACTATTCTATTTTATTGATCTACTCGATGAAAACATTTTGTATTTGTATAACAAATAGTGCAATGAACTTATTTTAAAATTGTCAATCCCTCTTCATTCCTTTAATTGCCACCCAAACCACGACCTTTTAAGTTATATTTTTGTTATCTAGACAATACATTCATCATATACTTCTCCATCTCCAATAACCAGCCCTTTACTATAGTAGGCTTCATAACTCTCTTAAATAGTGGGGGTAAAATAACTTTTAATATTTATCTTCCTCCATCATAATATTATTATTTATTATAATATACACTACATTTTAGTTGGGTTACTACTATAACCAATTGCATCATATTTTTTAATAATATAGCGTATATTTTACTTTATTGAGATACATTTTTTTGTACAGAGTATTATCTATAGCTTCTTTGTTGACCTACAACTTTAAGCAAAAAATAATAATAACAATAAAAAAGAGATCGTGCCTGTACCTGTAGTGCCAAACACAGCATGCCGGAGTTGCGCCTAAATTGAAAAAAATCCTGTGACCCGAACGACCTACCCATGATTCGATAGAGACCTCGCCACTCTTCAATAAATAGCAAAGAAACGAGTCATTAGGGTCTTCCTTTTCCATTCGTAACAATCCCGTTGATCCTCTATTCCGATGTTCTTCCTTCCTCTCATTGTGAACTTCTTCGACTCCTTCGCTGTCGTTCGACTTCGCTTCCTGTCCGACTGGAAGCTACAATGGTTTGATTGGAAGCAATGAGGGGAGCTTGCCGCTGTGAAGATAATGTTCTCCATATCGTATGCTTCTGCGGCCTCTTCATGGTTGTTCGAATTCCCTCTCCCAACGACATTCCCTTATTGTGGGATTGGAAATCACGACATTTGATCGAAAGCGCAAACAGGAGCTCGCTAGCCGTGAGGTTAACTTTCTCCCTGTCGCGCGTTTCCTTGGCTAAATCCCTAAACCTAGCTCATTTTTTAATGATTATAATTAATTGTTATTTTATTATAATTAGCTAATTTTAATTATAATCGATTTTAATTAATTAATATTATTATTAATTAATTACACTTAATTATCATTAAACATAATTAATTATTTTTAATTATAATTAATTATTTATCTCAAATTTATTGTAATTAATTATTATAAGATAATTATAATTAATTATAATTTTTTAATTAGTTAATATTAATTATAACTATTTGTAATTAATTATTATTATTATTATTAATAATTAATTATGATTAATCATCATTAATCATAATTAATTATTTTAATTATAATTAATTAATTTTAATTTTAATTGATTATTATAAGATAATTATAATTAATTTTAAATGAATTATAATTTTATAATTAGTTGATATTAGTATAATTAATTATAATTAATTATCATTAATAATAATTAATTATTTTTATTTATAATTAAGTGTTTTTAATTATAATTAAGTTTCTAATTATAATTTATCTTTATTAATTATAATTAATTATTCATTTAAAAAAAGAAGAAAAAAAAAGGAAAAAAGAAAAGAATAAGAGGGGAGAGGGGGGTCCCAATTATTGTTCAGTTTCAAATCTCGTTCTCGACGCTAGCGACGAGCAAGCAAACCTCCCTACGTGCTCACATAGCATGGGGGGAGGGAAACCGATGCGACACTTGCGACGAGGCGGGTAATCCTTGGAGCGCTCATATAGCGTGAGGGGGACAAAAAAATAAGTACCCAAATGTGGGGAAATCACAGCTCTTTTTAACAAGAACTCAAAGACTCTTAAACTCTCATGTACCGTAGTGGAGATGGAAGAAAATACAGTCACGATGTCCCTCGACATCTACTTGAAGTGTTCATATAGCATGGAGGGGAAGTGTGCCTCCTAGTTTTTTCTCTTAAACGGGGGAGACACCGTGAGGCTGCTGAAATTTAGACTGAAGATACAAGGAACTGGACTCGGACTTGGACATTGAATTGAACTAAGATGAACTCAAATGAATTAAATTCAATCTTGAACAAAAAGCATTAAGAACTCGGAATTCAATCTGGTAACAACAACTTACAAATTCAAACATGATTTAAACTTGAACTTGATTGAGCATAACGAAATCAAGTGAATAAGAACTTACAATTCGAACAAAAAGAGGACTGTTGGACTCACCAAATGGGCATGGTGTATTTCAACTTGAACTTGATTGAATGCAAGGGAGTTTTGGACTTGATTTGAACATCAAATGGATAATGATTTGAACTCAAATGACTTTGAACTTGACTTAAATTTAATGATGAGGACTTGAATAGAATAAAAACAATAGGGAATTGAATTTCTAATGATAAGAAGATTTGAACAAACAACACTGAAGAGCTAGACTTGAATGAATTCAAGCCTAAATCAAAGATGATGATGGATTTGATTTGAACTTGACTAGACCAAAAGGAATATAACTTCAAGCAAAAGATGGAAATGTAATAGGCAAAATAAGACTATTTGCCATATAGTTTGAAGCCACCAGAGTTATTTGAAATTTTATCTCTCCAATAAGGAACTTGATGATGATGTTTTCATATCAATTTGAAACATTATTACTTCCACTAACTGCCAGATTGCAATTTTTATATTATTTAAAGGATGGCGTTGACAAGTTTTATCATCTAGATCTTTGCTGATTAAACTACAGGCATCAATACTACACAAGAGCAGGTGCATCTCATCCTGTAGGCAAGAATACATATTATCTACAAATAATCTAAGAAGGCCATAGAGAGGACACTAAGTATACTACTAATGACAACTAGCCTATGAAATATATGTGTGCTACCTACACATATGTAAGAGAGTATCCAACAAATGTGATTTACCTTCATGTGTGAATTAAGGAACTTGTAATACAGTGACCCATTCACAATGAAAGAGAATACATAATGAATATAACAGGTCCTACATAAGAGGCCATAAATAATGCATGATGAATGTGTTGAATCATTGAAAGTACTCCTAATGAATATGACAGTATTTTGTATTCAACATTAATACATTAACACATACATTCAAACCAGCAAGCAATGTAATGAATATGGTGATTTGCTAGCTATCATACATGATGAATGTTGTAGGTCTACAAGCAAGGCAGGAAGAATGTGAAAGTGATAACTACCTTTCAACCAATGATGTCTATTTTACAAATACATATATATAATATTCTATCCAAAAGCAATCATGCCTGATATAGTCTATAAGAAAATAGCAACCAATGAATTGCTATGAATAAGAAAGATCATAAGCAGAACATAGAGGAAATTATGACAAATGAAAGCATCTACAAGCTATGTAGCAAGGGGAAGGGGGTATGGAAGGATCATACAGTCAGCACTTATCAAAATATAGATAAACACCTCAGCCTTCTACAATATAAGGCTGATGTTCAATAAGTGTAATGGTGTTCTACTATCAACTTCAAATAACAAGTTGATATATTTAGCTCCAAAAAGTAATAAAGTCAGAGTTGATGATATTCTTCATAGCAGTCATGTGAGAAGATGTAGTAATTCATAGTACATTCATCCGAGAATATCGGTGAAAGGATCATAGAAGCTAGAAGACACTACAGTTTTCCCATAAGTGGTTGTAAAAAGATTATCATGCATACAACATTCCACTTGCAGAAAACGACGAGCAATGTGTAATAGACATTGGATCATCTTATAATCGATAATATGTAATCATCAAACAAATGTAATGATTCACCATAAGCAAAAGCAGCACCTCTGTAGCATTTTCAAAGTACCTACAAGTGACTGTAAAAAAGAATGTTGTAGTAACCCTATGAGATCTCGTTCCCTTACTGTTCCTCTCTGAATTGGATTTTCCTCCTAGGATCGGCCGGGACGATATTGAGATCGTCCAGGCCGATCAGTACATTGAAAACGGCTGATTTCTGGAGTGTTTTCTGGAATGATTTCTGGACTGGATCGTCCAGGCCGATTTTGGATCGTCCTGGGACGATCAGATACGACAAGAATCCAGAGAGCAAAATCAAAATTATCGGCCTGAGGAATCGTCCAGGCCGATTGGATTTTGTTCTGATCGGCCAGGACGATGTGGCGATCGGCCGGGCTGATCAGGCTAATGATATAAGGAAATCAGCTCGTTTTGAGGAGAGAGAAAATCATTTTATAAAACGAAAATATCTGAGGAGAGAGAAAGAGAAAGGAAAAGAGAAGGAATCTTGGATTTCGGAGGCCGCGGAGCGCTTTTCGTCTGTTGCCACTGTTAAAAGAATTGAAGATCTCGTGGTAAGGACTCCGAATCCTATTTCTGTTTTCAGATATATTGATTTTTGATCGAGTTGTGCACTGTTTTGTGTTTTCGTAGTCGAATTTCGGACCCGGTTTTGTATTGACACAACTTTCACCGCACAACTTTTAGAATGTTATAGATATGAATATTGTACACGATCTGAGTATTTTCTACGATGATTTTACCAGTCGGAATTGGTTCTACGCGATTTTAATTGAATAGAAAAATATCAGGATGTTATTTGATATGGATTCAGTAGAACAATAGCCTTATATTGATGTTGTGAACGTTCTGTGTGAATTTGGAAATTAATGTTTTTTGCAGGTTTTTTTGTGTAAATCGGTAGACTGTCGTTACTCTGCCGAATTTTCGTAGGATTTCTGATTTTTCTGAGATTAATAGATTGAATAGATATGAATGTGAATATTGATATGATTGCTTTAATATTGACTATTGAATTGATTATTGATTTTTTTTTTGAATTGATTATTGATTGATTATTGATACTGGAACACAAGTGGAACCTGGTTGAACGTTGGTTGGAGATTGAATTGACCTGTACATGATGGTGGGCCGACGGACTTTCCTTTAAACATTGATTATGGATATATGGATAGGAGTCATAAGGAGTTCTTATAAATATGCCGATGGGCGGCCGACGGGCAATAGAGTGACGACTCTTTTTATTGAAACCAACGTATGGATATCTACAACAGCAATATGGATTCTACAACAGCAACATAGCCAGTTGATTGTACTTATTCAGTATTATTGTATTGAATGCATGTTTACTGTATTGACATACGGATTTACTGCTTTATCGATTTCTGTTTTATTGTTTTGATTGGATTGACGGATTTTCTTTTATTGTACGGTTTCATTGATTGATATTGAGCATGGAAACTATTGAGCATTGCTATGAATATGGATATTATAGATTTATTGATAGTATTGCCTATAGACTCATTGATACTATTGTTTCTGCACTATTTTGACTTACTGCATTAACTCATTGCTAGGATAGATTGATCGTTATTGTATCGTTTTTTGATTGATTTCATCGAATAGACAGTATTGATTTGAGACGACTGATTTGACGGATTGATTGATTTTCTTCTGTGTATGGATTTCTTCGAGAATTGACGTATTGATTTATTGAGTTTGATTTATCGATTCTTCTATCGCTGCATCGACTATTGATTTCATTGACTATTGATTTCCGTATTGCATAGATTCATTGATCATTGATTGTTATGGATTTGATTGACTGACATGCATATTGATAGCCGTACCGTGCTTTGATTTCAGTTATAGGTATTAGGTGACCTGCTGGACTTTGTAAAGCTCATTATATGTGGTTGACATTTTCAGGTCAGGGCAAGGGAGCAGGAGATAGAGATTGATCCGGTTCTATAGATTTTAGTTCTTTTGATGATTTTGATTCTTTTGTACTCAGGACAGAATAGATTTCAATACTTGTGGGTATAGTGTAATTCCTGAGTATTGTATATGATATTTTGAGATATGGATCGACTTGTATATGGATGTTTTAAATTATAGACTTTTTATTAGATTGTGATTGATTGGAATTTTTAGATGACTCTGGTAAATGGTCGGATGTATCGAAATTCTTTCCAAGTTAGATCTCAGGGCATCACAAGTTGGTATCAGAGCAGTGTTATTTGAAGAACGGATTGTTACCAGAGTTGTAGGATTGGATTGAGAGTTGGGTAGAATGGGTAGCTGTAAGAGCTTCATTGGCATACATCATTGCATGTGTGTATCATTTCTTCTGAATTGTGCAGGTGAAAAGATATGGATCCTCCGGCAGAATCAAGTGTACCGAACGAGCAACACAGCGCAGCCCCAGTACATTCAGAGAGTATGATGCAGTTGGCTACTGCGATTGCACATGTAATGGGGGATGCTCAGAGCAAAATGAGTGGGAGCAAAGAGGAAGAAGCTGATAGACACTTACAGATGTTTCATAAGCTAAAACCTCCGTTGTTCAAAGGGGCTGTGGGACCCCAGGCTGCTGAGGATTGGATCATGAGGGTGGAAAAGATTTTTGACAGCATGCAGTGTCCGGGGAATCGAAAGGTACCATTGGCTGTGTTCTTGTTTGAGGGTGAAGCGGAGAGATGGTGGATTGGACAGCAGAGAGAGAAATTCCAGGGGAAGACCAATGCTGAGATCACCTGGGATGAGTTCACCGCAGTGTTCAGGATGTGGTTTGTACCACCGTCAGCTCAGCGACAGATGCAGGAAGCTTTCATGAGATTGGAGCAAGGCCGCAAGTCAGTGATGCAGTACGAGGCCGAGTTTACTGCACTTGCGAGGTATGCTGCTCATCTGATTCTTACTGTCGAAGAGAAGTGCTATAGATTCCTGCACGGATTGAACAGAGAGCTGAGACATCCACTAGTACCCTTCCGGATACATAAGTTTTCTGAGCTAGTGGAGCGGGCCTGATTGATAGAGATTGACTTGGCGACACCAGTATCGAGGTATGATGATACTAGGAGGAGGAGAGATGAGGTACGACGAGATGATTCAGGTAGAGACAGAGTTAGAGAGAAGAAAAGCAGGTACGATGATTTGAAGGGATCTGCATCGGGATCTGCATCGCGATCTGCATTGGTAGTATCGTCTGGTAGTTCTGGAGAGTGCATTCACTGTGGTAGATGACATGCAGGTCAGTGCTACCTGTTGACGGGACAGTGCTTTCACTATGGACAGCAGGGGCACAGAGCAGCAAATTATCCTCAGAAAGGATTGAGTGGAAGGACTGATTCTGGCACGGGTACAGGACAGCAGAGGACTGTTGGCTCGAGGGCTTACAGTGAGAGATCAGGGAATCGGATGATTGATAGAGCTGTCAGAGATCAGAGTGAGACAGTTGCACCACGACCTCCTGCACTTCCTCCAGTGGTGCCACGCATCTACAGTCTACAAAGTTTACAGCATCATGAGGATCAACAACGACCGGAAAGTTCAACTGGTAAGATGATTTGACTAATTGATTGATTGACATTTGATCATGCATATTGACATTTGATTGATTGCATTGTGTGTTTTGTATGGATTTCGACGAGTTTTAATTTTGATTTGGATTTGGATTGATTTGTTTTGCGTTGTTTTTGCTTCGTACCTGTAGGGAAATGTCGGGACGACATTTTTCTAAGGTGGGGAGATTGTGAGATCTCGTTCCCTTACTGTTCCTCTCTGAATTGGATTTTCCTCCCAGGATCGGCCGGGACGATATTGAGATCGTCCAGGCCGATCAGTGCATTGAAAACGGCTGATTTCTAGAGTGTTTTCTGGAATGATTTCTGGATTGGATCGTCCAGGCCGATTTTGGATCGTCCTGGGACGATCAGATACGACAAGAATCCAGAGAGCAAAATCGAAATTATCGGCCTGAGGAATCGTCCGGGCCGATTGGATTTTGTTCTGATCGGCCAGGACGATGTGGCGATCGGCCGGGCCGATCAGGCTAATGATATAAGGAAATCAGCTCGTTTTGAGGAGAGAGAAAATCATTTTATAAAACGAAAATATCTGAGGAGAGAGAAAGAGAAAGGAAAAGAGAAGGAATCTTGGATTTCGGAGGCCGCGGAGCGCTTTTCGTCCGTTGCCACTGTTGAAAGAATTGAAGATCTCGTGGTAAGGACTCTGAATCCTATTTCTGTTTTCAGAGATATTGATTTTTGATCGAGTTGTGCACTATTTTGTGTTTTCGTAGTCGAATTTTGGACCCGGTTTTGTATTGACACAACTTTCACCGCACAACTTTTAGAATGTTATAGATATGAATATTGTACACGATTTGAGTATTTTCTATGATGATTTTACCAGTCGGAATTGGTTCTACGCGATTTTAATTGAATAGAAAAATATCAGGATGTTATTTGATATGGATTCAGTAGAACAATAGCCTTATATTGATGTTGTGAACGTTCTGTGTGAATTTGGAAATTAATACTTTTTGTAGGTTTTTTTGTGTAAATCGGTAGACTGCCGTTACTCTGCCGAATTTTCGTAGGATTTCTGATTTTTCTGAGATTAATAGATTGAATAGATATGAATGTGAATATTGATATGATTGCTTTAATATTGACTATTGAATTGATTATTGATTGATTATTGATACTGGAACACAAGTGGAACCTGGTTGAACGTTGGTTGGAGATTGAATTGACCTGTACAGGATGGTGGGTCGACGAGCTTTCCTTTAAACATTGATTATGGATATATGGATGGGAGTCATAAGGAGTTCTTATAGATATGCCGACGGGCGGCCGACGGGCAATAGAGTGACGACTCTTTTTATTGAAACCAACGTATGGATATCTACAACAGCAATATGGATTCTACAACAGCAACATAGTCAGTTGATTGTACTTGTTCAGTATTATTGTATTGAATGCATGTTTACTGTATTGACATACGGATTTACTGCTTTATTGATTTGATTGGATTGACAGATTTTCTTTTATTATACGGTTTCATTGATTGATATTGAGCATGGAAACTATTGAGCATTGCTATTGACATGAATATTATAGATTTATTGATAGTATTGCCTATAGACTCATTGATACTATTATTTCTGCACTATTTTGACTTACTGCATTGACTCATTGCTAGGATAGATTGATCGTTATTGTATCATTTTTTGATTGATTTCATCGAATAGACAATATTGATTTGAGACGACTGATTTGACAGATTGATTGATTTTCTTCTGTGTACGGATTTCTTCGAGAATTGACGTATTGATTTATTGAGTTTGATTTATCGATTCTTCTATCGCTGCATCGACTATTGATTTCCGTATTGCATAGACTCATTGACCATTGACTGTTATGGATTTGATTGACTGACATGCATATTGATAGCCGTATCGTGCTTTGATTTCAGTTATAGGTATTAGGTGACCTGCTGGGCTTTGTAAAGCTCATTATATGTGGTTGACATTTTCAGGTCAGGGCAAGGGAGCAGGAGATAGAGATTGATCCGGTTCTACAGGTTTTAGTTCTTTTGATGATTTTGATTCTTTTGTACTCAGGACAGGACAGATTTCAGTACTTGTGGGTATAGTGTAGTTCCTGAGTATTGTATATGATATTTTGAGATATGGATCAACTTGTATATGGATGTTTTAAATTATAGACTTTTTATTAGATTGTGATTGATTGGAGTTTTTAGATGACTCTGGTAAATGGTCGGATGTATCGAAATTCTTTCCAAGTTAGATCTCGGGGCATCACAACCCCCGCAATCAATAACCATCCAATGGCAACCAGATACATCATCCCCCTACAAGTGAAGATGTATGATATGCAGAAAATACAAATACCTACAAACTATTGTAGGGAGCCTATCATGCCCACAAAGTGCTATCCTCGAGCAAATATAGAAGAGCTTCAATAAGAGCAAGCTCCTACCCAAAGCAGGAGATTACTTATTGCACTACAATATACTTATAGAAGGTAATAAGTAGTGCACGATAGTCTATCTATACAAAGCAGACAAATGACCCTAGTACGATGTTCAAACTCTTATCTTAAACACTGGCATTGAGGATGACAAACCAGTGCTTTACTGGGAAGGTATTCTGAATCCTGCTACACGCAATTTTAATTCGGAGTACACACACGAAAAAATAATATAGAATCCAAAGATGGAGAGAGAAACTTGTCCCACCGTGGTCGCCAGAAATCTATGAACCTCCGAAAGAGCACCGCGCGAACGGGTCAATTGGAAGGGACAGATTGGATCGTACATATGACTAACCATTGAGGATAGAGGTTGTCACCAACACATCTCGATGGGTAGTAATATACACGACCTAATCACGGGTTTCCCCCATCCGATACAATAGTTCGAATGAGGTTTAGTAGATGTGGGACCGAGTTTCCCACGGGCGCAAGCCCCCGTGGTTAATTACATCCCAGGCTGGAGCCTGAGAAAACTCTCGATTAAGGATCATACATTATCCTCTCCTAAAGTGGGTTTGGCACAAGGTTGTAAACTAGAAAGTCCTATCCAAAGGGAAGAAAGGTCCGAAGGTCTGAATCAACATGCGTGGCTCATACCAACATTCGGAGGCTCTAGGGTACTAAAGAGAAAACTGGAGAAAGAAAGACAAGCAATCAACCACATGTGTGAGAGAAGAGATGGAGATGGCGTCATCCTATGACGTAGATAAGTAGGATTTAGGGTCCTTGAAAAGAAGGGACATACCTACTATTTAAGGCATACTACTAGACCGAATGTAGTAGCCTCGAATCCTAAATCTAGGTTTGGCTTAGTGCTCTATGAAACACTAAGACCCGTGTCCTAGCTAATGTGATGCAAAACCTGGACTTACCCCGGCCTGGATTGGGGGAGCCAGCTAACTACCTAATCGCTTCAAAACCATGCTATCAAGTCAATTATGAAAGATGGGTGGGAGGTACAGTTCTTTGGAAGTAAGACCGACATCTAGAGAATTTCCTAAGTGGTCTTGGACTTATGTGGGTCAGATGCTCCTAGTTAATGCAATTAAATTTTAATTAAATTAGTTTCTAATGCAATGCATGCTAGTTGAAATGTCAGCTCATGGATGCTATAGAATTTTAAAATCAGGCTTATAGAAAATAATTTTTTGAAAAGACTGGGCCTCCCTAGGTCCGGCACTTCATCCTCATAGGCCAAATTATCCAGACTCTACCCGCAGACAAGGAGATCTCTTATAGCAAGGAAAGAAGAAATGCAATAATATGCATGCGACCCTAGACGATTCCGGCAATTCCCTAGGTTCGTTAGATTTCTATGTTATTTAAAACTTAAATATTAAATTTTGGTTATGAGTAGAAAAGATTTTTACAGTCCTTAAAGAGCCTAACGAAATTCAAGCGAAAACAAAAGCGACATGCAAGAAAGAAACCTAGAAAAATTAGGTATTTCTACTGCGCACATCAGGAAAGCACATCAATATAAATCCAGAATAATCAACTAAATGGTCATAGGCAAATTGCCCTTATTACAACCCAGATATGCAGAAAATAAAGTGGCCGGACACCACTGCCAACAACCCGGATTTCTAAGCCTATGACAGACGTCAACAACTTTGAGTGGGATATTGGGTCTTCAATCTTTAGCATTCTAGATGTCTTCTCCTTGGACTCTTTGGATCTCTCCTCCTTGGACTCCTTGGATCTCACCTCCTTGATCTCCTTGGACTCCTTGGATCCGTCGTGGCTTGAATATCCAAACGAAGAGATAATTCCCCCCAGCAGGAGGGTATTGCCTTTTCTCTTTGGATATCTAAAGCCATCCAACTCGGTCTTCCAAATGGAAGAAGACTCTCCCCTTTAGGGATGCCTTCTTCTTTTAGAATTCGAGTTGGATAAGAATATCCCAACTCAAAGTTGTTTTCATAACTCTTAATAATTATTATAAATTTTACATCAAATATAAAACAGAAAAAAAAATTCTAAAAGACCTGCATGGTTATCCTAATAAAAATCCCAAGCAATTATATATGAAAATAAAAATGCTCAAACCATTGACCATGTGCCAAGCCATGCTCTTAATTATGAGGGCTAAGCAGCTCCACATGTACAGTTATAATTATTTTTATTTAGCCCTCATTTATTTAGGGGGGCTGAGCAAGCACCTGCATAAGACAATATTAGAAAATATAACGGTGTCCCCCCTTTTATTAGCTTGAGCATGGCCACCTGCATGGAAGAACAGTATATATATATATATATATATATATATATATATATATATATATATATATATATATATATATATATATATATATATATATATATATAGCGTTCCTAACCTAGGGGTAGATCTAGCACTCATCACATCATCCGCAGAGTGCAAAAAAAATAAGCAAACACACCAGCAATTTCAAACAGCATGCAATGAAAACCACGGAAAGCTCCGCACACAACAGAAAAATAAAATCCAGCGGCCTGACCTAGATCTAGAAGTGGTGCCCTAGCAAACAATTCTATGTGTGTGTAAGACTGGTGGGGTTTGGATAGAACCTAAACAGGGTAGTTAGTTAAAGTTATCTAGAGTATAGGTTTATTGGGGGTTCGAAAAGGATATTTTAGTTAAAATTCAAATATTAGTGAATTAGGGTGCATTTTAATTATTTCAGTTTGTTGATCAGTTTTAAATACTTAGGGTGATGATATTTGAAGTTAAAGTCATATTAGCCAATTTTGAAAAGTTCCGGGTCCTCCTAGGAACCAGACTAAAGGTCCAAAGAGTCACTATGAGAAATGGGCTAGGTTTGGGATTTCTAACACCTTAGGAAAATACTAGACCTTAAGAGGAGTAGTTAGTCAGGTAGTATACTAAAATCGGAGTTTCCTATCCCAAGTTATGAATTTTCTAAGTTTCGGGCCCTAAATGAACTACGGTTGACAAAAAAGTTGACTTTCTGATCTAGGCCAATTTATCGAAACCTAAGTTTTTTTTAATAAATACTAGATCCTAATTGGAGTCTAATGCAAGTGGGTTTGCCTAATTTGAAATTTTCTACAATTAGTTATGAATTTCTAAAGATCGGGGTATTTAAAGGAATTTTTTAAATTTCCTAATAAATGACTGTTTTTTATTGTTTTGATCCAAATCAACTCCAAACTGATTGGAATCACCCCCAAAAGTCAGGAATGACCTGAGAGGGTGTTTCCAAGTGTTTGGAGAAAATTTAGAATTTTTAATAATTTTTAATAATTTTTAATAAATTATTAGGGGCAAAATAATGAATTTCACCTATGGTTAAATTAGGGGTCAACCTGAAGTCAAACTAGGGAGCTCTATCTATCTAAGGTCAAGGATTAAATTTTGGTCAGTTTGAGGTATTGTGGGTAATTTTCGGACCTAAAATGTATTTATTGTAATTTTCGGAAGGTCTCGGGGCCTTATTTAACAAGTTAATTAGGGTTGGTTATTTAAGGGGTCTAAAGGCTCATAAAAATTCCTAGAAAATTCTAGGAAGTTTATGATGTCACTAAGTTTAAGTGTTGAGGATTTCATGTCAATCAGTGATCTATCCTAAGCCCTAGAAAATTTCTAAATTCGCTAGACGGGTCCTTAATTTTTGTCCTTAAGGTGTCACTACGTTATATGGGTTTAAATGGAGTTTTACACTAGCCCTCAAGATAATAATGCATGGAAAACATATAAAAGTAGTAAACACGTCATGTCCTTAAATCTAAGAGAGCCTAAACTAAGTGCTCGTGGTGCAACCTACACATGCAAGCTACAACTGACAAAAAATAAATTTCATGAATAGTAGGTCTCCCAAAATTAAGATTTAATATATAAGTAACTTTAAAGTAATTAAAAATACTTATAAATATATAATTTTTGGAAAATAGGTAAGTAAAAATAATTCAATTTGTAATAAATAGATATATGGGAAACCTACTGGTCATCTAATTGAGGTTTCAAAACAGTTTAAAAATAATTTCTAATTTCAAAATAATTATTATATTTAATTATTTAAATACTATTAAAATAGTCAAATATTAGTATAAGATAGAAATCTATCAATACAGTCAAAAATAATTTTTGAAAGTATTTTTAAATGAAAATAGAGATTTTTCTAAAAAGAATGAGGTATGGCACGCCGGAATCCGATTTAAGATGAAAAAGATATGAATTTTCGAAGTTTAACTAACTAAAAATAAGTTTAAAATAATTTAAAAGTAATAAATAATTAAAATAATCACTAAATAAGGGTAAAATTAAAGTTTATAATCTCTGAAATTTAATATTTATCTAATGCAATAATAATAATAATAATAATAATAATAACAAATAATAATTATTATTATTATAATAACAAAATAATCTTAAAATAGTAATAGTAATAATGAATATTGAAATTACTTTTGATTTCAAAATAATAATAATAATAATTATAATTAACAACAACAAAGTAATTAAAATAACAGTGATGATAACTAACTATATATAAAATAATGATAGTACTAATATAATAATAATTATAATAGAATAATAATAATATTTAAAAATAACAGTTTTACTGTTTTACAAATATTTCAAAATATAAATGACATTTTCAATTAAATATAATTTTAAAATGTGCAGAATTCAAATACAAACAAAACGATGTATTATACGCGCAAAACGAACGTGAAATGAATTTTTGGTGATTTTTTGAATGAAAATAGGTTTAAAAATCAATTTTTAATTTGAAATAACCGGCGTGTGACACGTGGCGGCTCCGGATTCGTTCCCAGAACCTTGGCAATGATTGCCGCCTTACCGGGCCGCTTAGCCACGTAGGCGTGGTTTGGGATCCGCTGTTTGGCCCAAACACAAAACAGCAAAATCACAGGCGTTGATCTAAAGATCAACGGCTGCGATTTCGTGCAGTTCAAAAAGGACGAACCGAAACCCTAAACACAAAAAACGCCTCGTTCTCTCTCGATACTCAACCAAATTCCACGAAATTTTAAACATGAGTTCTAGACATGAACAGAAAGCATGGGGGACGTTTGGATCAACTTATAAAGTGCTTTTCAAAAAGCTATTTAACCCTAAGCATTGTGAACTATTCTAAGGAATTTTGAGAGATCTAACCATCGAATTTTTGCGTTCTTGGGCTCGTTGGACTCTTGGAAAATGCAGGAATATTTCTTCTCTTGACCTCGAACTCCGAATCTCCTTGAATTGAGCGGTAGAAGTCGCGAAAGCTTTTAACGTATAGATTTCGCCGGGATCTCTTCGGAATCTCGTCGCCGGTGAGGTTTGACCGTCAGGTTTTGGTTGGGGAAGATGGGGAAACTCTCCAAGAGTACTCACACGAAATCTCAGAGGGTTTGGGGGCTTGGGGAAGGAGAAAGAGCAAAAAAGATCCTCAATTTCTCTCCAAAACTCCTATTTAAGCTCCCTAACCCTATGATTAACGGTTGGAATCCGATTTAGAGTGAATTAGGATGGAAATTCTGTTGAAAATCACGGGATTTTGAATTTGAGCCATTAAGGAGGCATTAATTCCATTGAATGGGATCTTAATGGGCTCTAAATAGGTTATTTTAACCTATTTAAGACTTGGTTTGACCAAGTCAACGATTGACTTGGTCAAATCAGTCAAGAGAGTCAAAGGAGTGAGGAGGTTTGAGCCATGCAAAAGTTTGAATTGATTTGAATTCGATTTGGGCTCAAAATGGGCTTAATGGGTCAATTTTGACCCATTAAAACTTGGATTGACCAAGTCAAAGGTTGACTTGGTCAACTCAGGCCATCATGCCCAAGTCTGAGCAAAATCGAGGTCAACAGTATATACTACCATAAATCTAGAAAGTGATATTATAAGATGCTAAATATAAAAAATTATATCACTCTTATATGGATCTCAACTTGATGAAATCCAACATATTAACCATATTATCGTATACAAGTGCATCTAAAGATCTATAAAGGTACAAAGATAGATTTTTGAATATCTACAAAATGAAAATATCAACGTGACATCCAATCAAGCTCTTGGAGATCCGCTAGATAAAACCACTATGTGATATCTATAGTGAATATCTGGATATCCATAGGGTCAATCATATTACAACAATTTTGATTCACTCTAGACGTGAATCATATTTATCGGGGGGGGGGGGGGGGGGGGGGGGGGGGGGGGGGGCATTTGTTGACCTACAATTGTAAGCAAAAAGAGAACGTGCTTGTACCTATAGCGCCGGACATAACTTGTCGGAGTTGTGCCTAAACTGCAAAAATCTTGTGACTCGAACGACCTACCCATGATTCGACAGAGACATCTCCACTCTTTGCACGTCGCCGCTCTTCATTAAATAGTGAAGCAATGAATCATTCGGGTCTTCCTCTTCCATTCACAATAATCCTATTGATCCGGACATAACATGTCGGAGTTGTGCCTACAACTGTAAGCAAAAAGAGAACGTGCTTGTACCTATAGCGCCGGACATAACTTGTCGGAGTTGTGCCTAAACTGCAAAAATCTTGTGACTCGAACGACCTACCCATGATTCGACAGAGACATCTCCACTCTTTGCACGTCGCCGCTCTTCATTAAATAGTGAAGCAATGAATCATTCGGGTCTTCCTCTTCCATTCACAATAATCCTATTGATCCGGACATAACATGTCGGAGTTGTGCCTACAACTGTAAGCAAAAAGAGAACGTGCTTGTACCTATAGCGCCGGACATAACATGTCGGAGTTGTGCCTAAACTGCAAAAATCTTGTGACTCGAAGGACCTACCCATGATTCGACAGAGACATCTCCACTATTTGCACGTCGTCGCTCTTCATTAAATAGTGAAGCAATTAATCATTCGGGTCTTCCTCTTCCATTCACAATAATCCTATTGATCCTCTCTTCAGCTATTCTTCCTTCATCCCCTTGTGAACTTCTTCGACTCCTTTGATGTCGTTCAACTTCGCACCTTTGACCATCTTCCCTTTTCCTGTCCGATCGGAAGCTATAACGATTTGATCAAAAGCAATGACGGGAGCTCGCCGCTAGGAAGATAAAGTTCTCCCTATCGTACACTTCTACGAACTCTTTGTGGTTGTTTGAATTCCCTCTCCCGATGATGTTCCCATCTCGTGGAATTGGAAGTCACGACATTTGATTGAAAGTGCAAATGGGAGCTCGCTAGCCGTCAGGGTAACTTTCTCCCTGTCACATGTTTCTTCGACTAAATCCCTAAACCTAGCTCATTTTTTTAATAATTATAATTAATTATAATTTTGTTATAATTAGTTAATTTTAATTATAATTGGTGGGAAAAATTGTGTATCACCACGCAGATTTTGATTTCTCCTATTTTGTAATCGAACACTGCATTGAGAATAAAATATAATCTCGAAAGATTGACACAATATTCTACAATGGATTCAATATCAAAATAGGGTTTTGAAAATTGATATTTCTATAATCAAACACAGT
Source organism: Dendrobium nobile (assembly GCA_022539455.1). Taxonomy (NCBI): domain Eukaryota; kingdom Viridiplantae; phylum Streptophyta; class Magnoliopsida; order Asparagales; family Orchidaceae; genus Dendrobium; species Dendrobium nobile. The sequence goes on along the minus strand of CM039728.1, from coordinate 36,380,881 downwards.
TCAAAGAATGACATATTATTTCGAAAGATAAACATGAAATTCTTAAGAATGTGTTTAAAAATAGAAATAAGTTTTTTGAAAAATTTATTCATTCTTTTATTTAGATATAGCAAGGAGAATATTATATCATCTTGAAAGACGAACATAACATTCTTCAAGACATCCAAAAGCAAGAATGAGTTTCATAAGATTCATCATTTCTAAAATTGAATATAACAAACAAGACATTACATTATCTGAAAAGATAATAATAACATCCTATAAGTATATTTAAGATTAGAAATGAAGTTTTTTAAAGTCATCTGCATTCCCAAAGATTCTTACCTTGTTTTATATGAATAAAATAAGGTTTATTTTAGTCTGGGTTTCTCAAATCCCTATAGGAGCAAGCCCCTATAGTTAATTACATCCTAGGAGGAATGCTCCTAAGAAAACTCTCGATTAAAGCAGTGATTTCATACCCTTTTGATTACAAAGTAAAAGACAAGAAAAAAGAAGTAGGAATTTTCAAGGAGACAGCTCAATGTTGAACATTTATTAGCGAGTCAAAGGAGGAAAAGTAGGAGGAGCCGGATTCTAAGAAGCTCGGAAGCAACCTCAGTCTATCCTATGTTGGGCTTTACATTTTAAGAGAGAAATTTTATGTTTAAGTTGACATTTTATTAAAAATTTGAGATTATATTCCCGGAGGGCGAGGACTTAAGATCTAAAAGAATCTGCCTCAGAACCTAAATCTAATTTGGGTACTATAAAATAGTGACCCGAACCTAACTAATGAAGTGCAAATCTGGACTTACCCCGGCCTGGATTGGGGAGCTAGCTAACCACCTAGGCGCTTTAAAACCATGTTTCAAGTCTCTTATGAAAGATAAGTAGGGACGTTGCTTAAGTTTTAAGGAATTGGGGGCTGACATCTAAGACAGTTCCTAATTAGCCCCTCAACTTATGAAGGGTGAGTTATGCCTAAAAATGCAATTAGTATTTTAGACTCTTTTTAATTTGTATCTAATGCAATGCATGCTAATTGACTCGAATGCATAAAATAAATATGAAGCAGTTTTAAAATTAGGCTTAGAAAATAGGTTTTTCCCTAGAGATTGCACAACTTCCCCTTGACAAAACTGCACCCTCATAGGCCAAGTGGTCTGCCAGAACCCGCAGGCGTGGAGGTGCCTAACAAGGAAGAGAAAGTAATAATATGCTTATGCTGACTCTCGGCGATCCCGAGCTTACTTGATCGTTAGAGTTACTATGTGAGCCTAAAATTTTTTATTAAAATTACAAGTAGAAAAATTTTAAGCGTACCCTTACAAAAAAAAAACACTCTGATTCGTATCCAGGCTAAAACAAAATACGGCATGTAAGGGCCCTAAAAAAAGCTACTGCACAAACAATGTAAACAAACAAATTAAATAATCCAAAATTATAATATCCAATGTCCAATGTTCATATTACACCCAGAATTTGCAGAAAAGTAAAGTGGCCGGGCACCACTGACAATAAATCCGGATTCTAATCCTAAGAATGACGCAAGTGATTTTTGAACTGGGATATACTGTTCCTTGAATCTTTATTTCTTCGTCTTCTTTCTTCAATCTTCTTGTTCTGTCTTTTCTTCTTCTACGAGCTTCTTGGGTCCGTCGGGTTCTGGATATCCAAATGAAAAGAAAACTCATCCCTAAGAGGGGTTTTTTCTTTTCTATTTGGATATTGAATCATCCTAATTTGGCTTTCCAAATAAAAGAGAATAATCCTTTAAGGTATATTCTCTTTTCTTCGGATTCCAAATTGAATGTGATATCCCATTTTCAAAATCACTTTCACAATTTATAATACTTTGCAAATGCATTTACATTACATTTCACAGAAAGTAAAGAAAAATCTAGACCACCTGCAGGGTTATCCTAAGCAATTTATAATAAAAATCATCCCAAGCAGTTATATATTCACATTTTGAATTAAATCACTCAGCCACACTTGGCCACACTCTTTTTATTTGGGGGCTAAGCAACTGGAGCACCTATAGCATTTATATAATTATTAATTAATTAGCCCCCCTTTTTACTGCCATGCGTGAGTGTGGCCACCTGCAGAAAATTTTGTTAACAACCAAATCGCTTCTAACTTATGGGTAATCTAATCGTCAATCAAATCATATCACAGAGTGCAGTGAAAGTAAATAAACAAACACACCAACAGTTTTACATCCAACATGCAATAAAAGCCGAGAAAGCCCGTCACAATGCAGTAAGGAAATAAATACCGGCCTAACCTAAAACTAGAGTCGGTTGTCCTAGCAAACAAATCTAAGTGTGTGTAGTAAGGTGTGGGGTTTTGATATGTCCTAAGTCAATTATTGGCTAAAGTTTTCTAATTGATTAAATTTTAATTTAAAAAATATTCACTGATCCTAAGGTGAGGTGTCACTAAGTTTTCTATGTTATATATTTCTATCCTGAAGTATGCATGCATCCTAAGTCTAAGTTTTCTAAGACTCAGTCTTTAATTATTGTCCTTAAATGTCACTAATATTATATGGGTGAAAATTTCGTTATTACTAACCCTTAGGACTTTGTGTGCATATAAAGGGATTTAAGGATCTAAGAGCAAATAAAAATAAATCTAATAAAATTGAAGTTACTATAGGGACCTAAAGGGATAAGGGTTCGCACAAACCACATCACGGGGCCCCTAAAGGTTTTCTAAGTTTAAAATACTCACAGTCACCGGAGGCTACGACCCGGTGGTTCCGCCCGTAACACCTCTACCCGGTTGGATAGAGGCGACTGACGTCATTAGCTCCTTGTCCTTTTGTTCCCTCGACCAGTACCGTTCCTCGCAGTTTATGCAAATAAACAAAAAACAAGGAAAAACAGGGATTAGAAAGCTCATTTAATAAATAATAATGAAATAATTGAAATTTATTAAAAATAAAGACGTACCTTTCTTCGGGCTTGGACACTGGCTCTGTACTTTCTTTTTGAAACCTTTACTTTCGGATATGTATTTTATATTCTTCCAATACTCTTTCCAAGACACAAGAAAGGGGAAGTAAAAGGAAAGAGAGGTAGAAAGAAAAAGAGAACTTTTTTACTTTCAATATTTTCATTTTCTAATAGACATTCGACTAATACACTCTCCAATATACACATCTCCTTTTCCAGAATTCACAAACATTTTTATGAAACAAAATTCCTAATTCTTACACTTGCACATTTCACCATTCTCAAAAAACATACTCTATACTCTTCCTTTTAAAAACACTATCATACACTTCAATATTCAAAACACCTTTTAATATACAAATTCCATTTTCAAGATATAAACCTTCCACCTTTTCACATTACACAAATTCCACTTTTCAACATACACACTATAATCACTTATCACATACGCACAATTTCTTTCATTTTTCCAAAATACAAACAAATCGCCTTTCAATACACATTTTTCTTTAAAACATACACTTCATCTTTCAAACTTATACACAATACACCTTTATGACTAATACATGCAATTCTTCTTTCAAGACATACACTTAACTTTTCCATATACTTCTTTCCAACACAAACCATTTTCACTTTTTAACATAAATTTTTACTTTTCAAATCATTCACAAATTCCACTTTTCAACCCAAACACATCTCAATCTTTCAAAATCCAAACATTTTTTTTTAACACACATTTTTCAAAATATCTCATCAATCAAACACATATATACCTTCCAAAAACACAATTTCTACTCTCCCAAATTCACACAAGTTCTAACACGTTTACACTTTTTAAGAAACACAATTTCCATCTTTTAAAGCACACACACAAAAAGCCACTTTTCAAATATATCATTTCACTTTCAAGAACATGTTGAAGAGAAAGGCAAATAATGCATTTATTAACAGATTATAGGAGTTAGCCGTTAATGAAGCTTAAGTAAAAGAATTCAAGAAATCTTCTCATGATTTTGTAAGGACCAACCAAACTATCAACAAAAATCTAGCATTTTGTTTCTCATTGTTACATTGTTATCAAAAATGAAAATTCAAAAACCACTCAAGAATAACAATGCAAGATACAATGCAACCATGAAAAATAAAATAGATGAAGCCATACGTCCTCTAAGATAAAGAAATATATGTAATTTTATATATGCATTCTAACAAAACTTTCATCATTTCTTTTACTGCCAATGCTTATCAAAAGGAAGAAATATTGACAGATTTTATCTCAGATTTTAATTAAGAATATCAAGATTCAACTCCCTAATACTTAGTTTAAATCAGATAAGAGTAAGAGAAGAAGAAGATGTAGAAGAAATTACCCAAGAATGAGAAGGTTTCTGGCGCCATCAAGGGCAGAGAAAGATAGGGATCTTTCGGCTAGGGCTGCTATTGTCCACGCAAGCAAGGGAGGCGGAGAGAGGCGGAGACTTCCATTTGGCTTCCCTGAGTTCGATCGGACAGCGGCTGCTGCTGCAGGGGGCTCGGCAGGCTTCCTAAGGGTGAAATCGACGGGAGAGAAGGAGGTAACGGGCTGAGGCTGTGCGAACTGTAGGGAGTTCGGGGTGTGCGAACTGGGAGGAGCGACGGGTTTTTGGAGGCTGTTCACGCGAACTGTAGTGGATGGGGAGTTGCCAACTGCAGAGGAGATGGGGGCTTCGGTTCTTGCATGCGTGAATGAGAGAATGGGATCGTGGGGGGTTTATTTCGTGCGAATCCAATAGATGGGGTTCGGTTCAAGTTTCAAACGGCTAGATCTAACCATACATTCTATTTTGATTTAAATCGTGGTGAGGATCAATTTATGATTTAATAGAAGAAATCGAGAGTTGATTTGAATCCAATAATATATCAATTTGAAAAAAAAAAAGAATTAGATCAAACTGAATTGAATCGATCGACATCAACGAATCATAAATTGAATTTGATTTGAGTTCATTTGGAGTTGAATTGAAATTGGATTGAATTGATTTTGATTCGAATTAAGTGATAGGCTCGAGTCGATGCTATGTCAGTGGGCGTCCACCTAAGGAAAATCCTGCGGGTGATGTCTATTCTAGGCTACGAGAACCTAGGTGCTAGAATTGAATTCGGGGAAATTGACCTCGAATAATGAGGTCAACAATAATTAATTAATATTAGTATTTATTAATTACAATTAATTATCATTAAACATAATTAATTATTTTAAATTATAATTAATTATTTATCACTATTATTATTGTAATTAATTATTATAAGATATTTATAATTAATTATAATTTTTTAATTAGTTAATAGTAATATAATTAATTATTATTATTAGTAATTAATTATAATTAATCATCATTACTTATAATTAATTATTTTAATTATAATTAATTAATTTTATTATAATTTTATTTTTTTAATATAATTATAATTAATTTTAAATGAATTATAATTTTATGGTTACTTGATATTAGTTATAATTAATTATTAATAATGTTAATTAATTTATAATTAATTATTATGAATCAAAATTAATTATTTTTATTTATAATTAAGTGTTTTAGTTATAATTAAGTTTTTAATTATAATTAATTATTATTAATTATAATTAATCTTTATTAATTATAATTAATTATTCCTTTTAAAAAAGAAGAAGAAGAAAAAAAAAAGGTAAAAGAAAAAGAAAAGAAGAAGAGGGAGAGGGGGATCCCTTTTATTTAGTTTCAAATCCTATTCTCGAAGCTAGCGACGAGCTGGAATACCTCCCTTCACCCTCACATAGCACGAGGGGAGGGAAAGCGATGTGATGCTTGCGACAAGGCGGGTAATCCCCAGAGAGCTCATGTAGCGTGAGGGGGACAAAAAAAAAGTACCCATACATGGGGAAATCACTGCTCTTTTCAACAGGTACTCAAAGACCCTTAAATGCTCATATAGCATAGTGGGGTTAGAAGAAAATATAGCCACGATGTCCCTCGACATCTACTTGAAGTGCTCATATAGCATGGAGGGGAAGGCTACCTCTTTGTTTTTTCCCTTAAATGGGGAAGACACCAGGAGGCTGCTAAAATTTGGACTGATGATACAAGGAATTAGACTCGGATATGGACATTGAATTTGCACTAAGATGAACTCAAATGAATTAAATTCAAACTTGAACAAAAGGCATTAAGAACTAAGAATTCAATTTGATAAAACCAACTTATAATTTCAAATTTGATTTGAACTTGTACTTGATTGGGCACAACGAACTCAAGTGAATATGAACTTGCAATTCGAATAAATAGAGGACTCTTGGACTCTAACTCAAATGGGCATGGTGAGCTTGAACTCGAACTTGATTGAACGCATCGAACTTTTGGACTTGATTTTAACATCAAATGGACAACGATTTGAACTCAAATGACTTTGAGCTTGACTTGAATATAATGATGTGGACTTGAATTGAATAAAAAAATAAGGAATTGAATTCATAATGAGAAGACGATTTGAACAAACAACACTGAAGAGCTAGACTTGAATGAATTCAAACCTAAATCAAAGATAATGATTGATTTGATTTGACTTGACTGGAAAAAAAGGAATATAACATCAAGCACAAGATGGAGCTGTAATCGGCAAAATATGACTATTTGTCATATAGTTTGAATACACTAGAGTTATTTGAAATTTCCATCTCTCCAATAAGGAACTTGATGATACTGCTTTTATATCAATTTGAAACATTATTACTTCACTAACTGTCAGATTGTAATCTTTATATTATTTAAAGGATGGTGTTGACAAGTGTTTTTCATTTAGATCATTGCCGATTAAAGTGCAAGCATCAATACTACACAAGAGTGAGTGCAGTTCATCCTATAGGCAAGAATACACAAGATCCAATGAATGCATATTATCTACAAATAATCTAAGAAGGTTGTGGAGAGGACACTAAGCATACTACTAATCCTAATTAGCCTATGAAATATATGTGTGATGCCTACACATATGGAAGGGAGTATCCGACAAATGTGATTCACCTACAAGTGTGAATTAAGGAACTTGTAATACATTGACCCATTCACAATGCAAGAGAGTGCATAATGAATACAACAGGTCATACATAAGTGGCCATATATAATGCATGATGAATGTGTTGAATCATTGAAAATACTCCTAATGTATATGACAGTACTTTGCATTTAACATTAGTACATCAACAAATACATTCAAACCCGTAAGAAATGTAATGAATATGGTGATTTGCTAGCTATCATTCATGATGAATGTAGTTGGTCTACAAGCAAGGCAGGAAGAATGTGAAAGAGATAACTTCCTTTCAGCCAATGATGGATACTTTGCAAATAAATACAAAGTATTCTATCTATAAGCAATCATGCATGATATAGTCTATCGAAAAATAGCAACCAATGAATTGCTATGAATATGAAAGATCACAAGCAAGACATAGAGGAAATTATGACAAATGAAAGAATCTACAAGTTATGTATTAAGGGGAAGTGGGTATGGAAGGATCTTACAAAAAATACTTGTCAAAATACATATAAACGCCTCAGTCTTCTATGACACATGGCTGATGTACAATAAGTGTAATGATGTTCTACTACCGACTTCAAAGAACAAGTGGATATATTCAGCTCTAAAAAGTAACAAAGTCAGAGTTGATGATATTCTTCATAGTAATCATGCGAGGAGATGTAGCAATTCATATTACATTCATTCGAGAATATCGGAGAAAGGATCATAGAAGCTGGAAGACACTACAGTTTGCCCATAAGTGTTTGTAACAAGATTATCATGCATACAACATTCCACCTATGGATAACAACAAGCAATGTGTAATAGACATTGGATCATCTTGCAATCGATAATAAGTAATCATCAAACAAATGTAATGATTCATCATAAGCAAAACCATCATGTCCGCAATATGTTCAAAGTACGTACAAGTGACTTTAGAAAATAGTATTGTAGTACCCCCGCAATCAATAACCATCCAATGGCAGCCATATATATCGTCCTCTTATAAGTGAAGATGTATGATATGCAGCAAATACAAATACTTATAAACTACTATAGGGAGCCTATCATGCCCACAAAGTACTATCCTCAAGGAAATACAACAGAGCTTCAACAAGTAAAGTTCCTATGACCCAAAGCAGGAGATTAGTTAGTGCACTATAATTTACTTATAAAAGATTACAAGTAGTGCACGACAATCTACCTATACAAAGCGGGTAAATGACCCTAGTACGATGCCATGCTACCAGATCTACAACATGCATACAAGAGGACAGAAGGCGTATACAAGCTTCCAAGTAAAGCAATGCATTCAAATGACGGTTGCATGCTTAACTTATTAATGTTAAAAATTCAAAAGTATCCCCACACATGCACCATAATTTTTATGCACATAGGTACCTAAAAGGGATAAAAGCAATCACAAGACCTACATGGGCCCCAACAAGCATGATGTAGGAATACACGTGACGTCTATGGATGCTATGCAGGTCAATAAATTTGAACACAATCCTACTAAGTAGGTAAATTGGAGTTAACAAGGTTAAATAATTAATTATAAAATTTTCCCAAACAACCGCATGGGCCCTAGCGAGCGTGTTATAGATACACACATTACTTCTAGAGATATTGCATGTGTCAGTAAATAAACCCAAGTTTGAGCCTGATCCTTCTATGCAGGTAGATAAGAGTTAATAATTCTCAAACCATTAAATAAATATACGATCGTGAGTTCGATCAAGCTATTTATTTTACACATATATATTAGGCCTTCAAGGCCTTCAATAAAGAAAAATTCATTCACAAAAGTATAAAGCTTATGAAACCTGATCCTTTATCGATAACTCGATAGAGTCAACAAGGTTTATCTACTAAATACAAATATTTTGAAATGAAAATGACCCCAAACACCATAATGATAGCTGTGTTGAATGTAGATCTCAACCGAAGGGGTTAATTCAAAATGTTTTAAATGCTTCCCAAATACCCATGAAACTCAAAATCTTTAAAATTCCAAACTCCAAGATATTTAAAATGGAATCCAATCACTTAATAACTTAAAGAAAAATCCATCCACCCTCCGCAATAGTTTGTCTTGGTAGATAAATTAATATTTACTTTAGTTCACATAGAGCTAATGCCTAGTCAAAAATATCACTAGGATTTATTCTCAAATGATTTCCTGGTAGTAAGGATGTGGTATATGTCCTCTGACAGATAATTTTTTTTGCCAAATGGTACTGCAAGATAAACGGGTATGACTTGGGGCCCTCTGAACCGAGTGATTTTGTCGCTAAATGGCACCACAAAATACCAATTATGGTGAGAGCCAATATATTTTTTAGTGACATTAAATCCTTGAGATATGAATCAATAGAATATAATCAATAGGGCACAAAGCCCTCTGTCAGCTAAGGTGAATTCAAATATATCCCCTTAGACAAATATCCACCCTAAGTCTACAAGGTCCCCTTAGATGAAGCAACCCATGGCTACCAACAAGTATCTTTTTATCAGGTTGGGTCGACTACCTCCTATGACTAAGTAAACCAGGGACCACGATGGCCCGGTATGATGGAACCATGGGATCTTGATCGAGCTCATCATCCATTCACCTATCATCCAATTTAAGTGCAAGATGGTGAAAATTTCTAAATTTAAATATCACATCTCTAAACTCTCTAATTCCAAAAGCCTGTGATACTACTATATGATAAATAATATGTATTTCTTTATATCTGATTGATGACTAGCCTTAATCAAAAGTTCTCTCTCATTAATGGGAGGGGTAATTAACTATAGGGGCTTGAGCCGATAAGAAATCAGAAATTAGATTATAAAGTCCTCGCCAAATGAGGGAAAAATCTCTGGGTAGTGCCTTATCTACAAACCCATCTGCCTTCCCAAAATTTACCCTGGTACGTAATTATGTTAAACCAGCCAAGTGTGGGTCTCCGAAAGGATTCCGCTCGTGTGGTTCGAATGCAAAGGGTACGATCACACTATCCCGTAGGACAAAATGATCGTAGACCTTTACAATCGACACAAGCAGGCCGATGGAAGAGCAGATGGAGTTATAGATACGATTAGCCATGGAGGATAGCGGGTTTTCACCTACGCACCTCGATGGATAATAATATCTATAACCCTAAATTCACGAGATTTCCCCTATCCGATACATCAGCATTGAATAGGGTTTATTTGATTGTGGGGATCGATTTCCTACGGGCGCAAGCCCCCGTAGTTAATTACATCTTAGACCTCGATCTAAGAAGACTCTCGATTAAGGACGTTAGATTATCTCCTCTAAAGTGGGTTTAGTGCAAGGGATTTCTAGGTTTTCCTAATCAAAGGGGAAATGTCTCAACTTGGCTCAATCAATCACACATGGTTCATTCAACATCCGGTCGGTCTGAAGAAGAGAAAAACTGAAGAAAAAGAAAGAGACGAAGCATTCTAACATGCACGAGAGAAAGAAGGAAGTGGCGTCATCTACGTGACGCGAATGGGTAGGATTTATAGTTTCCGAAGGAATGGAAAACTCACCCACCATTAAGGTGTGTAATGGTACACCTGTACCACTCACCTTTAGACCCTAAATCTATAAAAGACGTAGTGTTGCACACACAACACTAGCATCTACGACCTAGCTAATGCAATCTGGACTTATTCCTTGTCTGACAAAGGAAGCCAGCTAAAACCTCCTAATCGTGTAAAATCCATGCTATCTGGTCTGTATGAGAGATGGGTGGATAGTTTAGACACTGAAATTGGGATCGACAACTAAAGAAATTCCCTAAGTAATCCCACCTTATGAGTGGTATGATGCTTCTAAAACTAATGCAATTAAATCTTAATTTTAATTAGTTACTAATGCAATTTATGCTGGTTAAAGTCTCCAAATCGGATATGCATGAATTTTAAAAAGGCTTTATAAAATAATTTTTGAATGACTAAATTTCCCCAGGTCCAGCACTTCATCCTCATAGGCCAGATTATCCGGACTCTACCCGCAGGCGGGGAAATTTGTCTAATAGAAGAGAGAATGTGTGCATGCCACCCCGGACGATTCTGGCTATTTCCTAGAATCGTTATGTTTCTATGTGAGTTAATCTTAGAATTTTTATTTAATAATTACGAGTATAAAAATTTTATCCCTAAAGAGCCTAGCGGTCAGACACAAGCACATACAAGAAAGAAACCTATGAAAAGCATGCCGGTTCTACTGCGCAAACAAAAGTAAGTAAATCACAATCACAGAAACAAATCCCACGAAAAAGAGTGTCCATGGCAAGTGCCATACAATATTACATCACAGAGTACAGTAAGTAATGGTGGCCGGGCTCCACCGACAACAACCCGGAAATGACGCAAATCTTAAAATAAGGCATTTTTACATTTTCTTCAGTCTTCTTCTCTTCCTTGATTCGTCTTTGGATCGTCTTCGTTCTTCCTTCTGGCTCCTCGTAGTGACTCCTCCAAAAGGATACCCAAATGAAAAAGGAAACCCCCTATAGGGGTTTACTTTTCCCTTTGGACTCCTCGTAGTGAGTGCTCCAAAAGGATATCCAAATGAAAAAGGAAACCCCCTGTAGGGGTTTACTTTTCCCTTTGGACTCCTATCTCTTTAAAAATGCCTTATTTTAGATTTTCACAACATTTACTATCGAATACATTACATTATAAAAATAAAAATCTAGACTCTCCTGCAGGGGTTATCCTAAGCAGTTTATAACAAAAACTCATCCAAGCAGTTATATATATGAAAATGCTGAAAATAAATCACACTTGGCCGTGCTTTGATTATTGGGGGCTAAGCAGCTGAAGCAGGTACCTAAAGCAATTATACATTTATTATTATTAATTTTAGCCCCCTCTTTTTAGCGCTATATAAGCACGGCCACCTGCAGGAAGACAGCATTAGTATAAGAGAGCGTGCCTAACCTATGGGTATTCTAACGTCACAACCACAATGCAGCAAGAAAAGCTAAAAGAAAGCAGTACGAAAACAACACAGCAGAAAAGCTACAACAAGTAGCAAAAATAACAACCAGCACACAGGTCACATGCAGAGCGTCACAACAAAGTACAGAAAAGAAAAGAACAGCAGAACAATAGCTTAACCTAAAGCTAATTGTCGTGTCCTAGCAAACCAGTCTAAGTGTGTGTAGGCTGTGTGGTTTTGGTAGATCCTAGATAGGATAATTTAGTTAGAGTTGTATGTATTTTTTTATTTGTTTGTTGAAAGGGGCAAAGGAGAGATTTCAATTAAACTTCAAATCTTAGTGTTTTGGGATTGATTTTAAAGGTATTTTATTTTTAGTGTTTAATTAATTACCACCTTTGTTTCACACCGAGGCCGTGAGATTTATTTCACCCTCCTTGGGGCTGATTTAACAGCCTCGTAGGCCTGGGTTACCCAGTGATAATTAACTTTGTTAGCTTATTTTAGTTTGTTGTTAAAAGAAAAGAAAAGGGTGAATTAAATAATTTATTAATCAAGTTTTGAATTAAGCCAATTAGGAAAAATTAATTTTTTTATATTTTGTCACTCTATTAGATCCATTCGTGGCGTTGTGCCACCAGGCTCGAGGAACCAGCCTCCTTAGGACACTTAGCCCCGCAGCCCGGAGTAGTCCATCCAATAAACTTCACTTTTAGAGCGGTTGTTGTGTGTTAAGGGATTTGTTTTTTTTTTTTTAGAAGATTACTCTAAGTTTAACCTTTAAGAATCTTTTATCCTAATGAGTTTAGTTTGTATTTTAGTCTCCTAAGATAGTCTACATCTTTTAGATTTTATATTGGTTATGAATAAATCATTAGATTAGTTAGAATTGATTTAGGTTTACATTTTAGATTCAAAGTTTAATAGTTATAGAATGTTAATAATTATTTAATTAAGAATTCAGTGTTTTAATATGTTTTAAGAATTAGGTTAGGATTAATCGGTTGATTATTAGTGAATTAAGAAAACAAAAATCTAAATCTAGAAAAACGTGTCACTAAGTTGTTGTTTTAAAGTCTCTATCCTATAAGGAACATGCACCATAAGTCTATATTTTCTAAGACCCGGTCCTTAATTTTTGTCCTTAGGTGTCACTAATGTTATGGGATTAAAAGTGTCGTTCTCTTCTAATTCCTAAGACTTCTATACGGATGTCACAAGGTTTTAGGGATCTAAAAAAAAAAAAAAAAAAAAAGTAAAAGCAATCCTAAATATATAATTGAAGTTTCTAAGGCCCTAAGGGTGGGAGGCGCACAACCATTTAAGCCTCTAAAGGTTTTCTAAGTTTTAGTGAACTTACAGCACCGGGGGCTACGACCCGGTGGTTTCGCCCGTAGCACCCCTACCAGATGGGTAGGGGCGACTGATGCTTGGATCCGATTGTCCTAGCTCCAGCTCCGAATGCTCTCTTGCTCCTTGTCCTTTGCTTTCCAAAAGGTACCTCGCAAGAAACAAAAGAGGGATGTATTAGAGCAGTTCTATAAGCAGTTAACAAAGCGGAAGAAATGGAAATGCAGAAAAGAAAAAGAACGTACCTTTCGTTGCTTGTCGAGTCGTTTGTGCTTTGGGTTCTCCTTAGTTCGCAGGTGTGCAGTACCAAAACATAAAAAAAAAGGTAGCGAAGAAAACTAGCAGACGAAGTAAAATACAACTAAATGCAATGAAAACGAAAATCCAATACGAAAAGGGGTGTAGGCGTCGTTGTTATTGGATACACTTCGTAGAAGTCAAGTGCATCCTATAATATCAACAACGCCCTTTGCTATTCCCACTCCAAATGAGACACTTAATATTTTTGACACGCTTACCCACAACACTCTCTAAAACGAGCCTGAATCAACTAAGGGAAGAAGGCTTCTAAACTAAACCTACAACTAAATTTTCTTTGGTTTTGAGTTTATCCAACATTCCTTTTTATTTTAGAAGCTCACACAAAGAGGAGGCAATCACATCTTGCTTCCAAAAGGACACTAAAGACTTACCAACATAAAGTTCCCAAAGTTTCAAATCCTAATGACTCATTTTTTGAAATAAACATTAAGAAAAGTCTCATTCAAATAAGGAGGCACTAATTGCTCATGAGGGACACTAAAGGGGTTTACTACACAAGTTTTACTAAATCCAACATGACCTGTAGGAACCTCTAAGCTAAGTGTCACACCAATTTCTACAAAAGGTTATCTACCAAAACCACTATTTTTGTGTTTGACACAAAACCCTACCACACACCTAATAATCAAGTGCTTCTATTTTATATTTGGAGTGGGGGTAGTTTGTGAGAGCTCCTCAAATGAATGGGCACTAAGAAGCCCTCCATTTGAGAAACACTCATAAGACACAACAACGAAAATCTTAATACAAAAATTATTCATGAAATTCTACAATGCGAAATAGCTCTTAAAACTTTCCAAAAAAAAACATCTTCATCCTTCTAATAGAGAGCTACAAGTGAACAAGACTATTCCATTTTGCCAACACAAACTTAATAGAAATATTGCAATTTATCAAAATATGCTACTTTAAATGCTAACTGAAGGAAATCTAGCACAAAGAAATACTTGTCTAAAATACACTTTAGTACATTTAGTTTGATACAAGAAATCACACTTAAAACTTCTAAATCATGTTACATAGGGTGAATGTAAGCTCACATACTAATTACTCATTCTCAAATGACATAACTCCAACATGCTACTTTGCTTATACCACATGAAACCACTGAAATAAAACAAATTTCCATCACGAAGGAATACTTTTGGAATTTTCTCAACATAACATAAATACATATGAATTTGAATGAAAATTAGCTTTTAAAACTTCCCTATCATGGAGCAAAGTTTGCATGCCACATTCCAACGAAATAACCAAAGAGATTCACAAATGTGTAATTTGGAGAGCAACAGACTTTACAATAATTCATGCTTTGGACTACCCTTCTCATATGATGAAGTTTATGCTCTTATGACACTGAAGAACACATATAAATGTACTTTAAACAATTCTTCCACTAGATGGCTCATCCAAATACGGAGAAATGGTTTGAGTTCTATGAATATTCACATGTTAAGATGTAATTTCACATTCTCTGGTTAACTATGCCAATTATGGAAACAAGATATGCTTTAACGATTTATCAAAATATAAACTAGAACAATGCCAAATATGATGAAGATTTTCCCATTTCATGACACATGTGATTAGTACATGAAGTTAAAAAAAAAAAAAAAAAAAAAAAAAAAAAAAAACATTGAGTTCACAAAGCCTCTAAGAATTCCTTTCTAAGCATGTATGGGACATATAAACATTCACTAATCATGAACATAAATGTTTCACCTATCACTTGATCTAAAATAGACGTGAATTTGTTCCAGCAAGTTCATATTTTCTCAAGCCACATACCACCGATAGCTCCAAATAACTTCTTTAATTAAAATCCATGATTCGCATTTATGCCAAAAAGAGATTTTTTTGTTGAATATGCAAGAGAAGACTTTCCACCAAATTCTCAAAATGGAATAGCAAAGATGTAGAGGCTCCAATGACTATAATTAAATAGCAGTAACAAAGTAAACTTAAGGGGAAAGAAACTATCCAAGTTTGTGAACTTGCAAGCTCCCAATGTCAAAGTTCATGAAATTAGATAAGTCATGACAACTTCCATATCTTGCACCAAACATCCTCTTGAATATCCAATAATAATAAAAACAAGCAAGAAGAAATTTCGTCTCTAACGTTTAGAGAAGAGAAAGGAATAAGAGGCCAACCTCGTGATCAAACTTACAGAAACTTGCTAAAGGATGATACTTAAGACAAATCTTTGGGATGCCAACTAATTCATGTAATCATTAGAGAAAATACTAATTCATGTTCAAACTTTGTTTCTTTAGATCTTAACGAGATCTATCATGCACAAATGCTACAAGGCACAATATTTCGATAATTAGAACTAACCAAAATTTCATATTATATAAAGAAATGATCTCGACGTTTCAAAACATAGAATCCTCATACAACATCTCATAGGAAATACCTCCAATGCAATGAAAGCAAAAGTGCAAGACAATAAGCACATAATAAAATTCCAACGACATTAGGATCTCCCAAACAAGCTCTCTTTTAAAGTGAATGCATATAATATTGAAGTATATTCTTAAATGTAAATAACATCTAACATTGGAACTTTGCCAAGTATGAGATTTTGCACATAAGCCACTCTCCAACATGACGCCATTTTGAGATTTCTCCAACACAAAATGATTTCCAATAATAGATATGCTTTTGAAACTTTTCAACATAAAACTTGGCTCAACTCTTGAAGCGAAATATAGAGAAAATTTTCCATGCTTCGAATATGAAAAGATCTTCTCAAATCTAAGCTCACAAGTTGCTTTCATATCAAAACTATTCTTTCAATCAAAATTTCATTACAAAAGCAAACACTTCTCAAGACAAGACAAAGGGATCCTTCGTAGAAAAATTCTAGCAAATCAACGTTCATGGGTCAAAAGTTCAAACAACTCTTGAATCGTAAGAAGCACTTCGCGGCGAACTACTTCACCTCTTAAATAAATTGAAACTAAATATAAAACAACCATTTATCATTGAGAGGAGGAGATGCAATGTTAATCGTTGGCGATGTTCAAATAAACCAAGGAGAACTTTTTAACCAAAAGTCCGAAGGAAATCAAGAACAAAACTTTGCCCTTCCAAGAGAAAGAGATAAATCAACAAGTTGAGTGAAAATGTAAATCAATTCATAATATCCAAAATCGACTATGCAAGCCATCATGAAATCTACCATGGAGAATGAATACCTTTATTTAGAAATCAATAGGGTTGGGAATGTAATGACACATACACTCTAAAAAAAAACTTATAAAACTACTTGAAATCCATCGAAACTCATTACCGATATCATTATTTGAAAGAGCATTAAACATTACAATAGGGAGGTTCTGGAATTAATTTCACAAACATAAACATGTAAAGGAACCACGTGGCTCAAAACCATATAAATCATGAGCCAAATATTCAAATCTTCGCTTAAAAGCATTTCATCGAGCGCCTCAAATGCATGATTTAATGAAGAAGAAACACAACCTCTTTATAAGCCTTCAAGGTTCACACCTAAAACTTCTAAAGGGTATATCATAACTCCAACATAATTTGATGCATACTTACTTATTTTGAACGAACAAAATTGCTTAGCTATAACAATTTCCATGCTCCAACTATGCTACAATATCACTTGATACACCAATAGATACAATGAAACTAAACAAAAATGGAATGATAAGGAATGTTTTGCCAAGCTATTTCTGACAGAAATCAAGACGCTTCAATTCCATTTTAATGAAGGAACACTAGCTGGATGAGAGAAGGAGAAAAGGAGGCAAAGGAATAAGAGGTGTGATGACATACACACCTCAAGCTATCATACAATTTGCATTAGCCCATCCTTCCATCCATTAAACCATTCTCAGATTTTTTTTTTTTAGAAAACAAGAAGCAAGGAAGAAAGGGAAAGAGGAAGTGGAATCACCAAGAGAATGAGGTGAGGAGGAGAAGAAGAAGAGGGATGCTCACAGTGGGGGAGTCGGTCCAGTCGTCGGGTCGGAAGGGCGCCGGTGGCCTTCGGTTCTGGAGGTCGGACGGGCCTCGGGCTCAGCTTCGGACGAGAGCAAAGGGGAGCCGGTCCGAACGGAGGGAGCAGGGCTTTGGCCTGGCTGGGATCGAACGGGAGCAGGGATTGAAGTCCGGGAGAGCTAGGCAGGGCTTCGGACAAGCCTTGGCTGGAGACGGCGAGCTCCCCGCGGGCAGAGACGGACGGGAGTGAGGGAGGCGTGGGATCCGGCCTGGCTGGGTTCGAACGGGAGCAGGGCTGGAGCGGGTTTCCGAGAGAGAGCACCAGAGAAATCGAGCGTCCCGTTCAGAAGAAGAAGGAGCGGAGTCCTAATGCCGAAGATCGGAGCTCTCGTCCTGGATAAATCGAACTCGTCGTCGAAAGAGGAAGCCCGCCCAAAACGTCGTCTTGCACTCCAGCTTCCGAAAATACCTTAAACGGCATTGTTCGCCGCTCGATGTCTGCCCAAATCGCAGGAAATCTTCTGAGACGCGGGATTCAGGCTGAGGCAAGGATTTTGTTAAATCTTAGCCGTCGACAATCTTACCAGATATAGGAAATCAAATTCAAAATATTAGTAAAGTCAACTGAACTTTAACTGAATTAAATTGGGCTAAACTTGGCTTAACTCGAGTTCAGATCTGATCCGATTTGAGTCGATTTGGGTCCGAATCGGTGCGACGAAATTAATCGTACGAAATTGAGTTTAAAATAACGATCAATTTAAATCAAATCAGGTACGACACAATGAAAACCAACTATTCGAGTCTAATCGAACATGTTCGAGTCCGATCCGGCTTGAACCGGGTCGGTTCGAGCTCGAATTGGGCTCGACGGGGTTCGATTAAATCGATCAAAAGGGCTCGAGCACATTCGAGCCAAAATCGAGGTCAACACCAAGTCAGCTTAAAATTCTCACTGTGCTAGTCTAGAGAGCAAAGAATTCTAAAGAAGAAGTAAATGTGGAAAAATTTACAATTATAAGAGAATTTTATAAGAGGGGTTGGATGGAGTTGTGAGATGTCGGGAGTTGATTACAAATGAAGGGGAATGGTCTTATTTATAGCCCTCCTCTCATACGTAAGAAAATTCAAGAATTCCCTCCATACTTCATGAGTGTGGAGTTCTTTATAGTACTCCACATTTTTTCCTACACTCTTACATAACTCTATAATATTCTAGAAAGTTCTAGAGTGTCCTAGATTACTCTCTAAATATCCTCAGCCTTCTAAAACATTCTAAAGCACTATAGAATATTCTAGAAAACTCTAGGGCTATCTAGAGCCTTCCAGGACCTTTCAAAATCTTCTAGAACCTTCCATATTCTTCCAAAACCTTCCAAAGTCATATTACCCAATTCAGGAATTGTTTTGAAGGACTTTTTGGCATCAACTCGGCATGTCACGCCTAAGGGATTTGCCAAACCTCTAAATCCAACATTTAGGTGTGACATTATACTCCCTAAAGCTTGTCCTCATTGGTAGGTCTTAAACATTGCCCATTTGTGCAATTTTATTCATTAACTATCATTTATACTAAGATAATTAACATGCTAGCATAATAATAATCAATATGCTTTTATATTTGATGGTGTTACAAACATGTCTTGTAATTCATGTATAAATTTCTTAATTTTGGTCATTCTTATTACTAATCTACAAAGATCATCCTATCAACTTATCATGATTCTAATCAAATATGGACTAGACTCTTTCATATTGATCCAAATATTTGTTCTAACACTAATTTTCATTAGTCCATTTTATATAATCCTTATGCTATAATATATCATACTAAATTAAGGATTTGTTTGGGATGTTTACAGCTTTTTATTAAAGTGGTTATAGAGCTGCTATAGAGAAAATAGCTTTTTTGAAAATTTATGTAGAAAATAGCTTCAAGCATAACATTTTTTTGAAAGCTTCTAAAAAATACTGGGCAAACAAAAATTGTGATTGTAGTCTGAAAAACAAAGCTACAAGAAAGTTTCCCAAACGAAATCTAAGTCAAGCAAAAAAAAATATTAATCAATGAATCCATAAATCAATTACTTTCTCCATCATATCATCATATAAAATAATCATAAAATCATTATAAATTTAAGTTAATTTTATAGCATAATGAATCAAAAATGCTTTTTTTTTTTTACAAAACATTTTATAAAAGTTTATACATCATCATACTTTGTAATATTCATCCCTTACATTATTAAAAAAAAAATTATTGATCTAAATTTATATCAATTGGATCAATCCTTCATTAATAGTCATTCTTTTAATACTCATTAAAGTTAGTAAACCTCAGAACTCCTCAATTTTCTTACAGTCAATCATGAACATCAACAATACAGTATGGAAGAACAAAAAACTTTGTAGATAACATCAAGTTAATATAATATGCAATCAATAAGAAAGAAGATTACTATAAATATAGAAAGTCATTCAATGTTTTCATATGAAGCATGATATGTAAGCGAATTAAACATTCACACAAATAAGAGAAGTATTTTATTTAGTCATGTGGTCGCAGAGGAGGAGCCAGGATTTTTTTATGTGGGGACACAAATTATCAATGCTAAAAAAAACTTCAATCTTTTTTATCTAAGCTTGGGACCGGCATTGGTTGTTTAAATTTATTTTTTAGACTTGTTATATAAAAAGATAAATTATATAATAAAAAAACTTACAATCAAAATCTCATCATATTTTTCCCTGCATTACACCTACAATTTTTCTCTTCGAGTCTTCATACTTTAAAATCGTTGAACAATTATTTCATTGTTAATATTATAAAATATATATTTTTTCAATATAAGTAATTAAGCAATCATTCATCCAAGAGTCTCCCATATGATTGCACAAATGATCCTTCACAATTTTCATAGCTGAGAATACTCATTGGACTGTTGTTATAGAAATTGATAATATCAAAGAAAGCTTTTACTTTATCAAACCATCCTCTCTAAAATTTATGTCAAAGAGATTAGAGATTATATAAATATAATACACTCTTTAGAGAATGATCATACAAATTAAAAATTAATTGTTAATTACTTTTTAGCATTAAAGAGAGTTTTTCTGTCAAAGAAAAATCTAGAGAGATCTTTTTACATATATTTTTGGCTAGAGAGAGAACGATAATAATTTATTTTGTCGAATAAATTAATTCCTAGAGAGAGCAAAATTTATTTTCAAAAATATTTATGGCTTTTTCTATAAATGTGATTGTAGCTATTGAGATCTTTTTGCACATACCGAGACATCGAGAGTCAGAAAAAAATTAATATAGTTTGCATAAAGCCATAAACAATTACGGAGAGAGAGAGATAGAGAGAGAGAGAGAGAGAGAGAGAGAGAGAGAGAGAGAGAGAGAGGAAAAGGAGTAAATGACTATGATTGCTGTTACGAATGATAGAACTCCTCCGCGGAAAGTTGGTCGGAGCTGAGAGCAAAGGCACAACAATGTTGAGAGGCGAAACTTTTTTTGTGTCGGCCGGCGGATTTTAAGTTTTTAATTTAGCATTATGTATAAAAAGTAGCCAAAAAAATAAAATAAAATTATTTGACCATTGGGGGCACTGGGGCATATGCCTCCACTGTGCATCCGCCATTTTGTGGTCGGCTAGGTTCCATTATATTTGACAATATTGCTAAACACTTCTCTCTAACATGAATATTTTGTTGTGAATAACATGTAATTTGATGAAGTGGTATATGTACAATACCTTTTTAAAGTTTAAATATTTAAAAAAAAAAACACAATAACAATTCCATGCCTGCAATAAAGGCAATCGATGCACTAATTAGGATGGAGAGGCCACAACCACATGTAAATTTTCAAACTTGACTTATTTAATAAATGGGATGATAGGCTGGGTTCAGGTCTGATTCAAAATTGACCTACCCTGAATCCAGTCAACCCAAACTTGACTTGTTTAATAAACATGTCAAAAACATCAACGCGAAACAGACCAGTTAACTCATTTTGCTTAAAAAATATAACTTAAAACAAAATTATAATTTATTAACTATAAATTTTAAAATATTTGATAAAAAATAAGAATATTATAGTAAGAGTAAAAAATAATAAAAAATATTAAATGTACAATTTTTCTGGTAAAAAATGAGTTAGTGGAATGGATAAAAAAAATACAACCTGAATTCGATCCATTTATTAAACTAGCCAAACCCTAATCTAATTATTTCAGGTCGGGTTCATTTTAGTTTGACAAAATAGATTATTTATTGACACCCATAATTAAATGTATATAACAATATTTTATTACCATAATACTAACTAATCCTATTTCAAGAAAATACATCTAAAAATAAAAAAAGGTCCATTTTAACTATACGCCCACCCAAAAAATTATTCATTTATCTGTTCTTCTGACTTCTGAGATCTCAAAGTGTAACACGTGACCTATCTTATAGCTCACTAATCCATGAAATTTCTTTTCAACTGTAAAATCAATCGCGCACGACGTCGAGGAAACAAGTTCAACTTGTTTTTTTTCAGAGAATTTGGGGCATTAGCCCATTTCATTGAAAAATGAAGCTAGTACAGTAAGAAATAAAATCATCTCCTAACAAAACAAACGTGAAGAAAATGACAAAACACTATCAGCAAAAGCTGCTTAACAAGAGAAAGTTGTAAGTAAAAGAAGAAAGAAACAAAATTTCTATGGACTCAGTATGCCATAATCATGAAGAACTCCCAGACAGCAAAAATTATCCAAAAGGATATGGGGGTCCCTGTTTTGATTAAAAAAAATATTTTTATATATAGTTTATAATTTTTGAAAAATATTTAATTATCTTTGGGAATATTAAATTTTGAATTTTGAAATTGAACACGTCATTATGAACGATATATTGCCTTGGGAGGCGATCATATCATTCCCTAATGGGTTCAAATTTTAGAATTTCAAATTTATCCGGATTATCGTAGTCAAACTCAAAGGGGAACAACATATGATCTCGAAAGATCAAAATGACGTCCAATCAATTTTTTAACTATAATAATTCAGATAAGAGATCGTTAATTTCATAATCAAAATAATGATAATAAAATAATATATCTTCCCGAAAAAAGATGATATTACTCATTACCAATTATTTGAATATGATGATAACGATTGCCATTTTTGTTTGAATTCCCAAAGATAATTAATTAGAGGTTTTGAAAACTTAATTTTAAAAATCAAGTCTGGGTTTCCAAATCTCCTACGAGCGCAAGTCCTCGTAGTTAATTACATCGTAGGAAATCAAAATTTCCTACGAAAACTCTCGATTAAAATAGCGGTAGAAATTTTATTTAGATTTCAAAGGACGATATCAAAGGAGGTAAGGGTTTGAATTTCAAGGGGGATTGGTTCAAGATTGAACACTTATTTCTAGAGTCAAAGGAAGAAGGGTAGGAGGTGTTTTGAGATTCTGAATCACTTCAGAAACACCTCAGCCTATCCTAAGTGTTGGGCTTGAATTAGATTGAAAGTGATTTAATGTTTAAGTGATCAATTTTATTAGAAAATTGGGATTCAATTCCCGGAGGGTGAGGTCTTATGGTCCGAGCCAGCCTCAGAACCTAAGTCTAAATTGGGTACTAAAAAATGACCCGAACCTAGCTAGTGCAATGCAAATCTAGTCTTACCCTGGCCTGGATTGGGAAGCCAGCTAAACCACCTAGGCGCTTTAAAAACATGTATCAAGTCATTTAATGTTAGAATGGGTAGGGACGTTATTTGAGAAAGGTTTTTGAGAACGGGGCCGACATCTAGAGCGGATCCTAATTGGCCCCTTTTGACTTATGTTGGGTTTAATGCTTAAGCTAATGTAATTAAAGATTTAAAGATTTTTTAAATTAGTTGCTAATATGATGCATGCTAATCGACTCGATTAAAAGTTTGAATTTGAATGAATGCTATGAAATGAAAACTTCTGACGGTCTCGAGCTTATTTCTTAAAACGTTAGAGTTTCTATGTGAGCTTAAAGTTTATAATTTGATTTAAGTAGAAAAATTTTATTAAGTCCTTAAGAGCCAACGATCGAATTCCAGGTCAAATCAAAATCGGCATGCATGTAAAAAGACTAGAAAAATAGGTAGTTCTATTGCACAATCAATTAAATAAATCAATCAAATTAAATGCTCAAATTGAAAGTCCATATGGCAAGTGCCACTTATTATTATATCCAGAATTACAGAAAAGTAAAGTGGCCGGGCACCACTGACTACAATCCGGATTTCTAATCCTAAATCAAATGACTTTGAGATTTGGGATTCTTCTCATTGTCCATCTCTTCGTCTTCTCACGAACATCTTGATTTGTTGGTTCCAGATATCCAAATGGAAAGAAACTCCCCCTTGAATGGGGTGTTATCCTCCCTCTTTAGATATTTAAAGAATATCCTAACTTGATCTACCAAATGGAAGAAGACTCTCCCCTTTAGGGATGTCTTCTCCTCTTTGGAATTCAAGTTGGGTATTAATATCCCAAACTCAAATCACTTTGAATATATACAACCATTATATAATCAAATTACATTTGAAAAGATAAAATTCTAGACTCGATCCTGTAGGGTTATCCTAATAATTAGCAGTTATATTATTCCAAGCAGTTAATATTTGATCTCAAGCAGTTGATATATTTGAAATTTAAATACTCAATAGATTGCAGTAAATAAACAAACAATCAATCAATTCCAAGCTAGCAGATAGCATGCAGTGAAAACTCGAAAACCTGACACACAGCGGAAAAGTAAACACCGGCCTAACCTAAAACTAGAGTTGGTTGTCCTATCAAATCATCTACAGAGTGTGAGGTAGGTCGTGTGGTTTTGATATGTCCTAAGTAGGATCATTAGATTGAAGTTGCTTAAAGTTCTGGTTGGTTAAAAGGCTTAAGAGAATTTTGATGTTTGAGTTTAAATATTAATGACTTAAGGTTAATTTTAAAATTTATTTGATTATTTGTTGGATACCACCTTTGTTTCATACCGAGGCCGTGAAGTTTATTTCACCTTCCTTGGGGCTAAGCTAATAGCCTAGTAAGCCTGGGTTACCCAGTGGTACCCGGTATAATTAAATGACTTGATTTGGTTAAAGTTTAAAGGTTAATGAATTTTAATTAAAAGTGTTTGATTGCTGATTTTAAGGTTAATTAAGGATTTCTGGAGTTTTAGAGGTGATTTTGAGTTTTATGAATTTTTAGAATATTTTAATCATTTAATTAAGGGGGTTAGAAATTGACTTTTTAATTAAAAGTGTTTTCTAAAAACTTAATATTTTATTAAAATATTAGACCTTACTACGATCAGTTAGACAGTAAGTACGTTGAAATCAGATTTTTCTACATTAAGTTACGAATGTTTGAAGTTTTGAACTGATTTGACCTAGGTTTGACCAAAAAGTTGACTTTTGAATTTTAATGATTTTCTGGAATTTTAATATTTTTAATAAATATTAGAGATTATTATGAGTTGAATGCAAGTGAGTTTGGTCAATTTAGATTTTAATTGAATTAGTTATGAATATTTGAAATTTTGACTATTTATTGAATTATTGAAAATCCTTAATTAAAGGGCCTTTGTTGGTTTGAATCCAAATAGATTCCAAACTCCTTGAAATCAGCTCCAAAGGTCATGAATGACCTAAGGAGAGATTCCCAAGTGTTTGGGAAATTTTTGGAATTTTTAATTATTATTATTTAATTAAATTAATAAAATATTCAATTTCACTTAAAATTAAATTAAGGTTTAATTTTCTCTCAAATCAATTTGGTTTTAATTTTCAATTGTTAAGGATTCAATTATGGTCAGTTAGAGGGGTTATACCTAATTTGTGGATTTAAATATGATTTATTGGAATTTTTAGAAGTTTTGAAGCTTAATTAAGGGTTTAAGCTTAACTAGGTTAATTAAGGGGCTTAATGAATTTCAAAGCCAGTGAAAAATTTTCTTAAGGTTGGACATGTCACTAGGTTTAAGTGGTTCAAATTTCAACTCAATAGGAGGTGTATCCTAATTATTAGAATTTTCCTAATTTCTCTACACAAAGGTCCTTAATTGTTGTCCTTAACGTCGCTAAGTTTGATAGGTTTGAATCAAGGTTTCTCTGACCCTTAACTTAACATATGAATAGCATGCATTAACAAAATCAATTCCTAAATCTAAGAGAGCCTTAGACTAGGTGCACGTGTGTGTAACCTATACAAAATTAAATTACACTTTGAATGTTTGAAAATAAAGCCCAAATAATGAGTAATTAACAAGTTAATTACCCATTAGTTAATCCCCATTAAATCAATTCAATCAAATCCAATCTATGATTAAAATTTTCAAGTCGGATTCAAAGTGCTTTAAAAGAATTTAAGTATGCATATAATTTTAAAATGATTTGATTTTAAAATTATATATAAAATATAGATAATGATCAAAATAATATCAAAATTAACTCAAATAACTTTAGAAAAGTTCTCTGAAAGTTTAAAATATATTAAAATAAAAAATAGATTTATTTTGATTAAATATTAATCAAAATAACCATTTAATTAAAATTTAAAATTACTTACAATATATAAGATATTATAAAGCAATTTTATTTTTAAATTAAAGGCATTGAAATTCTGAGCAGTTTGGTATATTATATGGATTTTTTGGACTTACATTTTATTTACTATGATTTTTTAAAAGTTTTGCATTTAAATATAATTAAAAATAAATCTTTAACTCTGAATTTGCACGCGACGACGCATGAGTACGCCACGTGGAAGGCGGCGGTCAAGCGTAGCCCTCCACTTAACCAGCTCAGCGGCGGATACCCGCCATTCGATCCTCCGCACACTCGATCCGACGGCGGAGATTAAATCTGCTGTTTGATCTCTGTTAAGCGAGATCAAACGGCGGTGGGCGGATCTCGCGGATTTAGATGGGCGGTCGAGATCGTGCTGGACGGAGGAATTAACTGCTGATCGGATACACGGCTCAAAAAGGCGACGGGATGGCTTAATCTGAGCCGTTGATCGTACGATCAACGACCCAAAAAACGTGCGGCTCATGCACGTCCGAACCCGAGCCCTGATCAAGTAAAACGAGTCTTTCACTCAAAATACTTGACCATTTGACTTGAAATTTTAAATCTAGAATTCCCTTATGAAGAGCATTAATGGGAATATTTTATTTCGGCTTAAGACAAGCTTTATAAAAAGCTAATTAAATCTAAGTGTATTAATCTAGGGTTAGGTTTTTACCTCAATCCAACCATTGGATTCAGAAGATCTTTAGTTCTCTAAAATTTTAGTCTGTCCACGATTAAATTTGTAGAAGACTCCACCTTCTGAAAACCTCTGGATCACTGGACATTTGAGCTGGACTTGATTTCGCTTTGGTTGGCTGGAAAGCTCGCCGCCGGCGTGCTTTTGGTGATGGGATTTGATCGAAAACTGGATAGATAGATCTGGAGAGCTCGAATGATCTGAGATATGGGCTTGAGGAGGCTGGAATGGAGAGAGAGGGGAGAGATTCGAATGGGGGCTCAACATAGGGTTTTACCCTATTCAATCCTCCTCAGGCCAAAGGAGTGGCTAGGATCAACTGGATGAACTCCCTGATGGCTGCCAAGTGTCAAGGAGGTAGTTGGAAAGCTGGGATAAAGGACATGAAGGACATGCCATGTGTAAAGTGGGTTTTGGTCCCCATTTGGACACATGGAATGATTTGAACCATTTGATTATGATTCAAAGGCCTGGATTTGTCTTAAGAACATTCCAGAAGTTGATTAGGACTAATGGAATGATTAGAGATGGAGTGGATTAGTCTTAGAATGTCATTTGACAAACTTTGACCCCTCCAAAGCCTTGGTTTGACAAGTTGACTGATCCCCTTGCCACATGGCAACTGAGGTGGCATGGGGGGAGGTTTGGGAGCTGAAGTGATGGATTGGAGGGAGTTTAAATGGGATAGATTAAGTTTAAAGAGTGATTTGACTCATTTAAAACTCTTTGGAGATTTTGTTGACTGGGTTGACCAGTCAACCAGTCAATGAGATTGATGATGTAGACTTATGGAAATGTTTAAGAGCTGGTTAGATAGGTTGGAAAGAGTTTAGGGCTCATGGATTTCAATTTGAGTGGATATAGAAAGATTTGACCAAGTTCACTAAGTTTACCTGGTCAACTTTAACTGGATTTGATTGGCCCATGATTAGAAAATATTTGAACCAATATTTGAACCAAGCTTTGGAGCTATTTTGAAGTTTGAAATGGGTTCAATGGGTTAAATGGATTAAAATAACCCATTAAAGCCTTAAGGGAATTTTGAATCAACCTAGGTTGACTGGGTTAACTAGGTTGACCCAGAGCCTAAATTTGGACTTAAAGGATTTGATTTGATATTTTAAGTCTAGTGGAGGTGATTCCAAGGTCTGGGGAGGTCAATTCAATCAAAATGCCCATTTTGACCCTTAAGGGCCTATTTGGTCAACCTAGGTTGACTTGGTCAACCAGGTTGACCCAGGGTCTGGGTTTGGGTCGAACAGAATTGGTTTGATATTTGAAATTTGCTGGAAGTGGTTGCATACGATTTGGAGT
This sequence comes from Dendrobium nobile, assembly GCA_022539455.1. Lineage (NCBI taxonomy): Eukaryota > Viridiplantae > Streptophyta > Magnoliopsida > Asparagales > Orchidaceae > Dendrobium > Dendrobium nobile. The sequence continues at coordinate 36,352,678 of CM039728.1, read as the reverse complement.
TCGTTTGATTTGAAATCAATGTTTGAGCCCCTACCGGGTATTTTGGTCATTTTGACCCCTGGTCAACTGGGGGTCAAAATGGGTCAACCAAAATGCAGTTTAATGTTCAATAGGTGTTAATCAAGTGTCTGGAGGTGATTGGGGGCTTTGTAGAAAGCTCCAAGGTCAAAATCCACTAGATGGCAGGTCTAGTGGCATAGGCTATAAATATTTGAAGGTTTTACAGCCTTTGGATTTTGATTTAGTTTTTGGGGTTAGAGACCTCATAATGGGCTCAAATTTGGAGGGCTACTTCTAGAGACATGTCTTATCAGTATGCAACTGATAGACTCTAAATCGGAGGTCATTTGATTGGGTTTTGAAATGTTTGAAAATCCATAAGAAAAGACTTTTAAGACTTGGCCTTTGGACTTAGGATTTGGATTTAAATTTTGGATTTGATCTGGATTTTAAGTTTGATTAATTAAGTTTGAGTTATCTAAATCATTTATGATCATTTGGAGGATCATAATTGATTGGATAAGGTTGAAGTTTGATTAGAAACAAGATTAAGGTTTGAACTAGAGATTAAGATCTTGAACTGGACTGGAGTCTGGATTTTGATTGAGGTTTATTTGAATTGAGATCTGGGTTAGCTTAAGGCTAGGATTGGTTTGAAGTCTAGATTGATCCTAGAATCTAAAGGGATTATAGGGTCTAGGATTTAGAGGAGTCATAGGTTCAAGATAGGTCCTATGATTTAGGCTCCTGAAGAATCCTAAGACCTAAATGGATCTGAAAGTCTGGATATAAGAGAGTCCTAAAGTCTAGATTGACTTGAAAGAATCCTAGAGTCTAGGATAGATCTTAAAATTTGAAGTCTAGAAGAGTCTTAAGATCTAGATTTAACTGGAGAAATCCTAGGATCTAGAGTAGATCCTAGGATCTAGAATCTAGAAGAGATTTAGGATCTAGATGGATCTTAAGGCTTGGAGCTTGAAAGGATTTTAGAACCTAGAAGAGATTTTAAGGTCTAGATTCTAGAATGATCCTAGGATCTAGAATAAGTCCTAAGGTCTAGGGCTTGGCAGAATCCTAGGATATGGATTCTAGATTGATGTAGGGTCAGGATTGATCTGGAGTCTGGATGGGTCCCTAGTGACCTCATACAAAAATGAGGTCAACAGTCCCCTGGTTGTTGAAGAGACTGTCCAAGGGGATGCAAAGCTTTGATTGCATTCAACATTGTCCTTAAAAAAACCAGTCCATGGTTGCCAAAAAAGACCATCCAAGAACACCAAAATCTCGGATAGCAGCTCTGTCAATTTCCAATGATCCTTCCATAGATGAAGGTCAAAAATCACAAAACCAAATTCTTGAGAGTTTGGAAACATTTTCGCTTGATGGTCTTGTGGTAAACAATCCGTTTAATCTTGGCAGCATTTGTAGTATGATAGTCAAAAGAGTTGCCAAATAATCTATCATTTCTAGTTCTCCAGATGTAGTAAACAATAGCACAAAGTAAAAGATAGTAGAAACTTTTCCTACTATTATAAATTTCCCAACTATCAATGCTATTAAAAGCTTGCTATAGGTTAGGGCACAGAAGCATACTATTTATATGGGGTAAAAGATTCTTATGAATGTCATAAGAGTAATCACATTCAAAGAGAATGTGATTTTGATTTTTTTGGTCGTTCCGACAGAAGGCACAGAGTGGGGGAACATGAATTCCCCTTAAAATCAAGGCATCTGAGGTTTTGAGGCCATGTTTGAAGGTAATCCAAGTGTAAATGGAGAAACACAATGAAAAGTGTTTGTGCCAAACAAACTTATACCAGGGTACAACTTCACAGTCCGAGTAATAATGCTTAAGAAAGGTGCTAAAAGATAGCTTAGCAGAGTTAGTCTAGTAGCAGTTATCCGTCAAAATGGAGATACGACCTGAAGTTATCAGATCAACAAGATGAGTTGTGATGGATGGAGGTAAGTTCCAAGTCCCATTGGAGAGGAGGCACCTTACAGGTAAGTTGGGAGGGTTAATAAGAATGTCAAACTATTCATTATTAAGCCTTTCAGCCACGAACATACAAAAACACCAGGGATCCCAAAAGAAAAATAAGTTGATGCTATTAATAAATCTAAAGTTCAGAAAATATTGTAAGCATTTGGCCACATCACAAAGAAATTTCCAATAAACAGCACCCCGAGAGATGCTAAAGTTCCAAAATGATACATATTTTGCTTTCCACCATAAAAAGAGATAGCTCTCAGTGTTGTAGTACCTCCATATAATAGTGCAATCAAAAGCATGATAGAGAGAATCGATGGAGGGGATGCCCAACCCCACAAAGTTTTTGCTTACAAGTTTCTTTCCACGAAATCATTTGTAATTTCTTATTGTGAATATCCCCCCATAATACAAGAACCTATAGCAGATATTGTTAATCACCTTGCAGCAAGATTTAGGGATTAAGGTGCCTCTAACCCAATAGGCAAGAATATTATAAATGGTGTACTTAAGAAATTGCAATCTTCCGGCTAAAGAGAGAGTTTTAGCCTTCCAGCCATCCAAAGAGCACTGAATTCTTTGCACAAGAGGCAGGAAATTAGCTTTTTTGAGTCTTCTACAGAAGATGGGAATGCCAAGATACTTTATAGGGGAATTAGATATTGGGATTTTTAGAGTATTGGTAATGGTCAACTCATCTGACACTTTGTTAGAGAAAAGAATCGTGCTTTTATTGCTATTGATTTGTAATCCCGAAGTGCTAGCAAAGCCAGCTAAAATATTTTTAAGAGTTTGAGCATTCTCCAAAGAGGCCCTGCTAAACACCAGTAAGTCATCAGTGTAGAGAAGGTGGGATACAGGACATTACGAGCCGCAATACCATGGAATGAGCTGTTGAGGGTAGCATCCTCAAAGCAAGCAGAAAGGATGTCCATAACAATACATAAGAGGTAAGGTGAAAGAGGAAATCCTTGTCTAAGATCGAAGGATGAATTGAAATAACCTTCAAGTGCCCCATTAATAAAGATAGAGAAGTGTACGTTTGTGATACAGCCTTTAATCTACAAAACAAAGGTAGCATGAAAACCTTTGGCAAGTTATCAATTAAGCAAAATTTCCCTTAAAATTGTATCAAAGGCCTTATGGATGTCAAATTTTGCACAGAAAAATTTGTGTTTATCATTTAAGTTAAATTCCTTAAGCAGATAATCTGCTAAAAGGATATTATTCGAGATAATTATGTCTTTGATGAAACCAGTTGGCTAGGATAAATGATGAAAGGCATAACCTCTTTCATCCTGTTGGCAAGAATTTTGGCAATAATCTTGTAGAGGTGTTGCAGAGAGGTATTAGTTTGTAATCTAAGATGTCATTAACATGAGAGTGTTTAAGTATTAAGGCAATGGTCGTAGCCTTCACATGCTTATGCAATGATCCATAAGAGAAAAAAGAGAGGACAACCTCACAAAGTTTTTTGCCAATAGTGTTCCAAGTGGATTTGAAAATTTTAAAGGTGTACCCATCCGGCCCATTGTTGACCTCATTTTTGTATGAGGTCACTAAGACCCCTCCAGACTCTAAATCAATCCAGACCCTAGGATCTACTCTAGACCGTAGGATTCTTCCAAATCAATCTAAACTCTAGGATTCTCCTAGATCCAAACCCTAAGATCTACTCTAGACCCTAGGATTCTTCTAGATCAATCTAAACTCTAGGATTCTCCTAGATCCATCCAGATCAATCTAAACTCTAGGATTCTCCTAGATCCAGACCTTAGGATCTATTCTAGGTCTTAGGATCCTTCTAGTCTCCAGACCCTCTAGACCCTAGGATTCTTCCAGACCCCAGACCCTAGGATTTTCTTAGACCCTAAGATCCTTCTAGATCCCAAACTTTAAGGTCTACCTATAACCCTTCTAGATTATAGATCTTAGAATCCCTCCAGACTCCAAGAACAATCTAGATGCAAATCAATCTAGATCTCTGATTAATTCAAATTATAAACCAATCTAGACATCATTTGATTCAATTTCCAAATCAAATTTAGATTTCAAATCCATCAAGACTTTAAACCCATCCTGATCCCAAATCCAGTTCAAACCTTGATTGCACTGCCTTAATCCTATCCTATCATTCATAATCCTCCCAAGTAGTTGTAGATGATATGGGTAATTCAAATCCATCCATTCAAGCTCAAAACCCAATTTAAACCCAGAAATCCAAGGTTTAAAGGCTTTGTCCTAAAAGCCTTTTCCAAGGATTTTTCAAACACTTCAAAACCTAGTCAAATGACTTCTGATTCAGAGTCTATCAGTTGCATACTGATAAGACATGTCTCTAGAGGTAACCCTCCAAATTTGAACGGATTTGAAGAATTCTAACCCATAAACTTAATCCAGTTCCAAACATTATAAAACCTTCAAATATTTACAGTCAATGCCACTAGACTCTCCACCTAGTGGAATTTGACCTTGGAGCCCCCTCCAAACCCTTTGATCACCTCTAATACCTTGATATTAACTTGTTGAACAATAGTCTACATCTTTCTAGATTCGATTTGACCCAGAATTGACTCGGATCTAAAATGACCAAAATACTCTTCAAGGGGATTTTTGGCATAGACTTAATTTGATTTAATCATCAATCTTTGAAATATTCCTCAAGTATTTCCAATTGACCTTTGGAACCCCTTGGACTCAATTCCAATCATGGGTCAACTTGGTTGACCAAGTCAACCCATTTTGACCCTTCCTCTTAAGGGTCAAAATGGTCATTTTGACCCAATTGATCTTTCCACACTTTGACACCCCATTCATTAGATTCATGGGATTAAATTGAATTCAATGGACCTAATTCTTGGTCTTAGGTCAACTCAGTTGACCAAGTCAACCAAGTTTGACTAAATGACCCATACACCCTTCCTTCCATCCAAACCTCTGGACCAAGACCATTTCAATCCCATTTGAACTCAAAGGGTGGCTCCTTGGACTCCCAAGAGACCTCTATTGGAGACCTAAGCCTTGTGCTCACTTGGGTTAGCCTTTGGCTTGACCCAAGTGCCCAAAGAGAGGTCCCCTTTGGACTATTTCTCAACCTTGATCAAATCGAATCCAAACCATGGTGGCATTGGGTCTCCCATAACCCAATACATCTCCCTTAATCAGCTTAGATTTTGAGTCACCTTGGGTCAAGAGTTAGGCTAACCCAAAGTGGCCAAAACCACATGGGATTGAGCTAATTCCTGTCCTAAGTCAAATTGAACTTGATCAATACCTCCATTAGGTGGCCCTAGGTTCAATACACCTCCTACAGCTAGCCCATGCCTTGGGTAAGCTTGGGTCAAACTTTAGGCTAGCTCAAAGTAGCCAAAATCATATGAACCCGAGCCATCTTTGAACCCAGGTCAAATTGAACCCAATTGCCACTTGCATTGGGTGGACCAGACCCATACCCATCTCCCACATCAAGCCCAGGGTCTGGCCTAGCCTGGGTTGAGCCCAAATTGATCTGAACCAAGCATGTTTAGATCAACCTGAGCCATCTTTGAACCCAGGTCAAATTGAACCCAATTTCCACTTGCATTGGGTGGACTAGACCCAGACCCATCTCCCACATCAAGCCCAGGGTCTGGCCTGACCTGGGTTGAGCCCAATTCATTTCGAACCGAGTAGGTTTGGGTAAAACCGATCCACTAGATCAAACTGGACCTCCCCAGATCCAATTGAGCTCACCCTCGACTCCAGCACGTCCCCATCCTCCCTTCCAGGTCAACCCGACCCAAACCCTGGCCAGTGACGGTCAGAACCAATGGAGAATAAGCTTCGGTGGTCCCCCCCCCCCAATCGATCCTGACCCAAAGCCTTCCAAAGGCAGTGGCTCGCCGGCTTGAGGCGCACGAGCTCTCTGTGACGATGTCTCCTTCCACCTAGCACCCATCCGAGGTCCCTCCCGATCAATCCCAGCTGTCCAAGCTCACGGGAGGTGGCTGAATAGGGTAGTGCTCCCCATAGGCCATCATTCGATCCCAAGCATTCGAAATCATTCCCCAAAGCTCCTTCGTCTTCCTAATGTCGTTCCCCAGCTTCCCAGGCCATCCTGTTGATCCGTTTGAGCGAGTTCCAGCAAAAACTCTCTGCACCACGCTCAAAGTCGTACCTCCGGCCATCCTCCAATCCCGAAGACTGAAGGAGATTTGCTCGCCTTCATCCCCTAAAGCTTCCTGATAGAGAAGCTCATCCGTTGAGACCTTCTCTACGATAATTTCTTCATCCCGAGCTCCCTAGTTAGGTAGTTTGGTCAAGTGTGAAGGAAACCTTTACCCCAGCGGATCTCCATCGTTGGATTGGAGGTTCCCTCTGCCCTGATCCTCTCTGTGAAATTTCATCAAAGTTTGCTGGCGAAATCGATCGGATCATGCCGGAGAAGCTTCACGGTCTCAGGTTCGCGCGAGAGGTTGAAGATGAAATCCAGACCGTTGATTTCAATCATCGGTGCGGATTAAATCTCGCGGTCTCGAAGCTCTGTTAATCGTAGTTGTCCGATCCTCCATCCGACGGCTACGGTTAATCCGACTGTTACCCAGTCAACGCTAATGATTGCCCTGCCAATCATGGTGCACTGCGTGTAAAGCGTCGGCTGACTGGGTAATGGTTGGATTAATTTCACAGAATAAATTAAGGGATCTTCAAAAATTAATTTCTCCCTGCACACTTGACCAAATTAGGTGTTCTTAGGCTCATTGGAAGGGTCTCAGGGAGACCTACAAAAACCCTATAGTTCTAGGTCCTAATTGCATCTGTGTTGAGTTTAATTTCAATATTAGTGTTATTTCAATTATTGCATTTATTGCGTAAATTTAATTCCCCAGGACCTGGAATTTTGGGAGAATGAATTTGGCCATGTCCTTGACATACCCAAATTTTATGTCCCCTGTTTGAGATTTTTAAGGGCATTATTTCCAAAATTTTGATTCAAGGGTCATGGGTTGACCCTTAAATTCAAAATGGGATTATAACCTTTCCAATGAGAATTAGGTTTTGATCTTGTGTTTGCTGGTGATGTGTAGAATAGGGAGTTTAAAGCCAGTGATTTCACCCGAATCCAAGCTTAGGATAGCTCCCTAGGATTTTCTTAAGGTGACTTAGAGTTCACCTTAGGTAGCTTGGTTAGCCACCTTAGAGAATTCCAATTAAGCCCAAATTTGGTGAGTTTAGGCCCTAGGATCAGGTGATCCCATGGTTTAAATCTCATCAGGTTTGGAGCCCATTTGGTTCGCCAACTAGGAGCCATAATATCCCCCCCCCTTAGAATCACCCTTTAGCCTTAACAAAATCCTAATAAATCAAGATTAATTCTTAAAATTCCTTAAAATGCTTTAATTGACTCTGATTGATCTATTAATCACTAGAAATTTAAATCCCTTTAATTTTACTTTAAAATCCACTTTAATTTAATTTTAATCAAAATAAATGTTTAATCAATTCTAATTAATTAAAAATTATTAAAATTCCCAAAAAATTTTAAACACTTGCTGATCTTTCCTTAGATCATTTTTCATCTTTGGAATGGATTTAAGAAGTTTAAGATCCATTTGGGCTCAAATCACGAAAAAGGACCCTTAATAATAATAAAGAAAAATTCCAATAAAAACCTAAACTTCTAAAATTCACCATTAATTGTAGAAATTTTCAAATCAATTGAACTCAGTGGCTAATGACTCTAATTAAAATCTAGTATTTTCTAAGAATTTCAAATCCCCAAAATATGGTCAAAGTCAAAAAGTCAACATTTTGGTCAACCTTAGGTCAAATTTAGGCTAAAAACTTCTAAAAATCATAACTTTTTATAGAAAGTTCCAAATTGAATTTATCACATGTCTAACAACTCATAATTAGGTCTAGTATTTATTAAAAATCTGAAATCTTTAATCTTCCCTCTAATTTGAAAAATCAAATTTTGATCCCTTAGTCAGTATATCTAGATAACCCCCAATATCCACTAACTCTTTCAAACTCCAAAATTTTCTAAGTAGGTTAATAAAATTCTTAACCAACCCATTAAAAGTAGTAATCAACTCCCCCTAATATTAATTTATTTATCTTAATTTCAACTAATCTAGATTAACTTAATTAACCCCGATTACTACTGGGTAACCCAGGCCTACGAGGCTATTAGCTTTGCCCCAAGAAAGATGAAATTAAATTCCCCTTTTAAGCCTTAACAAACTCAAAATTTTTGACAATTTTAACTAATCATCCAATTTAGGATCCACCCCAGCCACATGACCTCTTACACACACTTTAGATGGTTTGCTAGGACAACCAACTCTAGATCTAGGTTAGGCCGGTGTTTACTTTACTGCTGTGTGCCGGATTTTTTGTGATTTTACTACATGGTGTGGATGAAATTGTCTTGCTGTGTCTGCTTACTTTTTACTGCTCTCTGTAGATGATTGATGTGTTTGGCGACTAGATTACCCATAGGATATGTACGATCTAGATGTTTACACAGTTTTTTGCAGGTGGCCACGCTCATGCAGGGCAATAAAAAGGGGGCTAATTCAATAAAAATAATTCTATTATTGTAAATGCTTGCATAGGTGCTTCAGCTGCTAAAGCTCTCAAATAATAAAAGAGTGTAGCCAGTGTGTGTACTTACTTTTCTGTATATATATAACTGCTTGGGAATAAATGCTTTTGATTTATTAACTACTTAGGATAACCCTGTATGAGAGTCTAAATTTTGATTTTATGCAAATGTAATTTGAGCAAATATTAAATATTGTGAAAGTGGAGTTTTGAATCAAGATACATAGGTCCAAAGCTTGGACTCCAAAGAGAAAAGGACACCCCTTAGGGGAGTAACCCTTTTCTATTTGGAGGATCAAATTTGGATTACTTCTTTCCTACCCAAAGAGGAAAGAGTGGCCTTCCCCTCAAAGGAAGTGCCATCTTATCCATTTGGGTAGACTACTATGAAGAATCCATGGAGCCTGAAGGAAAGAAGTCCGAAGGAGAACAAGATTGAAGAATTGAAGACATAAAGTATCCCATTCAAAACCACTTGCGTCTCTACTAGGTTTAGAATTCGGGTTGTTGTCAGTGGTGCTCGGCCACTTTACTTTCTGCAAAATTCTAGTTTGAAATAAGCAAGACAGCTTTGCCTATGGACATTCATTAATTAATTCATTTATATTTGATTTGTTGAGATGATTGCGTATAGAATTACCTGCTTTTCTTAGTTTTTTGGCATTTTTGTGCCGTTTTTATATTCGCCTGGATACGTGAGACTCGTAAGGGTGTGAAAATTTTTATACTCATAATCTTAAAGTTTAAAATTTAGTGAGTCTAACTAACATAGAAAGATAACGAATTTAGGGAATTAGTTGGGGATCGACCCCGGGATCGCATGCATATTTCTGCTCTACTTTTTTCCTTGCTTTAGACTCTTCCCCGCCTACGGGTAGAGTCTGAATAGTCTGACCTATGAGGACAAGGTGCTAGACCTGGGCAAGTCCAGTCTTCTAAAAAATTATTTTCTAAGCCTATTTTTAACTTTCAAGCATACTTGATTTGAGGTTGTTAACCAGCACGCATTGTATTAGAAACAAATTAAAAGAGTCAAAATTCTAATTGCGTTAGTCCTTAGCATTTTGCACCCAACATAAGTTTAAAGGGGTCAATTAGGAAAATCTCTAGATGTCGGCCCCAACTCTCCAAAACTTGAAATAAAACATCCCTACCACTCTTTCATAAAGGACCAAATTCATCTCTTTTAAATCGATTAGGTGGTTAGCTGGCTCCCTAATCCAGGCTAGGGTAAGTTCGGGTTCTGCACTGCATTAGTTAGGTTCAGACGACTATGGTCTAGTGCCCAAATTAGATTTAGAATCCGGGGTAGATCTTTGATTATATGACCCCAAACTTCGGGAATCTAATCCCAAATTTCTAATAAAATGCTCAACTCTAATTAAATATCATTTCAATCCAAAACATAAAGCCCAACACTTAGATTAAGTTGGGACACTTTCGGATGGTTTCAGAATCTCAGTGTCCCCTACTCCTCTTTCCTTAATTCTATTAATAACTACTCAATTTTGATCCATTCCCTTTTAAACTTCCAAAATTTACCTCTCTTTTTGATATCACTCCTAGAAAATCTAACGAAATTTTGTCACTATTTTAATTGAGAGTTTTCATATGAGACTTTGTTTCCCTGTGATGTAATTAAATACGAGGGCTTGCGCTCGTAGGAGATTTAGAACCACACACTCACCTGATTTCAAAATTTAATTTTTGTTTCAAAATTCATATTGGATTCCTTTGGGAAAGATCAAAAGATGATCATTATTATCACATTCGAAGAATTATCATCGAATGGTATTTTCTCCCTTCGGGGAGATACACCTTTCTTTGATAAGGCTTTAGATGTGAAATCAACGATCACACTTCTTGAATATTGTAGCTGGATATTTAGTAGAACCTCATTTTGACCCTTTGGGATCATATGAAGTTCTCTTTAGTATCCAGTTACGATATTCAAGATGAATTTTATAATTCTAAATCTGAATACCGTTATGAAATTTTATTTTTACCTCTCGAGGTGATATACTTTTTCTAACAAGATAATTCGATTTTAGAATTCAATTTGAAGTCCCAAAAAGAACCAAGCTTTTCAAAACCTGTTTTCAAAATTCCACCAACACCCAGGGGCAGAGGAATTCAGGGAGAAGCAAACAACATTCTTAATTTCATCCACAGTAATGGGGGTAATTGGGGTACAAGGTTGGTGGGGAGCTTGAGCTCAATAGGAGCAACCCAGCCATTGGTGTTGAGGGAAAAGGGGTATTAAAGAGCTTTTGAAAATGATGGATGGTGGCATTACTGATGTCATTCAGGTTGGTGAAGACCCCTTCATCCGTGGTGATGGTTTTAATTAAGTTGTAATTGTGTCTAGCATTGATCTGAGAGTAAAGGAATTTAAGACATCCTCCCCTCAAGACATCCACTTTGCTTTTGCTCTTTCTGAAATCAAATCAGACTAATCAAAGTTTCTCTCAGAAAGCTTGAGGTTGGTGTCTTTCAAAGCCAAATTTAGAGCCAGATCTAAAGGAGAGTCCTGAAGTTGTCTCAAATAAAAGTTTTGGTTGCTAGCAAGCTCGTCAATTTCATTTTGAAGGGAGTTTAAGGAGACCCAATTCTTGGACTTAATGTTGTGTTTGAGAGTCTTGAGATTTTGGTATAAAGAGTGAATAGGACTACTGCATAATTTTTGAGTGAAATAGAAATGAGATATTTCCAAAACTCAGGCTTAGAAACCCAGTAATTCTTAAAGAGAAATATGTGTTTTTGTTGATGGTTGAGATCATATTACAGAATAATGGGAGAATGATTAGATATATGTGGATCATCCACTGTAAAAAAGGAGTTAGGATAAGTTTCTAACCAGGCATCATTGACCAACATTCTGTCTAGCTTAATGTGGATGGGGTTTTCAATCCTCTGATTAAACCAAGTGAAATAGTGACCCATAGAGGTGAGCTCATGAGCTCCAATATAAAAGATCATATTGTTGAAATCTGAAAGCTTGTTGTTGGAAAGTTGAGTAGTGCCATCCTTTTGATGGGGGAATCTGCAGCAATTGAAATCCCCTAAAAAAAATCCCAAGGCTTGGAAATGCTAGAAGCAAGATTAGAAATTTTATTCCAAAAGGTTTTTCTTTCTTCCATAGAATTTTAGGCATAAACCACAAAGACATAGTAAGTCTCCTCCTACCCAAAGGAAACCATGCCATGAATTAGCTGGTTAGAAATAAATTGGGGCCTAAAACTCACCATAAGTGAGTTACATTTAATCCAAAATCTTTCCAGGGGAAGAGCAGGCAAAATTGTCATAGGATCCTTTGTTAGGAAAAATAAAATGGGTGGAGAGAAACCAGTTGTTGTTGATAGTGGTAGCAAAGATTCTAGTTTCCAAGATGAAGAGGAGGTCAAGTTTATAATTGTTAACTAACTTTTTTGCAACATAAAGCTTTGTCTGGGTTGTTAAACCCACGGGTATTCCAGGCTACCATAAGGGGGGACTGATCATTAGGACTTAGAAGATTGGGTGGTGGCCTTCTTGGCTGATTTTGCTCTTGTAGATTTTCTACAAGTGTTGTTTATTTGTGGTTGCATAATTGGGGGTTTTTTATTTCCCTTATTAGTATAGCCGAGAGTGGGCCTAGCTGTATCAGGTATCTTCTCCAAATAGTCCGAGACAGGGGAAGTAGGGATTGAAGGGTTGAAAGTCTGAGTGGTACTGGGATCAGTTTGGTCTGAGAGAATGGCAAATTTGTTGGTGGTGTTTATGGGAGGGGATTTCTGAGGAGCTGCTATAGATTAGGAAAAGGTCATGGAGTTGAAGTAGGGGGATATGGAGGGGTTATCTTGGGAAGGGGAGTTAAGGTTTGGTAAAACAGTTTGGGTGGCTATGAGAGTGGTGGCTGCTAGTGAAGGGGTAGAGATAAGAGGTAACAATGGCTGGGAGACAGAGGGTAGAGGTGGTTTTGGAATGGTGAGTCTAGGGGGGCCCTTGTGCTGTTTGCGGCCGGTACTCCTTCAAGAGGTCTAGTGGCTTTTTCTTGCTGTGGGGTGGGACTTTGAGGACAGGTGTTGGGGGCGTGCATGATAGAGTTAAAAAACAAACAATGGGAAGGTTTCCAGTCGTAAAGCACAGTGAGAGGAAAAGTTTTTCCATCCACTGTCTAATAAATCTCATCCAAAAGGGGAGAAGAGCTGCTCACATGAACACATACCCTAGCTAAGGTAAGTCTAGTCTTTACAATTGTTAGGGAATCAATAGCTAGTGGGATTCCCATGCAACTCACAATTTTGGATATTCCCTCCAAAGCCCAGTAGGAGAGCGGGAAGTTTTTGATCTTGATCTAGAGAGGGATCAAGGGGAATTCTTCACGCTTGGGAACGAAATTCAGCTTCCATCTTTGCAGTATGAAAGGCTTTCCAAAAAAGAACCATGGTCTACCAGACCATGCCATGTCGTAATCCTCCATATTGTTGAACTTGAGGAGGAAAAAATCATCATCCAAAGTGAGCAAAGAGAGAGTACCTTTTAGGAACCATGGTCTAGAAAAAATCATGCCTGATGGAGTATCCAACCAAGGAAATAGCCCATTCAGAAGAGCCAGCGTTGAACTGAGTATAGGTGAAATGAGCTGTAGCATTTTTATTTGGGAGGTGGGAGATCGAAGAGGTAAACTCATTCGACACAAGTGGTTGAGTAGATATGAGACTCTTCCAATCACAAGGATGTTCAATAGAGGAGAGGGGATTAGGGGGGGAAAATGGAGGAGAACATCCTGGAGGAGATCCTTCTCGAAGAGACTAAGAGGGTGGCCAGAAGATCGCAAAAGGAAACCCTAGCAGAGCTCAACACTTGCTGTCATGCAATATTGGACTTTTCCCTTTCGTAAAAGTTCTACTTCTGCCCATGCAACCACCGAAAATAAAGTATTTTCCATCATCAAGATTATTTACAATAATTTGTTAATTACTTACGAGCACACAAATCTCAAAGCATAATTCAATGATTTTAATCGTCTTTGATTTTAAAACTTTAGATGTAATTTTTTTTTTTTGCTCTAAACATTTTATCCACCCGAGATGGTAAGTTTATGTGGTCCCTTTTTATGTTTTAAAAACATTACTACTGAGTACTTATCTGGAGTTTACAGCCTTATTTTTCTTTTTATAAAAATGTTTCCCATAAAAACTCTAGTTGTTTTAATATTTTCCATCTTTGTTTTGATGATTATATTATTCTATTTTGTAATGACTCTCTTAACAGCATTAAGAAACTTAATAAACTGCTCAATAATTTTGAAAGTGAAAGTTGCTTGAAATTAAACAAATCTAAAGCACTTTTATTATTGGTAAAGACATGTCTCTTGATCAATGCAATAAGATCTATAAAATTACTGGCTTTAAGAATCTGTCTCTCACAAATTATTATGTGCGAGTTCGGATTTGTCTGGAGAACAAAAAAAATGTGTCACGTCACCCAAAAAAATGTACCGTACTCGGTATTGAATGCTCGGTACCGCTCGGACGATTCTCCATTATTTCCAACAAAATTTCTTGGTGGGAATTTAAACTTCTTTTTATAAGGTTTAAACTAGTGTTGATTAAGAGTGTTCTATACTCTATTCCCGTTTACTTGTTTCAAACTATTAATCTTATTACTAAAGTTTATAAGAGACTAGATAAAATTCTTAATTTTATTTTGGGCTCCTCTTCTACTCACAAGAAAATCCACATGTTTAATTGGACCTCTTACACTGGTCCTAATAAGGAGGGTGGCTTGGGTTGCAAATCTATTTTTGACATGGACAAAGGTTTTTCTGTTAAACTTTGATGAAATTTTCATTACTAAAGACTCATTGTGGTCCAAATACATGGGTAAAAAATCCCACTCTTTGTTATTTCAAAAAGGGTTAGTCTTTTATCTGACTAGGTTATGTAAAGTTAAATGGCTGGGGGAGTCATTTATTCAATGGAGAATTAGGAATGATTCATCTCTTTTTTGGTAGGATGATTGGATTGGCTTTGGTTCTCTTAACTCTTTCTTTAACACCCACTTTCTTTCCAACTTGAAGGTTTTTGCTTTATTAGGGAGGGTTGATTGTGTGTTAACCTCTTATTAGATCATGTGCCTCATAGCATTGTTGATGTTATTAGTGAGATCCCTATTAATGCTATTTCTAATGATATTCCCATGTTTAAATTTTTTGAGAATGTTGCTTGCTTTTAAAATGTTTGGAATCAATTCAGAACCAAAAAGGAGGATTCTAGTATATACGAGAAAATGTTAAACTCTTCTACTTCTATTTCTATTTTTGTTTTGTCTTGGAGAATTTTTAAAAGTTTTATTTATGTGGATTGTAATTTACAAAATAAAGGCTTTTGTTTTATTTCAAAATATCAAAGTTGTTGGCATATTGAAACTCTTAATCAAGTTTTTTAAATGGTTCCTTTGCCATTAAAGTGTGGTCTGAATTGGAGAAAGATTAGGGATTAAAGTTCTATGCAATACTAATAGCATTATATTCTTTTTGGCTTGTTGGTTTCAGAATCATGCTAAAGGTCATATGCTTACTATTACTCCTATGATTGTCTTTTGGCTTTTATGGATGGATAGAAACAACTACAAGTATAACAACACTAAAATGAGCTATAGCAATATCATTATTTTCTTGAAGGCTAAAGTTCAATAACTTTTTATTACTGAGGCTTTAAAATCTAAACATTTTAGAGGCAATTCTTCTTGGTCTTGTTTTTTTCAATATCGATTATACAAAATATTCAGAGATCCAAAACTCTCAAAATTTTGAGGTGGTTTAAACCTCATATTCATGAGTTTAAACTCTATATTAATGGTTTGATGAACAAAAATAGTGTCGGTTGTAGTGTACTCATTAGGGATAATAAAAAAAAGTTCATTTATGGATTTGATTCTAGCATTCCCAATGGGAGTTTCTTTTTGTTTGAACTGAATGCTCTATATAAGGGTATCATGCTTTGCATTAAGAATAGTATTCTAAATATTTTGATTGAATTTAACTCCAAATGATTGGTATTGTCAGTTACCTCCCTTAAAGTTCATAGCGTCAGTTATTTTATCTGTTTTCCAAGATATCAGCCTTGCTTAACAATATTAATTATATAATATATCACTTTTAGAGAGAATACAATTTTTTCGTTGATTAGTTGGCCAAGGAAGGCTCAAAGACTTCTAATATGATTTATCTTAATAAAGATTATATTATGGTTATTCTCAAGGAAGGCCAAATTTAAGTACTTAATTTTATTTCCCATTATTTTCATGCTATGGCTTGGTTGGTTTCATCTCTGTAAATTGTTGTTATTGGTTAAGGATTGTGTCTATGCTAGAGGTTTGGCTGTAAGGAGTGTAGTTCTCTTGTGTTGTTCATGTTAGTTTTCAATTTGCTACTCCTTTGCTTCTATAGTTAAAATTCAGCATCCTTTTTTTTTTTTTTTTTGCTGACTTGGGTATTAGAGTTTCTATGTTTGTTTTTTTGGGTTTGTAGCATTTTATATTGTTGGTTTTTCACTCTTTAGGGTTTATTGTTGTTTAAGAGTTTATTGTTGTTTTTTCCTATATGTTGCTTCATGGGTGTTTATTGCTGGGTTGTTCTAGTGCCGACTATTGGAGGTGGCTTCTGAGATCATATTCTTGTTTGAAAATTGGATTTTTTGCTGTCTTCTTGCAACTAAGTTCTTTTGTTCTACTATTTGGGCATCTGGGTTTTGCAGATGTGTTATGGTTGTTGTGGTTCGGTGTGGTCTTGGTTGCTGGTTGCTTTCTTATTGGATTGTGTTTTGGTTGTGACCACTTTTTGCTTTTTGATAGATTGTATAGGGGTGCTCTTTTGTTGGTCGGATTTTGGGTAAATTATTTGCCTCTTTTTGGGTTTTCTACTGCCTCATTTTGGTTGGGTGTGCATTGTTGTTGGTGGTTGGTGGGCTTGATGCATATGTTTTGGCTGGGTTATTAGGTTGTTTGGGTGTTTGGGCGAGCAGATTTTTCTTTGAGATTTCAGTTTCTGGTTTATGTTAGGGTGGAGCCTTTGCGGTGTTGCCTCTATCTGGGCGGATTATTTCTTTCCTCTATTTGGCTGGCTGGTTTGGTTGAGTGGGCTGGTTGTGTTGGTGAGGGGTTAAGTCTTCTACCATGTGTTAATGTTGTTCTTGTTTATCAAATCTCTAATTTGGTTTTGTTAAGTGTTTTTCCTATAGGTTTTCGCTCCCCTGGTGTTTGTTCTTCTTTATCAGGTTCTTCCTAGGGATCTCTCAATGTACTGAGGGACAATGTATTTATGGCTCTTGTTCTGATGTCCTATAGTGTAGAGTTTGTCTGTAGCTATGGTTATCTGTGGCATCAATGATATTTTTTTAGCTACTCGTGTAGTTGTTTGTTTTGTCATTATTATTATTATTATTATTATTATTTCTTCAAGCTTGGGCTTCATTTTTTGGGTTTAGCTATTTCCATTTCTTTTTGAATTTTCTCTTGTAATTAGATTTGGATCTTTAACTTTAGATGTTTTTGTTAGTTTGATTGTAGCTCTTTAAGCATTAGTGGGTTTTGGATCCCTCTAATGATTTGTAATTTTTTTATTAACACGTAAGACCATTGTGGCTTTTAACAAAAAAAAGAGGTGTTTGTGACCATAATTAATATGAATCATGGTGGCTAAGTAAACATCTTACAACACTTCAAAAAAATTATGTTGAAGAGGAGAAGCTTTACAAGGAAGTTAATGTGATCTTTAGATTTTCTTTCTAAAAATAATAATGATTGTTATTATTATTTTTACCTCTACAAATTATTATTATTTGTTGAACTTGTTTATAGATTATTCTAAATCAATTTAGACTCAAATTAATGTCTACAAAAAGATATTCTCTACCTTGATTGCCTTCCTTTGTCTAATTATGAAATTGAGTAATTATTCAAAAATTCTAACGCTACTTTATACTTAGTTAAAAATTCTTTATCAAAAATTTGAAAGCTATCCGATTTTTTTTTTTTAACTTTAAGGATATAAATTTTTTGCTAATTACATGTTATTTTTGAAAGAGTAGAAAGTTTGGTTATATCTAACAGTGTTTAGGAGTTTACTTGGGGCTCAACTAAGGGATGCGATCTTATTTCCTGGATTTATATGGCTCAAAAAGAGGAGCTTGAAAAGAATAGAAGGAATAATATTCAGAACAATATCATCTGCCAATAAATTTTAACTTTCATATAAAGAGTCATTATAATAGTCATCTTCACCTCCATAATAAAAAATAATCTATGATCATAGTCAATTCAGTTATATTTTTGTATGACAATATTGGATCAATATTATTTTCATTCATCAGCTCATTGGAATATTTTTCAAAAACTTATTACAAGTTTCATTCTTTATATGACTACTAGCCAAATTTCGGGACAATAGTCTTTGCACATTCATTTAAGTTCTTCTTTTATTGGTACTATGTATGACTTTGTCCAACTTAGTTTAATCCATCTCAAATAATACTTTTAAATCATAGACCCGATGTGAAAGTTCGTCAGGGAAGCTAAGCCTTTATGAACTAGCCCAATGCTAACCAAGAGGGGGGTGAATTGGTATTTAAAAATTTTCTCAATCAAATACACAAACTCAAGCCAAACCAAAAATCACCACAGGGAAAACAAAGTACGGAAATTAAATGTTGAAAAAGTAGTAATAAAAAACACACATAAATTTATAGTGGTTCGGTCAACTTGACCTACGTCCACTCCCCGGAGCCTCTCCTCCGGGTATTGCACTAAACTCAGTGATTCTCCTTTTTTGTTCAACAGCAAAGGGGAGAAGCTTGTAAAAACCTCCTTTCCACCGAACCCAGTGAAGCAGAGAACCCAACTTCTTTTGCTTCCTCCTGAAGCAGGAAGAGAACCCGACTCCTTTTGGTTCTTCCTGAAGCAGGTAGAGAACTCAATTAATTGCTGAAGTAGACCTCTCTCGAACCACCAAGGAATAAGAGATGACGACCAAAGAAGACGACTCAGATCCTTTTTTGGAGCAACCTTCGTGAAACCTCTCACAAACTCTACCCCATAAGATTCTCTCTCTCTCTCTCTCTCTCTCTCTCTCTCTCTCTCTCTCTCTCTCTCTCTCTCTCTCTCTCTCCCCCCCCCCCCTTACTCTCCCTCTCCTCTAGGCTCTTTCATGTCAAGACAACAGTAAAAGATACATACTTGGGTAAATAATAGGTCTTAAATAAAAGAGCTTCAAATTTTCTCTTAATTGTAATATACTGATATTATCGTCCAGGACGATCGGCCGATCATCACATATGATCAGTACAAATTCAGCTCAATCAGCAAGGATGATCTGGGAGAGTCTGGACTAATAGAATGTTCATTTGTTCAGATCATCCAGGATAATAATATATTGTTTGTATGATTAGTTCAAGTCATCGAATAGCATCTAGACCATCACCCTAGATGAATGTCTGGATGATAAAAAAATAACTTAATAATCTGGGACGATCTCATAATCCTTCAAGCCAATTAGTACAAAATGATGAATATCGTCTAGAACATCGCCCTGGATGCATGTCTGGACGATGAAAAAATAACCGATCATCCAGGAAGATACAGGAACGTCCCGGATGATTAGTACAAAAAATACACATCGTCTAGAACATCGCCCTGGTAGTCTAGGACAAAACTAAGATTTGTTTAACTGATCGTCCCGGACGATCCTGCAATCGTCCAAGATGATATGATCGAGCAATCAAACCTTAATTGATTTTCTTAATTACTAGAGCAATTTAGGCATAATTGTATTACATCATCTAGGACGATGTCCTGGACGATGTCCAAAAATAAAAAAATACCTAAATAGATCTGATGGCTGATTCTTTCTAATTTGAGCCTATCATCCTAGACGATGCTAATATCATCTAGGATGATTTGCTTAATTGTGTCTGCCTTAACTAGGATGCTCTAATTAGGGTTTCTACTTTTAACTAATCGTCCAGGACAATTTTGGATCATCCCGGACGATATGATTGAAAACAAAAAACTCTAAAACAGTCAAAATTTTTCCTCTAAGTGAGTGTGTGCAAGGTTACTTAGCATCATGACCCACATTATTAAAATAGACTCAAGAAAAGGTAAAAGATAATTGACATACATTACAAGCTGACTCAGTCCTAATTTACCCAATCTTGAGCTAGTTTGATTTTCAATTTGATCTTGTGTACCTGAAATGTAAGTAGGCAAGAAAGACTTAAAAAAGTAAAAGTAACAAAAATGTTTACTATTATCAAAATTATAAGTCCTAAAACCAGATTCGTAACAATCTCCATCTTTTTTATGATGGCAAACAATCAAAACTAAATAGAATGCAAACAGAAGTAAAATAGTTCGATGAAACAACCAAACACTACACCCTAACAACATACTACTCCCCCTTTTGACATCACAAAATGGATGAGAAAACCAGAAAAGAAAAGCAGAACAGAAGAAGAGAAAGAAGAGCGAAAGTATGATTTTTTTTATTAAAGCATGAATATGATAAAGTCTCCATGTGATTAAATTAAAAATTTGTAATAATCAATGAGTTAACATCAACAAAATCCAAAAAATGGTAGAAAAATCGATCTTGTTTACCCTAGCTCAAACTTCTCACATGGTAAATTATCTTTTGAAAATAAAGACTAACTAAGAAAAATTAATTGGATAAGAAAAAAACAACCATTCAAAACTTAGTTCTAGAAAAATATCTTATAAAATAATATGTCAAAGTAATTAGTCACAATCATGAATTTTAAATCAAACCTTTGAAAATATCCAATAACACATGAACTCTTCTAAGATTTAAAATTTTTAAAAGAGTAGAGAGCTTGCTTTTGGTGGACTCATTTTATGTCTCTTGTCAATTGATTAGAGCACTTTGTATATCTTTTGATTTTTTATACTATTTGTGTATCTGTCAATTTTTTTTGCAGTCATTACAAATCTTTTCATATTATTTTCTCTTTTTGGGCTCATTTTATGTCCTTGACATTTTTTGCAAGATAGATCCCTTTTCAAAACTCTTAAATACTCTCAGTTGTGAGTATATCTTCCATATATTAGAGAAGAAAAACTCACTCTCTAATATAAGGAAGAGTAAACCACAAAGCAGAATCAAGTTCATATGGAAGAATAAAAGGAAGTTCAATTTTAATGCCATTAATTTCACGTGATGGATGTGAATAACCTTCTTTCACAAGCATCCACATGCGATAGTCAATCGATTATAAAAACGTAGATATGTAAGTTTTCCAAAAATAAAAAAAAAATATTGTCAAACAAAGGTGATCGGGTAATAGAATACCCTACCGCAGTATTACGATTACCGAAGTTAGCTATGGATCGAAATTCAAAAGTTTTCAAAAACTTGATTTTACGAATCCCGCTCTGATACCACTTGAAAGTTCGTCAGCGATGTTAAGCCCTTATGAACTAGCCCAAGGATAATCAAGAGGGGGGTGAATTGGTATTTACAAATTTTCTCAATCAAATAAACAAACTCAAGTCAAACCAAAAAACACCACAAGGAAAATGAAGTGCAGAAATTAAATACAAAAAAAATTAGTAAAAAGAACACAGAAATTTATAGTGGTTTGGTCAACTTGACCTACATCCACTCTCTGGAGCATCTCCTCCGCGTATTGCACTAAACTCAGTGACTCTCCTTTTGCCCCCATAACAAGGCCAAGAAGCTTGTACAAACTTTCTTTCCACTGGCCCCGGTAAGGTAAAGAACTCAACTCCTTTTGCTTCCTCGTGAAGCAGGCACAGAACCCGACTCCTTTTGCTTCCTCTTAAAGCAGGCACAGAACCTGATCAATTGCTGAAGTAGACCTCTCTTGAACCACCGAGGAATAAGGGATGACGATCGGAGAATATGACTCAGATCCTTTCTTGGATTAACCTTTGTGAACCCCTCACAAACTCCCCCTCACAAGATCCTCTCTCTATCTCTCTCTCCTTTGCTCTCCCTCTCCTCTAGGCTCTCTCACATTAAGATAAAAACAAAAGATACACTCGTATGTAAATAAGAGGTCTTAAATATAAGAACATTAGATTTGCTCTTAATTGCAACATACCGACATTCTCGTCTAAGAAGATCGGTCGATCATCTCTTACGATTAGTATAAATTCAGCTCAATCAGCCAGGATGATCTAGGAGAGTCTGGATGAATAGAAGGTTCATTTGTTCAGATCATCCAGAATGATAGGATATCATCCTGTAAGATTAGTTCAAGTCATTGAATATCATCTATACCATCACCCTGGATGGATGTCTAAATGATGAAAAAATAACTTGATCGTCTAGGACGATCTCACGATTGTCCGGGCCAATTAATACAAAATGATGAATATCATCCAGAACATCACCCTGGATGCATGTCTGGATGATAAAAAAATAATTGATCATCTAGGACGATACAGAATCGTCCCGGATGATTAGTACAAAATAATACACATCGTCTAGAACATTGTCGTAGTAGTCCAGGATGAAACTAAGGTTTGTTTAACTGACCATCCTGGACGATATGATCGAGCAATCAAACCTTAATTACCAGAGTAGGCATAATTATACTACATCGTCTAGGATGATGTCCAAAAATAAAATATGCCTAAATAAATCTGGCGGTTGATTCTTTTTTATTTGATCCTATCGTCCCGGACAATGTTAATATCGTCCAGGATGATTTGCTTAATTGTGGCTCCCTTAACCAGGATGCCCTAATTAGGGTTTCTATTTTTAACTAATTGTCCAGGATGATTTTGGATTGTCCCGGATGATATGATTGAAAACAGAAAACTTTAAAATAATTAGAATTTATCCCCCGAGTGTGTGTGTGCAAGGTTACTTAGCATCATGGCTCACATAATTACAATGGACTCAATAAAAGGTAAAAGATACTTGACTTACATTACAAGGTGACTCAGTCTTAATTACCCAATCTTGAGTTAGTTTGATTTGCAAATTGATCTTGTGGACCTGAAATGTTAGTAAGCAAGGCAATCGTAGAAAAACAGAAGTAACAAAAATGTATGCTATCATCAAAATTATAAGTCCTGAAACCAGATTCGCAACACAATGAAAAAGAATTTTTTGAATGGCCTATAAAGAATGCTATGGAAGTAAGCATGCCAATATCATTATGCTAACTACTTTAATTATCACTGCTCTTGAGTGCAAACTCTCTATAGGATTGTATCTATTTATAACATAAACTTGATTTCCAATTTGTGGTTTCTTTTAATAGATGCATTTTCTAAATGCAAGAAGTTCACTTGGGACAATATTTTAACGTTTTATTTTTGGTCAATTGTCACATTTTATTTGACTATAATTTTACTGCTTTAGAGAGGGTCATCTTAGATAGTTTAGCCATATAAAATATCAGCCTTTTGATGACTCGGTTAGAGAGTAGATTTATTAGAATTGACCGATGTTAAAAAGGTAGAGGTAGACCTAAAAAAGGCTTGGTTAAAAAATATTAGAAAATATATTTTTATTAGATTTAAATGATAATTTTACTCTTAACATAACACAATGAAGAAAAAGTATTCATGTAGCTGGTGGGATAAAGGGTTGACCATGTTGTTGTTGTATAATTTTATAGCTTTTTTCCAATCATTTTTATGATGAGAGATTTTTATAATAAATATTTTCTAGAGTGGGATAAGAATACGAAAGTTATTGACTCTTTTTCAAAAGAGAAAAAGGTAAATTAAACACAGTAATATATATATATATATATATAAGACAATATCATCAAAACTAGTAAGCATGTGATTTGTTGGTAACATATCATAGGTTTCTTGGTAACATACACAAAATTGATAGAATTTGAAGTTCATTTTTTATATAAATTTTTAATTATCTTTTGGGTCCCTCGCTAGTTGCGGGGTCTTCAATAAAGGTATGAATAATTCTATTAGGACTTTATATTATGATATCATTGCGATTGATTTATGAAATTTTACTATGTAAGATTTTAATTAATGAATTTTGGGTTCCTATATTACTGCTTTTATTTTAGATATCTTCTGATGTAATACCCTTTTTGTCTTTAGCTGATAGTTGATAGTGGAATCAACTCACACAAGTTGTTTGTTTGATATTGTTGCATATTAATATTATCATTTTTTTTAGTTAACATAAAAAGATGTAGTCATTATGATAGTGATTTTCCCCTTGCAAAAGAGGAATTGATGATAGGATGGACTTGTATGTTATAACATGAATTGCAAAATGGGTCTTATCTTATCTATATGTTTTGGTTGATATAGTAAATTAATAATGATAGATTTTTTATATATTGAAGTGATCAATTCTTATGTATTAATCTTTAGTTATAAACTAATGTGTAATTTAGATAAAATGATTTGTTTATTGAGATACTTTCATTTCTTAATTTCGTCTGATCATTATGATATGCCAATTGTGGAACTACTGAATAGTCTTTCAACTCTTTATAATTGTTTAAGTACTTACATATACTATAATAGACAGAAGAAATCTATATTTTCTTTTTTGAAATATTTTTCCCTCATTAGTTTTGATCAAAGTTAAAAAATATATCATTTTTCATTAATATAATTAAAATTTTGAATTACTCATAGGGATAAAATTAATGATTTTATCTTTTTATCACAGAAAATATAATTTAAATTTTGATGATATGAATTTTTCTATTTAAATTTTTATTCACATGCAATTAATGCAAGTACAATAAATCTAATTATCCCAATTCTTCGTTGTAATTTTTTCTTTTTAAAAAATTATCTGAGATATTTTAAGCAACATTATTGCATCGAATTTCCATCTATGTAACGAACTCCATTTTTGAGATTCACATTAAGTGCCAAAACAATGACTATTTACATATAGCCTTTTCTCACATAAATAGGCACTTAATTTCCCTTCAAAAGATTGTGTTGGGAAAGTAACCCACCCAACATCAACAAATAAGAAAGAGAAAATGTAAAAAAAAAAAGACTTTCAGGATTTAATGTGGAAAAATAAAATTTTTGAAAAAGATCAGAGAGCCACACAACACCAAGAAATTCATAATGAAAATTGTGAGAATTGGTACACATCTCTTTCTTCATCGTTCTCTCCCTATCTCTTTTTATTCCTTGCACTGTTCTATACACATAATAGATAAAGAGACAAACATAAAACTTACCAAGGGATGCAACAATTGCAACATTGCTACGCCGGGTTTGGAGTGCCATGACATAGCAATCTATTTCTCTAGTATAACTAATAGTATAATAGCATGGAAATCTAGAGTGTTGTGGCTCTTCTCTCTCTTTTATCTCCAACTCAACAATACAGTATTGCAGTGCTATTCAGAAAAAAAAAGGGTACAAAACATCAAAATCCAAGCACGTGGAGGACCTATGCAATCCATCAACGAGCTCAACTAACATAATTGAGGTCCCATACAATAATACAACTTGATTGATCGACAAAATCAGATTATACACAGAGTTAAAAATTTATTATATTTGTGAGTTGGATTTTTCTATTTTGTAAATTAAATTACCCATTTTATAAAAAATCTAATTATTTGATATAAAATTCTCTAATTAACTAACAATTATCTTATGCCCTAAACTAAATTCTAACTTAGAATACTATCAAAATTTTGTGTTCTTTTTTTTTTCTTTAAAAAATAACAAGTTATGTCGTGGGAAAGCTGCAAGTATATTTGAAATTTTCAACACTCATCATTAGCTGTTATATTTATACTTGATCAAACATAGGGCCAAATCTGACGGCTACACCTTCAAAAAAATTAAATTGATGGGAATGCAAATATTATATAACTTCATATCAAATTAAAGCTTAAGAAAAAATCAGCAAGTTGGTTTTTATAAAACCAGCCCAAGCAATAAACATTTGTTTCCTTCACTATAGGACAAAACCCTTATTTGATCTCTTCTTACACAACCTAATTTTCCCTTAAAATAATGATTTATATTATAAACAAAATTCCTAATAACCTCATTATGCGCAATAATCCACCTCCTATAAAAACCCACCTACACTTGGCTTACCCCTCCAAATTGTCCTAAGCACAGCTTCAAAGTTATATTCTCATGGCGACTTCTTCTTCTCTACTCTCCAGTTATATTCTTCTCAATCTCCTCTTCTTTTTGCTTCTAATTGAAAATAATTTTCTAGTATCAGCGCAAGAGCTTGCTGGAGAACACCATGTCATTGACGTCAACTCATTATTGCCGAGCAGCTCCTGCTCCATGCCTGATAAAAGTTTGCGAGCAATTTCAATAATTTCTTAATACCCTATTAGAGACTATTTTTTCATAAATTAATTAGAATAATAATAAATCATGCATCAATTAAGCTCATTCGATAGATATCACAAGCTTAAACGTGATGCAAAACCAAAAAAATTCAATACATATATTAATTAGTTGTTCAATTGTGACAGGCACGAGCCCTTCCAAGCTCACGGTGGTCCATAGGGATGGGTGGTGCTCATCCCGGGCACGCCAAGACAAACAATCCCATGTGGAGCTCCTCCGTCGTGACCAAGCCCGTGTCAAAAACATCCACCGACAGGCTGCCAGTGCCACCTCTCGCCTCAACCCTGTTCGAGGCTCTCTTTTTGCAAGAGTTCCGGCAAACATCGGCAAAGCACTTCGTACCGCCAACTATATCATCACCATAGGACTAGGTACCCCTACAAAGTTCTTCACAGTTGAGTTTGACACTGGTAGTGATCTCAGTTGGACCCAATGTGCTCCCTGCTATAATTGTTACACCCAAAAAGATCCATTTTATGACCCAACCCAGTCATCCACCTTCTCTGACATCTTATGCACCTCTGACTATTGTTTCGATCTCGATCAATTTGGTTGCTCATCTACCTCCACATGTCTCTTCCATGAAGAATATCATGACTATTCTTATACCAATGGCTCCTTCATTCAAGACACCTTGACATTCTCCTCTGATATTATACAGAACTTCCGCTATGGCTGTGGACATAACAACACCGGGCAATTCGGACAAGTAGATGGTTTATTAGGCCTTGGTCGTGGGGCTATTTCAATTATTTCCCAGACAGCTCAACTGTATAATAAGGTATTCTCATATTGTCTACCATCACGGCCCAGTGCAACTGGATATCTCGAACTAGGTAGCTCTATCCCTGGTGTGATTTATACACCGATGCTAACTAACCAAAACCTTCCATCATTTTACTTCCTCAAGCTCATTGCTATTTCTGTTGGGGGTTCACGGCTCGACCTTTCACCTACTGTATTCACAGACCCTGGAACCATGTTGGACTCTGGCACAGTGATTAGCTACCTGCCGCCCACTGCCTACTCCGCCCTCCGCAACATTTTCCGACAGTACATGGCCAAATACCCAATAGCGCCACCACTGCCCAGTCTTGACACATGTTATGACTTAACTAACTACACGATAATGTACATTCCATCGATTGCGTTGATCTTTGACGGCGAAGTGACAGCTACCTTAGATTCCATGGGGATAGTTTATGGGTTAAGAAAATCTCAAGTGTGCTTAGCCTTCACTGAAAATAATGATGATAGTGAGGTTGTGGTCATTGGTAATGTGCAACAACGCAGATTCAATGTAGTCTATGATGTGGGGAACTTAAAAATTGGCTTCGGAGCTAATGGTTGTGACTAGTGATGGATTGATCAAGTCAATTGGGTTAGTATTATTGTAGCTAGAATGAATAGGTTTCATCATGTTGGTTAAAAATCAGGGCGTTTGAGACAATAAATGTAGTCATGAAAAAAAAATCAATTGTATCCAATTTTTATGAAATATTTAAATATTAAATGAAGGAAATTCTATATGAGTTTATGAAAACCATTAAGATGTGCTTATTTTCTTTATAATTAAGGTGGTCGTCATAATAATTGTTAGACATTAGAATTTCTATTAACAGAGGTAAAATGTCATATTTATTTACAAAAAAGCTTATACATAGCTCAAATGTTTTGGTCCGCACTTGCTCTATCAAAATCAAATCAAATCCAATACTCTCTTACTTCATCATCCTGCATGTACTATCGGAGCCACGGTGGGGGCATTGCAGCACGTGCCGCCACTAGCCCATTAGGAATTTTTTTCCTAATAAAGAAATGGTAAGATGAGCCTCTTATGCTTTACTGAAATAACAAAGTTTTTTAACACAAAAAAAAAATAATTAGAGTTTTATAACATAAAAAAGAATAAAGATCGCCACTTGTGATGATTTTTATTCACTGTCAGACCCTTACAAAGTAAAATCGTCAATTTTTTCTTCATCGTAACCCACTTGGTTCTCATTTTGGCTTCAATTTTCTTTTTTATTGTGTTCTGTAAATAGAAGCATTTAGGCAAACTCACATGCAAATCATATACACAGCCTTAAAATACAATACCTCTTGTTGGAAGCTCTCAACAAAGTTGAGTAATGATGAATTACGTGATTAATATTTGTGTAATTTTTAAGATTTTTTTTTTAAATATTATGCTCACATACAAAAAAATCTTGGCTCCTCCACTACCTTCATGCATCATGTATGTGTATGTTCATCCATAAAAAAAGTTCTAACTCCAACTTAGGCTTTAGTGAGTGGGGCAAAAGGCGTTGACATTGAAGCCCTTTCCAAAGTGTCTAATTAAAATTTTGCATTTCATCTGACTAGTGATATAATTTTATATGTTCCAAACACATTAAGCTCTTATAATAAAATAAAATAGAAACATTTAGGGGGAATGAGGGACAAATGTTGTCACTCAAAATAATTTTAGGCTTTTCGAATCTGATTGTGTTGATCAATTGGATTGTTATGTTGCTTCGGACCTCAGGTTTCTCCTGCTCACTAAGGGGTGAGGGGGTTTACCCCCTGCTTGGGTTTGGCTGCTTTGCACCCAAAATTTATTTCATAAAATGCCTCGGCGTTAAGACCCGAGCGCCCCGACGCTGTGTATTCGAGCGCCTCAGCTCTGTGTTCCCAAGCTCCCCAGCATTGAACGATAATGAGCGAAGTGATACAATAGATCAAGATAGTGGTTTAAGTGTCGTAGCGCCTCAAACTTGCATCGTAGCGCTACGAGTTGGATTGGATTATTTTCTTTCTCATTTTTCTGAAGGATTACATCACTTCAGGCTATTTTACTTGCAATGAGAGAGAGAGAGAGAGAGAGAGAGAGAGAGAGAGAGAGAGAGAGAGAGAGAGAGAGTGTGTGTGTGTGTGTGAAGAGAGATTTGTTCTTATTTCTCCCAATTTTCAATGTGGATTTCTTAGTGTGGTGTCGCTTTGTAACTTTTTTCCTATTTTGAGGTTTTCAATGCTAAGTCCTCGTGTCCTTTATTTTTCCATTACTTTGAATTTCTTGCTTGTTTCGTTGTTTTGTTGTTAACTCTTCTCAAACAAATATTTCAATTATATCAATAAAATTTTTATAAAAAATAAATAAATTTATATACCCTCTGAAATTTTAGAATTTAAAATTATAAATAACTATTGAAGAAATATTTATACAATTTAAAAAAAAATTAATTTGTACGTCCGATTAAAAAAAATAACTTTTGAGCGACATTGTTGTTATATATATATATATATATATATATTCAATCCTCATGAAAAGTCGGCCCAATATCAAACCAATGGGAATCGGTTTGAACCGCCAGTTCAACTGGTGAACCTTCTCAATTTTTAAGAATTGTTCTATTCAATGCATAATTTATTAAAATAATTTAATTTAATATAAAATATTTATTAAATATTAAGTTAAATTAACATAAATATAATACATTAGTTAATAAACTCCAATATTTATATTTACATAATAAGTACCTATTAATTAGACCCACATCATTCCACCTTCCAATGTGGTCTCTTCAAACATGGAAAGAAGGAAATATATATAAAATAATATATGAAATACCTCCCATGTGATGTGGGACAAAACAATTAGTTGTCATGTGTGTGCATGGTAGATTACTTTCAAGAGGATTTTTTTGGAAAAAATTTGTATACAATATTCAATTAATTTTATACATAATATATAGATATAAATTATATATAAGTATATAACATAAATTAATAATAATTTACAAAAAATTATAAAAAATTTGTGAATTAAATGTATATTAAATGTGAATTAAATTTAAAAATTGTTTTAAATTTTAAATTATTGAAACTACTATTTTTACTTTTTTTGTTAGTAATAAATTTATATTTTAGTATGTTAATTATATCATTATTATTTTATTTAGAATACTTAAATATAAAATTAAAATTTTAAATTAATTATATGATTAATATGTGTAAATTATATTAAAATATTTAATATAAATTAGTAATATTTTTTATTAAATAATATACCTATATGTAAATTAAATTTGTACTAAAAATATTGTTTTAATTCTATTATTATCTACTTGTAAATGATTATTGTGCAACACCACAATAGGAGATTCATCAGTACATAACAATTTACCTGCATAAAGCAATAAGTAGTACAGGACAATCGACTTCTCTAGATGCAGCCTTAAATTCTAAAAACTCAGTCACCCACCCATCTTTCAAAATGACTAGACAGTATGGATTTTAAGTGATTAGGTGGTTTAGTTGATTTTCTTTTTCAGGAAATATATAAGCTCAGATTTCATTAGTTAAGTCATGGATGTTAGTAATATGTATACAATATAACATCTCTCATAGATTTAGGATCAAAGGCTAGCGATAATTGTATGTCATTGTATGCCTTATCGGTGGGTAAGCTCTCTATCTTTTAGATGTTATAAATGCTACAATTTGTGTCACATGGATGGTGCCACCTCCATCTTTCTCTCACGCATGTTTGAGTACAGTACCTTTTTTTTCCATAATTTCTCTTCTTCAGACTAGCTGAGTGATAATATAATCTATGTATGTTGATTAAACCAAATTAAGCATATCTTTCCTTTTGATTAAGAGAGCCACGAAATTTTCTTATGCGCCAATCCCTTTGACAAAGTAATATAATGCCCTTAATCGAGAGTTTTCTTAGGCTGGGGCCTAAGATGTAATTAACCACAAGGGTTTGCGCCCATGAAAAATTGATGCCCACATGAAATAAACCTCATTCAAGCTGATGTATAAGAAGGAAAAAATCTTGTAATTATAGGGTTATGCATATTATTATCCATTGAGGTGTGTAGGTGAAAGCAACCATCCTCTATGACCAATCAAATATATAATTATATCTGCTCTTCCATTAGTCTGCTTGTGCACAATGTAAATGTATAAGGCCATTTTGTCCTACGGGATAATGCAGTCGTACTCTCTGTATTTTGACCCCGCAAGCAAAAAATTTTCAGAGACCCACAGCTAGACTTCTACTTAGGAAAAATACCAATAGTTAAACTTAATCAATAATTTTTTTATTTTCCTAATTTGAAATTATAGGTTATAGATTTAATCTTTATCTTTTGAATGTTGAAGTGAATAATATAGTTTTAATAATTGGATATGGTTATAGTTAAAATTTTATTTTCACTAGTTTGCCATTACTTATATTAGCTCTCTCACCATTTCCTTTATAATTTTTGTATAAAATTGTATTTCAAATCTTTAAGCTTCAACATATACTAATGCTTGAATGTACTCATCTTTTTCTTTTTTTTTTTTTTGATATTTTTCATTTTTTCTCTTTAAGAAATATTTAGAATTTTTTTTTCATTTATGGAGTACATAATCAATAATTTTGAATATTAGCTTTTTCTTTTGGATTATCAAAAAGTCTTAATAATTTTAATGTATGAACTTGATGAGAGTACTAATTCCTTTTTCAGGTTAGCTGTGATTTTAAATTTTAATACCTGATATCTAGTTTTTAATACTAACTAATCATCATACCATTTTTAAAAAGTTAAATTCAAGGTATAACATATAAATTCAAATTAGGATAATAGCTCAAATGATTGAATGAGTTAAGTATTAAATTATTTAACCTTTAAAGTATAAAAAGAGTTCATTCAAACTAAGAATTGATGTTTAATTATTATTTGAATTTTTATAATTTTTAAATATCATTTTTATAAGGATTAATTAAATAATTAGAATATAAAAGTAATTTGAGGACAATAATAATTTAAACATGAATATAATTTGCAAATATGTAAATAAACACATAAATAAATAGTACAAATACATTCTTCCATTTTTTTAAAAGAAATTTACTAGGCATAATTTTATTCATAATCTAAAAAACAACCTAAGAATAATAATCACATTCCTCCTTTAACAAAAAAATAAAGGAAGGAGGAACATTATTTGAATAAAGAACATCCCAAAAAAATCTGAAAAAAAAAGCATAGTTAGCACACATATTTGCTAACTTATTACAATCTCTATTAACATAAACAAATAAAACTTGTTTGAAATTAGTAAGAAAGTCTAACTCCCTCCAATTAAGATTTCCTCCTTTTACTTCACCTTTATTCAACACAACTCTACGAAACACTTCAATGACGTTGTTGTTGTTTCCTTCAATAATAATGCCATTGAACTCAAACATCCAATCTTGAATGAACCTTCTCAATGCAAGAATAGCTTGAAACCAAAGGCACCCATAAATCTTCCTTTAAAATCACGAAATACCCCTCCTACACTTGCTCTGTTCAAACTCTATAAGGAGGCATCCACATTGACTTTAATACAATTGAGAGGCGGGGATGCTAAGAAGTATGAGACAGGTGAATTAGCTGATTAGCATCCAAGTTCTCCCAATTATGATCCTTTTGAAAGGAAGCTACATCCAAACTGATACAGTTAGCTGCTATGAAAGAAGAATTATTCTATGATTTACCATGGACCAGTTTGTTCCTGCTCTTCCAGCATCCATATACATCCGAAGACAATATATTCCCACAAAAAGGATTAGAGGAGGCGAGTTGTTTTAGAGAAATAATACATTCAGGAAAAGAACCAGATTTTGGAATATTGAAACCCCAATTAGTAAGAATACTGAAAACTTGAGAGATCTTATGACAGGTCGAAGCAATATGTTTTGTATCTTTAATGGTTGAGCATCCTCTTGGACAACCATTTATCTCTAAAAGATTTCTATTAAACAAGAAACTGAATGAAGGAATAGCATTCCAGTTTAATCGCCACCAAAAAAGTTCAACAGCTGGTTTTAGCTTGAGTTTATTAATCCAGCTCTAATGACCAATCTCATTATAACTTTCCATCAATTTATCAAAATCTAAAAAAGAGATGGACTTTCCAGTAAATTTAAAAGAAAATTTCAAAGAATCCTTCTGCCCTTCGGCGTGAATCAGGACTGACAGCATAAGCACCGTCAACTGATGTCCAAAAATCTGTCTCAATTGGCATTCATCTCATTTCCAATTTATGATGAAACGACCAAGATACATAAATTATTCACTAACATTAGCAACAAAATTAGGCCACCTTTCAATGCATCTATCCAAAATCCAAGTATCTTTGAAAATATTTACCTCAGATCCAGTTGCAATCCTCCAACGAAGTAGAGGTCGAAGAGCTTTAGCACCATCCAATAAAATCTTCCATGTAGATGAAGCCCCCTTCCTAGAATCAGCACAAAAGATATCCTCGCCATATTTAGGAACCAATATCTTCGAATGAAAAGAGTATGGTCGTGAAATGAAGCTCCATGCCAATCTTTCTTGAAAAGACCAAACCTTGCAATTGGCAGTGTGTAATACACGACCACCTCTTCTCTTAGACAAGCACAAAACCTCCCAAACAACATAATGAAGTCCCCTACCACCATCAAACTTGTTCCACAAAAAATTCCCACACACTTTATCAAATTCACCCAATACCCCCAAAGGAACAAGTGAATAAGTTGATAAATATATAGGAATAAATAAAAATGCAGCATTAACAAGAGTGAATTTTCCTACTAGGGAAATAAATTTATTTCCTCAAACATTTAGTCTAGTTGAGGCTTTCTCCAAAAGACCTTGGAAATCAGCGTAGACCATCCTTCTCATAGCAATCTTCACACCTAAAAACTCCATTTCATTAACCACATTTATGCCCATTTCTTTAGACAAACACCTTGGTGTTCTCCTCTTAACCGCCTTCCCAAACAACATTGAAGATTTTTGGAAATTGATTTTCTGTCCAAACCATCTACAATATTTATAAAAAATGTTCTTCACTTCTCTCACATCTTTGAATTTGGCTTCAAAAAAAATCATTACATCATCCGCGTAAAGTAAATAAGAATTTTTTTTGTGAATTGGGAGATAACTTGACATCAATATTTCTTCCTTTATAAGCAAAAGCATCCGAAAGCAGCTGAGAACATAAAATGGAAATACAAGGAGACAATGGGCAACATTGCCTAAAGCCACTCCCAACCTCAATCCAATCAGAATTCTCACCATTCACATTGATAGAAAATTTCGGCTTAATCACACATTCCAGTAAGAGGGCAGCAAGCTTCAAGGGGAAACCAAGGCGATCCAACACCTGTTTAAGAGTCAACCAACTCATACTAACATAGGCATGTTCCATATCTAATTTAATTGCTGCAAGCCCTTTTTTCGATTTAGAATATCTAAAACTTACAAAAGATCTCTTGAGAAATTAATATATGATCTGACATGGAATGACCCTTCACAAAAGCTGACAACTCCTCAGAAATAATCTTTGGAATACAACGACACAGTCTATTAAGTAGCATTCTAGAAACCAATTTGTAAACATAGAGGCACAAACTAATAGGCCGAAAATTAGATGGGTTCAATGGATTCTTCACTTTAGGAATCATCACAACTAATGTCTTCTTCCATTCGCAGTTCGTCTTTCCAGAAGTTAAAAAGGAGTTAAAAACTAACCACAAATCATCTTTAATAATAGACCAATAAGCCTTTATGAAAGAATAAGTCACCCCATCATAACCAGGTGAAATATTTGATTCCAACTGATTAACCACCAATTCTAGTTCTTCTTTAGAGAAATCCTTTTCTAAAATAATTTAACATCTTCTTCTAACACTTCCAATGGAGAAGCCAGCCAGCAAAGACACACCTTCTTTCCTTTCATTTATTTTTAAAAAAATCAAAGAAAACTAACCCCATTTGATCTTGATCTTCAATCAGCAACCCATTGAATTCTTCACTTGACGAATCCAGTTAGCATTCCTCCTAGCAGTAGCATAAGCATGCAAAAATTTAGATTTGATGTCACCTGATTCCATCCAATGCATCTTCGCCCTCTGTTTTCACCAAGATGAAAGCCGTCCCAGAGTTGAGTTGAACTTATTGATCTTCGACTTCAGTAAATATAGATTACCATCCGAAAGTCCTCCACAATCTGCTTCCTCAGCTTGTAATTTAAGGATTTCATTTTTTAGCTGATTTTTTAAAACCAATAGGTCCTTGTGTTTCGCCTTACTCCAAAAAAACAAAGACTTAAGAGCTCTTTTAAATTTAAAAGATATGATACTAGCTGCATCTCCTTGACATTTTTTCTTACAAGAATGAGAGACAATCAAGAAGGATGCTGGATAAGAAATCCATATATTTTCAAATTAAACAGCTTTACATTTCTGAAATATCATAGAGACAAGGTTCAAAAGAATGAGACAATGGTCTGATGCTATTCTCGCTAAATGTCTCACCAAAGACAGTTGAATTGAATTCAAAGCAGCCGAATTAAGAACACATTGGTCCAATCTTTCCCAAATTCGAGCTTTACCACTCTTGTTGTTACACCAAATGAACCTTGGTCCAATTACACCCACCTCATGAAAATCACCATTCCTCATAAAAGAAAGCATATCAAGAGGACGTTGCGATAGAACAAATTTTTTACCTCCTCTTTTGTCATAATAGGACAAAATGCAATTGAAGCCCCACCCACCACCGTTGGGAGCTTACAAGCAGAAGCAACTTCCAAGTTACTCCATAAAATTTTTCTTTGAACATAGTCTCTACTTCCATAAACTGTAGCAATCATCCACTTGCCTTTATTAACAATACTGAGCTCTCCAATCACCGCTTGATCAAAAGCTTTAATCAATGAGAAAGAGCAAACATCAGTTATCCAGCACACCATAATTCCACCTGATAAGCCATCAGCAGGGTATAGAAAAAACATCCCAACAATCACCAACAAATTTCTTGAAATCTAACTTATCAAAAGAAGTAATTTTTGTTTCTACAAGCCCAACAAAGAAAGTATCAAAATTTGCCACAAACTCCTTCAAATATCGAGAGGCTTCATTTTTCCTGGCCCCTCTACAATTCCAAAAAGATTTAGAAGTCATTTAAGATTCAAAGTGGGATTGCTCCTACTCGGATTCTTTTTCCTCGTACTAGTTTTTCTACTTCTAGACAGCACATTCACTTTACCAAGTGATTTCAGCTCTTTCTGATGTTTAAACTTCACTGGAGCAGAGAGATCTCCCTCGAACGTGGTACCAGATTCTGAAATAAAAGAAGCAGCATCTTCCAATTCCCCTTCCTCCAACTCATTCTTCCATGATACTGCTAACAATTTATTATTTGCAGGCAAAACCTCATCACATATAGTTTCCAACACTTTGAACATATTATTTTCAACGGGAATATCAATGTTGGAAAAGTTAATACCAGCCATACCTCTTTCAATAATTTTATTCAGAAGATTGATCTCCACCCCAACTTTTGTTATCCTGATTAGAATCCCGCTGGAACGTCTCCTTCTCCTGAATACCGTCTTCTTTATTTGGTTCAGACCTTCCTTCAAAAGTATCAGCTGTATCTATGTGAATAGCCGGATTCTGAACAACTTCAGGATTCTTCACAATGGTTTTTTTCGAATGTAATTTATCCAGATTCATCATCTTCAAATTTTTTTGACTTCTCCACATAAATAGGAACTGAGATTTTGTTATTGAAATTTTTCTGAAAGTTAGTAGCAGGCTTCTTCCTTCTTCTATGATTAACATGAATCCAAGGACCATAAGATTCTTTCAAGTTGATCAAATGATGATCTACTTCAGAATTAGCAAAATATTTATTCTGTTCCAAACTACCTTCACCATTAACACCCACTTCATTCAGGATACAATCATTGCTCAAGTGTCCAATCTTTACACATTTGTAGCAAAAAGATGAATTTTTTTCATACTCCACCTTTTGGAAGAATCGACCATTCAACCCCTCCAACCAAACCCCCAATGGTAGTTATTTATCAAGATAAACCCAAACACAAGCTCTAGCAAACTCCCTCCTACCCCATTGAAACATATTATCATCAAACAATAGGGGAGTACCAATCATTGCAGCTATTCTAGTCACATTAATCTCATCCCAACATTAGAGAGGTAAATTAGGAAATCTCACCCAAACCGGGAAAGACAACCCCTTCAGTGAAGCCTGAGAAAACTTATTGCTCCATCTATCTACTCCTACTATATGACCATTTACAAACCATGATCCACCCGTCAAAATATTGTCCATAGATTCAATGGAGAAGAAAGAGCATAATAACCAGCCCGAACCAATGCTTATAATATGAAATTTTCCAAATTTTGACCACTGACTTTGCAGTTCTCCTGCAATGACTTGTATGGGAATCCCTTTCCCAAAGACCTTAACAACAACAGAATATTTCAGCTTTTCTTCATTCATAATTACATTTTTCTCATGTAATTTAACTGCAATGCCATCATCAGATAAAAAGGATTCATTATTAATAGGGTTACATTTAATATAAGGCTTTCTGATCCAAGGATTAATCATGTCACTCCCCCTCAAATTATCAACTTCCTTGGATGGTTCATCCAAAGCAACCACATTGTCTTGAGCAATACCTCAAATAGGTGGGGTTGATGAACCTGCACAGCGTTAGTAGCAAGAGAAGGAAAAGCTTAAGCTAGAAGATGATGAACAGTAATTCTTCATATATCATTTCATTCTCTCGGTTACACCATATGTAGAATAAATAAGATGTGTAATGATCGCGGGCCGTTAGTGGCCGTTGGTGACAGTCTGAGCGCTGTACACCAGTTGGTGGAGAGGCTCCTTGGCCTGATTGGCTGGCTGATCACGTGCCGAGCCGCGTGTGGTGCTCGTGTCTTCACAGCCCCCCGCAAGGTGAGTATTCGAGGAACGAATGCTCAGCTTGGTCCTGAGATGAGTAAACCGAGAGGACGAGAGAGGCTTAGTAAGAATGTCAGCAGGCTGGTCTTCCGATTTTATGTGATGAATGAGCACAACGCCAGTGTCGATGTGGTGCCTGATAAATTGATAATCAATTTCGATGTGCTTGGTCCGGGCGTGAAACACGGGGTTATGAGCGAGGGCAATCGCTGAGGTATTGTCGCAAAAGATTGGAGTTGGTTTGTCCAGAGGAATGTCGAAATCAGCTAGTAGTCGCCGAAGCCAGATGACGTCAGAGGTGGCGGAGGAGAGAGCCTGGTATTCGGCTTCGGTGGACGATTTTGCGACGGTAGCCTGCTTCTTTACGCACCAAGAAATCAAGCTTGTGCCAAGATAGGTGCAGAATCCAGTAAGAGATTTGCGATCATGAGTGTCTCCAGCCCAATCGGCATCAGAGTAGGTGGTGAGCCGGAGAGAGCTTGGCTAGAGAGGGAGACCGAAAGAAGCAGTGCCTTGAACATAGCGAAACAGGCGGCGTTTAAGGGCGGTGAAGTCAGCCATGGTGGAACGATGCATTTTTTGACAAATGCAGTTGACAGCGTAGGCTATGTCCGGTCTTGTAATGGTCAGGTAGTTCAATGATCCTGCCAGTTGCCTGTACTGATGCGGATTGGAATACAGAGCAGAGTCAGCTGTTGTTGGAGTGGACCGGAGGGCAGCTGGTGTCTGAGTTGGTTTGCTATGCTGCAGTCCAGCTGACGCAACTAGATCAAGAGCATATTGTGTTTGGTGGAGTAGTATACCGGTTGAAGTGGGAGAAACTTGAATTCCTAGAAATTGTGAGATAGGCCCCAGTTGTTTGAAGGAGAACTGTTGATTCAGGTGATCGAGGAGCATGGTGAGAGTGCTCTGATCGTTGCCAGTGATGAGAAGATCATCGACGTAGATTAGTAAGAAGAGTTTGACGCTGCCTTTGCGAAAGGTGAGCAAGGAGGGATCTGCCTTGCTAAACTGGAAGCCGAATGTGAGTAGGGATTTGGTGAATGTATTATACCATTCCCGGGGAGCCTGTTTCAGACCATAAATGGTCTTATGCAGTTTGCAGACGTGAGTGGGAAGGTCTTTGTCGAGGAAACAGGTCGGCTGCTGCATATAGATGTCCTCTTGAAGGTCTCCATGGAGGAAGGCGTTCGAAATGTCGAACTGTAGGGTTGGCCAACCGAAATGCAGAAAGATGAGGAGGAGGATCCTGATAGTGGGCATTTTGGAAACCGGACTGAAGGTTTCCCAGTAATTGATGCCGAATTTTTGGTTGAATCCTTGTGCCACGAGTCTCGCTTTGTACCGTTCGACGGAGCCGTCTGGATTGTGTTTAAGTTTGAATGTCCATTTGCAGCCTAGGACAGAGTTGTTCAAGGGAGGTGGGACGAGGGACCAGGTGCCCTGTTTTTGAAGGGCCATGAATTCGGAGGTGGAAGGTGTAGAGGGGACATTTTTGAGGGTAAGGAGGTCCAGTATCTGTTTGGGACGGTGGATGCCAGAGCGGAGTCTGATCTGCATTGGATGAATGGATGTGGGAGGGCATGGATTGATGATCGGTTGAGTGGGAGCTGGGGAATTGGAGTATTGTTGAGGAGAAGGTAAAGGTGATGAAGTTGACGGGTTAGGAGGTATAGGTGAAGTAGTGGAGGTTGGGGGTTAAATGTAGGTGGTGGGATGGTGGTAGAGATTGGGAGAAGGAGAGATGAGGAGGTATATAGGGGAGACGATTGAGGTGGTGAAGGTGGGGACGGGGTTATGGTTCAAAACGGGAAGACCGATTCATGGAAGATGACATGCCGCGAGATGTGAAGCTTGGACGTGCTAAGATTGAGGCAACGATATCCTTTGTGTGTGGGCGAATAGCCGAGAAAGATGCATTGGTGTGACCGAGGATGTAGCTTGGACGGTGTTGTATGTTGTAACCAGGGGAAGCAAAGACATCCAAAGGTCCGGAGGTATGAGTAGTTGGGTGGTTGATTGTAGAGTAATTGATATGGGATTTGATTTTGGATGTTGTTGGAAGGTAAACGGTTGATCAGGTAGGTGGCGGTGAGAAGGGCGTCGGCCCAGAGGTAATGTGGAAGATTAGCGTGATACAGAAGAGCCCGAGTGGTTTCTAATAAATGACGATGTTTACGCTCTGCTGTACCGTTCTGCTCAGGGGTGTGGGGGCATGAGATTTGATGAGTGATGCCGTGGTTGGCTAGATAGGATTTGAATAGTTGGCTCATGTACTCGCCGCCCCCGTCCGAGCACAACGCTTGTATTTTTGAGTTGAATTTGGTTTGAATTAGTTTGTTAAAATGTATGAAATTGGTTAATGCTTCAGCTTTTGTATGCATTAATTATATCCATGTGAAGCGTGTATGATCGTCGAAGAAGATGATGTAGTAGCGATATCCAGTTTTTGAAGAAATAGGGTCGGACCCCAAACATCAGTATGTATAAGCATAAACGGATTGATTACACGGGAAGAACTAAGAGAGAAAGATAATTTATGGCTTTTAGCCACATTACACGAAACGCATAAACTAGAAACATATGGAATACTTAAAGAGGGAAAAGTTTTCGAGAGGCTTTATTGTTTCCTGATGTTGGGGTGATCGAGCCGTGCGTGCCAAATAGCCGAAGTGGTGGTGGAGTGCAGAGCGCGAAAATTGCTGGTCGGAGGGGAGGGAACAGAGTAGAGACCATCACGGCAATTTCCACGAAGGAGTATTGTGTTGTCCAGGAGATCCTTAATGACGAAGACGGTGGAATCAAACAAAATGGAACAATTGTTATCAGTAGTTAATTTGTGGATGGATAGAAGATTGTGAGAGAGAAGAGGGACGTGAAGAATTTTATGGAGGTAGAGCTTATGGGTCGAGTCGGGGAGGGGAAGCAAGCCTTGGCCGGTGTTGTGGATTGGAAGGGAGCTGCCATTCACCGTCGAGATTCTGTCGGATCCTGCATACTGATTAGAGTTGAGCAGCTATGAGGCATCTGGGGTGAGGTGTGCTGTAGCACCTGAGTCCAGGACCCACTCATTGGACGAAGTGGAAGAGGGACCGGAATATAGCGCCCGGGGTGTGGAATTTGATCCTGAATTGTAGGAGTTAAAACGATGCCAGCACGCGGAGGCAACATGACCCTGCTTGCCACAGATTTGGCAGGTGGGTCGGGTAGAATCATTGGTCGAGCGATTGACCGGGGGACTTTGTCTGAAAGGAGCTCCTCTTCCCCTGGAGCCTCGAGCAGGAGATCTGCCACGAGGAGCATTGTTGCGGGAGGCATAGAAGGCCGCATTTTCTGATGTCGGCATGATTTCCCGATTGAGCTCGGATTGCTGGTGTATTTCCTCACTGCACAGCTGGGTGTAGAGTACGTCCAAATTGATTGGTAGTTGGCTGGTGCTGATGGACGTTTTGAATGCGTTGTAGGAGGGCGGTAGCCCGTTCAAGATATGCAGAATGATTTATTCGGGGTCGAGGAGAGACCCGGCTACAACAATGTTGTCCACGAGAGACTTGATCTTGGCTAGATATTGCATCATGGAGAGATCCCGCATTTGAATGTAGTATAGCTCGTTCTTGAGTTGTATCACGCGCGACCGGTTGGTCGGCTAGAGGCGCAGTTCGAGCGTGGCCCAGATCTCGCTGGCAGACTTGAGAGTGAGGATGTAGGGCAGAACGGCAGGGAAATTGTGGAGAGTAAGGCGGAGACGAGATTTTGTTCAACGAGGTTCCAGGTGCGAACATATGTAGAGTTTGCTCCGGTGGGAAGAACAGTCGGTTTGATGATGCTGCCGGACAGATGTCCTTTGTAGCCATTTGCAGCAAACAGTTGGTGGATCTGGTGTCGCCATATGGGGTAGTTTTCACTGGTAAGTTGATTGGGAATAAGAAGCTTCAAGTTTGTCATCAGGAACTTGAGAGAAGCTGGAATGGTGATCTCATTTGAGATGGGTTCTGGTCTCGAGGCCAGAAGTGAAGAGGGAGGTGCGGTGGAGGACGATTCTTGCTCGACCATGGCGACGAAGAGAGACGGCTACTTTTGCTCTGATACCATGATGAACCTGCACAGCGTTAGTAGCAAGAGAAGGAAAAGCTTAAGCTAGAAGATGATGAACAGTAAT
This sequence comes from Dendrobium nobile, assembly GCA_022539455.1. Classification (NCBI taxonomy): domain Eukaryota; kingdom Viridiplantae; phylum Streptophyta; class Magnoliopsida; order Asparagales; family Orchidaceae; genus Dendrobium; species Dendrobium nobile. The sequence goes on along the minus strand of CM039728.1, from coordinate 36,310,773 downwards.
TTTTCATATATCATTCCATTCTCTCGGTTACACCATATATAGAGTAAATAAGATGTGTGATGATCGCGGGCCGTTAGTGGCCGTTGGTGACAGTCTGAGCGTTGTACACCAGTTGGTGGAGAGGCTCCTTGGCCTGATTGGCTGGAGGATCACGTGCCGAGCCGCGTGTGGTGCTCGTGTCTTCACAGGGGTACCATTTGAACTTTTATTATTTACCTGAGCTTTGTCCGGCATCAGAGCAGATTTAACATTACCAAAGCCAAATGTATTAACAATAAGGTCCATTCCTAAAGACGGAGGAGCATCAGCATCATTGTAGATCTTCGTTTTTTTAATCCAAGGAGTCTTTTCCACATTTTCATCTAAAATTTGTTTTCGTTTTCCAATAACAGGAGAAGATTTTAAAGGAATAAACGTACGTAGGTTCCTTGATAACCAGAGGGGCATTAGCAAAGTAAAAACCTTTTGACTTTAATTCGATAGGTTTGCTACCAGACGTAGAAGACCGATGGGATCCATCAGTGATGATCGTACTCTGGCCTCCGAAAGTGGTGTCCGAACAATCTGTCCCCATCAGCGACCTTTGTGCCAAGACGACGAAGAAGAAGCATTTTGAAAAAATTTTCTCACTAGAAAACAAAATGGGTGTGGAATTATTTCACTAGAAAATGGGTGTTTAAAATAAACATGACATATCATTCACATATTCTTGAGTGATACCATAATCAAACACACATGGGTTGCTTCCCAGAAGCGCTAAGTTTTAGGTCTTCAGCATGACTAGATAACTTACTAAACCTAATGTTGGGTTGTCTCCCAAACAGCGCTAAGTTTATAGTCTTTAGTCATACTAGCCCATATCTTCTATTTCGTGAAGGTAGATGATTGTTATTCTTCAATTGGGTCCTATTTTTATCTCTCTCCTTTTTTTAGAATTAACTTCAGTGTTAGCAAGAGGAGATTCAATGGGTTTACTACTCAAAAAAATTATAAGCTGACTTAGTTGAGTTTCTAAATTTTTAATTGAAACAACTTGATTTTTTAATTGAGTTCCCAATTGTATGACCACGTCTTCAAGAGGTGCCTTTCTAGTTCCATACTAATTACTTTGATTAAATCCAGGAGAATATTATGGTCATGGATAATTATTATCTTGATTTTGATTATTTCACTTTTTTGTTTTGGTTATTTTGACCATAATTTCATTTATTTCTACCATGATTATTCGACCAATTAAAATTTAGGTGATTCCTCCAACTAGAATATATATATATATATATATATATATATATATATATATAATATATATATATATATATATATATATACTAATAGGGATTATTTTATCTTCCAATCAAATTTATATTTTTTATCCCTTAGATATCATTTTTATATTGCACCTTTATCTTTCGAATATAAAGATGAATCAAAATTTAAGTCTTATTTATTATATCTACAACTTATGCAATCAAAATAGATAAAGAATCATTTTTATAAACTCTAGCCACTTAGGATTCACCCTATCAGTATGCCACTGAAAATCATTTATTATTATTTATTCAATTAATTCATAAGCATTTTCAAAATGCTTTAAAATCAAAGAACCTCCAACTGCAACATTAATTATAGCTCTAAAGGATCCTACTAATCAATTATAAAAAGTTTGAATTATCAATCAATAAGGTGAGGCACGGTGAGGGCGCTTTCTAAGCATCTCCTTGAATCTTTCCCAACTCTCATAAATAAATTCTCCTTCTAACTAAGTAAAATAAGTATTATCAAACCTCCCAATCTTCAAGAAAGCAAAATATCAATGAAAATTATTTATGTTAATTTGGTAAGCATATGTTTTATTTTTCCCTTTTTGTGTAGTTTCTCCAAGTTACTTCTTTTGTAGTGTTGCTCACGATTGTTGTTTGGTTTTCATAATCATATCACAAATAGTTCAAAAGCCATTACTACTCAACCCATTTTCAAGGGAAGTTTTTGGCTTCTTTTGGACGACTTTCTTATAGTTTTTAAGTAAAAAATTTTCAATTAAAGCTGCTTTAGAAAGTATTAAGAAAGTTGTCTCAAACAAATCCTTAGGCAATTAGGCTTCATTTGCGACATTTTTCTCACTGCTTTTTAAAACTGCTTTTAAAATCAATAAAATATTGTCCCAAAAAAAAACCTTTATCTCATCACTCTTACTTCCTGATATTGATGTAATGAACATGTCATAGGCCATCATGAACAATTGGGTGTAATTTGAATAGTATTTTGTGCATGTAAACGTCGTCTACATAAAGAATTATGAAATAACTGAAGCAAGCAAGTGCTTCCTGCACTTGTGGCTCTTAATCGTTAGGATGATTTGCTTCTCTCTTCCCAATCTATAAGAACCATCTCTCATAAATCTCTTCTTCTTTCCCCTCCGAGCATGAAGTATTGCATGCCGTTTTGAAGCTGGTATCTTGCTTCAATGTTGTATTAAATGATGTCAAAGTCAATGATGATTATATATATATGATCAAGCATTTGAACTTTTGCTTGGTCGTGATTTTTCCATTCCATTCCTATTGATCTATGTCTTTTAGGTTTCATTTGGGATAGCATTCTTAAGCAACTTTTTAGTATAGAAATTTTTTAACTAAGCTTTTTTGTATTAGAAAGCAAGAAAAAAAGTATCACAAATGAATCCTTAAATTGTACATTTTTTTAAAATTTTATTGAAAATTTTATGAAATTGCTATCTCATCGCTTAGTATTTGATACATTTTTTTCCCACAGCCATTAATGATAAATCTGCAAACCTATCTCCAATCACTTTCCCAGATCCTCATAATACAGCCCTGTTGCGTGTAAGAAAATACGCGGCGGTAGAGTTTGTAAATTCGCGTCCGAGCGTTGCACGTAAGTTTAACACACAAACAGAAAAGAGAAGTGAACACCAAGAGTTTTTACGTGGAAAACCCAAAAAGGGGAAAAACAACGGGGCTTCGCCCAGTTGCAAATTTTCACTAGTATTTTCGTAGATTACAAATGGCGGATTTCGTCCCACAAATTGGGATAATCCAAATACAATTCGTTCCTTCCACGAAATTTACAAAATTCTGCGAATTCCTGGCTTTTTCTGAAAATCTGGCAGAGTTCCGGCGTCTTCAGGCGGCAGGAAAAACTCCGGCGGCGGTGGTCGAGGAGGTGAGGAATCTCCTATTCCCCTTTCTCCTTCTACTTCTCTTCTTCTTATCTCTCTTCACTTGAGTCCCTTTGGTGTAGAATGAATGCTCTATTTATAGTTTTTCTGGAGTGGCATAACCCGTAAATAGGCGTGAGATCAAGGGCGAACAGGGAGTGGTTTGAATGGACGGCAGATATCGAATTCTTCGATCATGCACCGTTTGTTGGACATTTGAAGGCCTTAATGATGTCAGAATTTGATGATCTTGGGCTCGTTGGATTCGTCTCGTCGAGCCGTTCGATTCGAGTATAAGCTCGTCAAAATCAAAGACCGTTTGGTAACTCAAATTGAGGTTTGAATCTTCCACCAGCGCTTTGAACCCATGATTCGGACTCATTTGGGCTCGGATTGGGTTGATCTTGGTGTCGTTGGGTCCGTATTTCCGAGACGCTCAGTTTGACTATAAGCTTGCTGAAATCGGAGTTCATATGCTCCCAAAATTAATTTCGGAAGTTTCCAATTTGATTTTGCATCGAGATTCGTGCCCGATTAAGATAATTTTGAGATGACGTATTAGTTGCCCCCCTATTTTCGGATGTCGAAGTTCCAGGAGTCCGAAAATATGCATTACAAATTTTAAAGAATTTTCCCGAGCGAGTTGGAATTATTCTTGCGTGTGGGGGCCTCGAACGGCCTTGAAAGTGTCAAAATTGAATCCATGATGTCAAAAAACGTATCCGGGGACCCAAAAAATGTCGAATTCGGGCTTGTCGGGACGAAAAATGGGCCCCAAAACGGACCGGGCGGCCGGCAGCCGCCGCCGCCGCCGCTGGCGCGGAACAGCGGCCGCCGGTCACTCCGCGCGGAACCGCAGACCGCTCACGCGGTCCGCTAGCGCGGGCGCGCGCGACTCGCGCGCGCGGGAAGCCCTCCGCGGTCCGACTAGACCGCCCCGCGGTCTCCCCCTGGCCGCTCCGCGGCGGTAGCCGCCGGCGCCTGCTGGCCCGCCTGGCCATGCCGCGGTCCGCCTGGATCGCTCCGCTGCGCTGCTCTGCCAGCCATGCATAGCTGGCCGCGATCAACGTGCGGGAGCTGCGGATCGCTCCGCTGGCCGCGCCCAAGAGGTGCGACCGATGGCTGCACCGACCTAGTGTGCCCCGTTTTGCGAAAAATGACGTTTTTTGGCTATTTTTGGGTCCAAAAAATTCCCAAAAAATCTGAAAAAAATTTGGAAAATTTTCCAAAAATAGAAAATTCCGAAATTGTCTATAACTTCCTCTCATTCTCTCCTAAACCTATAAATAGGCCCCCTTGGCCTTTAGAAAACTTGCAACTTCTCTTTCTTTCTCCCTCCGGTTCTCTGGCGGCTGAGGCTTCCGCTATTTGCGAGTTAGAATTTTTTCCTACTCGGATAGCGCCCCTCCTCGCGTGCAGAAACCTACGAGATTTCTTCCTCCGCCTCCGGCTTACTGACGGTTGAGGCTTCCGTTATTTGCGAGTTGGAATTTTTTCCTACTCGAATAGCGCCCCTCCTCGTGTGCAGAAGCCTACAGGATTTCTTCCTCCCCCTCCGGCTTACTGACGGTTGAGGCTTCCGTTATTTGCGAGTTGGAATCTTTTCCTACTCGAATAGCGCCCCTCCTCGCGTGCAGAAGCCTACGGGATTTCTTCCTCCCCCTCCGGCTTACTGACGGTTGAGGCTTCCGTTATTTGTGAGTTGGATTTTTTCCCCTCTCGACTTAGCGCCCCTCCTCGCGTGTAGAAGCCTACGGGATTTCTTCCTCTCTCTCCGGCTTACTGGCGGTTGAGGCTTCCGCTATTTGCGAGTTGGAATTTTTTCCTGCTTGACTTAGCGCCGCTCCTCGCGTGCAGAAGCCTACGGGATTTCTTCCTCCCCTCAGTTCTTCGAGAGATTTGTTGAACTGCTGAAATACGGCGTCAGGTAGAAATACGGCGTCAGGCAGAAGACCGACGAAATTTCTACAACAGTCGGAATTCCGACGACGAGTAGAAGTACGACGTCGGGCAGAAGACCAACGAAATTCCATCAACTGTCAGAATTCCGACGACGAGTAGAAGTATGACAGAAGTCCGACGGCGAGGAGAAGTCCGTCGTCTGGTAGAAGACTGACGAAAGTTCGTCGACGAGCAAAAGTCTGACGACGAGCAGAAGTCCGCTGACGAGCAGAAGTCTGACGACAGGGAGAAGTCCGACGTCGGGTAGAAGTACGGCCATGGTCAGAAGACCGATGAAAGTTCGTCGACGAGCAAAAGTCTGACGTCGAGTAGAAGTCCGCTGACGAGCAGAAGTTTGATGTCGGGTAGAAGTCCGCTGACGAGCAGAAGTCCGACTTTGGGTAGAAGTACGGCCTTGGGCAGAAGACCGATGAAAGTTCGTCGACGAGCAGAAGTCTGACGACGAGTAGAAGTCCGCTGACGAGCAGTAGAAGTCCGCTGACGAGCAGAAGTCCGACGTCGGGTAGAAGTCCGCTGACGAGAAGAATTCTGACGTCGGGTAGAAGTCCGCTGACGAGTAGAAGTCCGACGACAGAGAGAAGTCCGACGTCGAGTAGAAGTACGGCCTTGGTCAGAAGACCGATGAAAGTTCATCGACGAGCAGAAGTCTGACGTCAAGTAGAAGTCCGCTGACGAGCAGAAGTCCAATGTCGGGTAGAAGTCCGCTGACAAGCAGAAGTCCGACGTCTGGTAGAAGTACGGCCTTGGGCAGAAGACCGATGAAAGTTCATCAACGAGCAGAAGTCTGACGACGAGTAGAAGTCCGCTGATGAGAAGAAGTCCGACGTCGGGTAGAAGTCCGCTGACGGGCAGAATTCCGACGTCGGGTAGAAGTCCGCTGACGAGCAGAAGTCCGACGTCGGGTAGAAGTCCGCTGACAAGCAGAATTCCGACGTCTGGTAGAAGTTCGTTGAAAGTCCTGCAAGGCGAAAATTCAGCGACAGGAGGAAATTCAACATAAAGTAGAAATTTAACTTTGTGCAGAAGTTCGATGGAAGTCGATTGACGACATTCTAATGGCGTTAACCAAGGATGTATAATCTATCCAAGGTTGTTTGTCAGAGCCTTTACTCGATGATGTTAACTGATATTGGATCCACCAAAGATGTGAGACCTATCCGAGGTTGTATGTCGGAACATTTGTTCGACAACGTTAACCTGTGTGGAAGAGGTCGAGAGAATCCACCAAGGATGTGAGACCTATCCGAGATTGTATGTCGGAACATTTGTTCGACGACGTTAACCTGTGTGGAAGAGGTCGAGAGAATCCACCAAGGATGTAAGACCTATCCGAGGTTGTATATCGGAGCCCTGCTCGACGACGTTAACCTGTGTGGATGAGGTCAGGAGAATCCACCAAGGACGTAAGACCTATCCAAGGTTGTATGTCGGAGCCCTGCTCGAAGACGTTAACCTGTGTGGATGAGGTCAGGAGAATCCACCAAGGATGTAAGACCTATCCGAGGTTGTATGTCGGAGCCCTGCTCGACGACGTTAACCTGTGTGGATGAGGTCAGGAGAATCCACCAAGGATGTGATACCTTTTCGAGGTTGTATGTCAGAGCCTTTGCTCAACGACGTTAACCTGTGTGGAAGAGGTCGAGAGAATCCACCAAGGATGTGAAACCTTTCCAAGGTTGTATGTCGGAGCCTTTGCTCGATGACGTTAACCTGTGTGGAAGAGGACGAATCGAATCCCCTTGGGATTGATTTTGCTTTGATTGGGAGGGGGCGAACGCCGCGTATATCCCGAATCAAAATTGAAGAAGGTCTATCTTTAGACCGTTACTGCATTTTTAAGGTAAAGATTAAGACCTTGCCCAAGAAGTAAAATTCCAACAAGAGACTGTATTGAAGTATCCTTGCATTTGCTCGGATATTCCTGAAATATCATCTTGATATAGACAGCATCGGAGGATCTTTTTGACCAGAATTGGGGTCAAAGTTGCCCCCCAGTCTGCATCTGCTTTTTATGATATTGATGCTATGTGTGATCTTTTGAGATTGGAGCAAAAGTTGCCCCCCCGTCGGGAACCACGTTCCCACAGACGGCGTCAAACTGTTGCGTGTAAGAAAATACGCGGCGGTAGAGTTTGTAAATTCGCGTCCGAGCGTTGCACGTAAGTTTAACACACAAACAGAAAAGAGAAGTGAACACCAAGAGTTTTTACGTGGAAAACCCAAAAAGGGGAAAAACCACGGGGCCTCGCCCAGTTGCAAATTTCCACTAGTGTTTTCGTAGATTACAAATGGCGAATTTCGTCCCACAAATTGGGATTATCCAAATACAATTCGTTCCTTCCACGAAATTTACAAAATTCTGCGAATTTCTGGCTTTTTCTGAAAATCCGGCAGAGTTCCGGCGTCTTCAGGCGGCAGGAAAAACTCCGGCGACGGTGGTCGAGGAGGTGAGGAATCTCCTATTCCCCTTTCTCCTTCTCCTTCTCTTCTTCTTATCTCTCTTCACTTGAGTCCCTTTGGTGTAGAATGAGGGCTCTATTTATAGTTTTTCTGGAGTGGCATAGCCCGTAAATAGGCGTGAGATCAAGGGCGAACAAGGAGAGGTTTGAATGGACGGCCGATATCGAATTCTTCGATCATGCACCGTTTGTTGGACATTTTAAGGCCTTAATGATGTTGGAATTTGATGATCTTAGGCTCGTTGGATTCATCTCGTCGAGCCGTTCGATTCGAGTATAAGCTCGTCAAAATCAGAGACCGTTTGGTAACTCAAATTGAGGTTTGAATCTTCCAACAGCGCTTTGAACCCATGATTCGGACTCATTTGGGCTCGGATTGGATTGATCTTGGTGTCGTTGGGTCCGTATTTCCGAGACGCTCAGTTTGACTGTGAGCTTGCTGAAATCGGAGTTCATATGCTCCCGAAATTAATTTCGGAAGTTTCCAATTTGATTTTGCATCGAGATTCGTGCCCGATTAAGATAATTTTGAGATGACGTATTAAGCCCAATGCAAGCCCTTCATAAGTCTAACCTAAGCTCCAAAAAGATCTTAATTTATTGATGAATCTACAAATCTAGTCGTCCGCTTTCAAAACTCAACTCTCATAAGAAAATTATTATACCTACAATTAAAAAAAGAAAAGAAAAAAGATGTTAAATGAATTATTTTTTGGTCAAAGTGGGTTCGCGGGTAGAGCCCGACCTATTTAATAAATGAATCGAAAAATCCAACCAATTTAATAAATGAATTATTTTTTGCCCCCACACATCTCCCCCAAAATTTTCACCATTAATGCGACAATCAATATCAAATATCTTAAGATATATTCCTATTTATTCACCACGTGATGCAGTGAATCAAATATTTCTATAAACATTATTAATCATCTATCTTACTAAAAAGAGAATTTTGAACAATACTTACAATAATGATTACTAGAACAGAAGCATTTTAACATTAACCTATTTGACTTAATAAATCACTACTAAACTACAAGTGTCATTGTTAGTTGATAGCCGATGTAAAGTGATGAATGATAGTACGCATCGATATTAGTCAATGGTTGGCATGAATGTTGGTCAGCAATATGCATTTGATATTAATCAGCGGTTGGTGTCGGGTAGTGGCAATTGTGGCATCAATGTTGAGTATTGGTGTTGATCGGCGTTGTGCAGTGGCGGAGTGAACTCTTGAATTCTCAAAGTCTAAGAATATTCTCTGACAGAGATGATACCTTATGACCCATTTATAAGTTTTTAGATGAGTGAATTTGGCCAATTTCTTTGTAAGTCTTAAAATTCTATCAAAAGATTTGAAATATTATTCTGGATCATTTGATATTTCTTAGACATTGTAGTACCTCAATAATCTCTGAATTGAGTGAGCTTAGGCTAGTTGATTTTGTTTCGTCAATATGCTCGTTTTGACTATAAGATTAAACATGATGAGGATGTTTGCTTCCATAAATGACTTTAAGAAGTTTATAATTATGCTTTTGATTACTTAATTTATGCTGTTTTGACTGTGATCTAGGTGCGCTTAGTATTGTTGGGGCTCATCGAACAACATTGTATGGATTATAAGTTTCTACAAAATAAAGTATATGATCTCAAAGTCAATTTTTAATTTTTTTTTCCCCAGAGGATTGTAATATTTCATGTATATACATGCACTCATACACGTATAGACAAAAGAACTTTTTTAGAACAGCTAGCAAAACACACAAGTATCAATATACACATTCTCAAAACATTACACAACACAAAGAAGGATCAACAAAAACACCTTCTCAAAACAATATATTGAGTAGATTGGCAAATAACCCTTACATAGACTATAATAATAGATAGGAATTTCGAGCATAATGAGCTAGTACAATAAAACTAGCTTCATACAACATTACTTCTCTCTTCTATTGATCAACTTGATGAAAACATTTTGTATTTTGTATAACAAATAGTGCAAATATCTTATTTTAAAATAGTCCCAAAAAATCACTCTATGAGTAGCACATTCAATATCGCTCTTCATTCCTCTAATTGCCACCCAAACCACAACATTTTAAGTTATATTTATGTTATCTAGATAATGCATTCATCATATATTTCTCTATCTCTAGTAACCAACCCTTTACTATAGTAGGCTTCATAGCTCTCTTAAATAGTGGGGGCAAAATAACTTTCAAATATTTATCTTCCTCTATCATAATATTACTATTTATTATATTATATACACCACATTTTAGTGGGTTACTATTATAACTGATTGATCATATTTTTTAATGATATAGTGCCTATTTTACTTTGTTGAGATTATTTTTTGTACAAAGTATCATCTATAGTTTTTTTATTACAGAGAGACCTTACCCAAGTCACTCGTGCGGCCTTAGCACCCTTCCTCGTGCCAAGTCAGCCTAAAATTCTCACTATTTTAGGTTGGAGAGCAAAGAATGCTAGAGAGGAAGTAAATGGGGAAAATTTTACTATTACAAGATAATTTTACAAGAGGGGTTGGAGAGAGTTGGTAGATGTGGGAGATGTGGGGAGTTGATTACAACTGAAGCGGAAGGGTCCTATTTATAGCCCTTCTCTCATGCCTAAGAACATTCTAGAATTCCCTCCATAATTCATGAGTGTTGAGTTCTCTAGAATACTCCATATTATTTCATACACTCTTACTCTGTAATATTCTAGATAGTTCTAGAGTATTCAAGATTGCTCTCTAAATATCATTACCATTCTAGAATATTCTAAAGCACTCTAGAATCTTCTAGGAAACTCTAAGCCTATCCAGAACCTTCTAGGACCTTTGAAAATCTTCTAAAACCTTCCATATTCTTCCAGAACCTTCCAATGTAATGTGACCCAATTCAGGAATGATTTTGAAGGATTTTTTTTGCCTAAACTCGGCATGTCACACATAAGGGAGATTTGACCAAACCTCTAAGTCCAACATTTGGGCATGACATTATACTCCCTAAAGCATGTCCTCATTGGTAGGTCTTGAACATTGACCATTTGTGCAGTTTTATTCATTAATTATTATTTATACTTACATAATTAACATGCTAGCATAATAATAATCAATAGGCTTTTATATATGATAGTGCTACAAACATGTCTTGCAATGCATGCATAAATTTCTTAATTTTGGTCATTATTATTACTCATCTACAAGATCAGCCTATCACCATATCATGATTCTAATCAAATATGGACTATATTATTTCATATTGATCCAAATATTTGCTCTAACACTAATTTCATTAGTCGATTTTGTATAATTTTTATGCTATAATATATCATACTAACTTAAGGCTTGGTTTGGGATTGCTATAGTTTTTTATAAAAGTGATTGTAAAGCTACTATGGAGAAATTAGCTTTTTTGAAAGTTGTAGAAAATAGCTTCTAGCACAATTTTTTTTTTGAAATCATTTAAAAAAACTATGCAAACGAAATTGTGATTGCAATCTGAAAAGCAAAGTTGCAAGAAAGTTTCCCAAACGAAATCTAAGTCAAGCAAAAACGTACTAATCAATGAATCCATAAATCAATTACTTTCTCCATCATATAAAGTAATCATAAAATCATTAATAGATTTGAGTTAATTTATAGCATAATGAATCAAACAACTTTTTTTTTATATATATGAAACATTTTATAACAGTTTATACATCATCATACTTTGTAATATTCCTCACTTACATTATTTAAAAAAATGATCAAAATTTGTAGCAATTGGATCAATCCTTCATTAATAGTCATCCCTTTAATAATCATTAAAGTTAGCAAACCTTAGACCTCCTCAATTTTCTTACCCTCAATCATAAACATCAACAATACAGTATGAAGGAACAAAAAACATTTTAGATGGCATCAAGTTAATATAATATGCAATCAATAAGAAAGAAGATTTCTACACATATAGAAAGTCATTCAATGCTTTTATATGAAGCATAATATGTAAGTGCATTAAACATTCCCACAAATAACAGAACATATTTGTTTAGTTATGTGATTGGTGTGTTCCATTATTCTTGACAATATTGCTAAACTCTTCTCTCTAACATGAATATTTTGTGATGAATAACATGTAATTTGATGAACTTACATAGGTAAAATATCTTCTAAAAGTTTAAATATTTTTTTATAAAAAAAAGCATAATAACAATTGCATGCCTACAAGATTAGATGTCATCGTTGCGTTGATTAGGTTAAGTGGAAGTGATGGAGAGGCCACAACCACAGGTGAATTTTCGAACTTGACTTGTTTAATAACTGGGTTGATAGGTTGGATTCGGGTCTGACCCGAAATTGACTTTCCCTGAATCTAGTCAACCCAAACTTGACTTGTTTAATAAACATGTCAAAAACACCAACCTGAACCAAACATGTTAACCTATTTTGCTTAAAAAAAATATAACTTAAAACAAAATTAAAATTTATTAACTATAAATTTTAAGATATTTGATAAAAAATAAGAATATTATAATAAATGAATACAAGTAAACAATAAGAAAAAATATTAAATGTGTCATTTTTCAGGTCAAAAATGAGTTCGTAAAACAGATCAACAAGTACAACCCAAATTCGATCCATTTATTAAACAGCTCAACCCGAATCCGATTTTTTCGGGTCGGATTCATTTTAGTTTGATGGATCGGATCATTTATTGACCCCCATAATCAAATGCATATAACCATATTTTATTAACCTAATACTAACTAATCTTATTTCAAGAGATGCATCTAAACAATATAAAATAAAAAAGCTCCATTTTGACTATAGGCCCACCCATAAAATTATTCATTTATCTGTTCTTCTGAGATCTCAAAGTGAAACACGTGACCTACCTTGTAGCTCAACAATCCATAGGATTTCTTTCGACTGTAAAATGTCGCGCACGAGGCCGAGGACAAAAGCTCTACTTCCGCCCATGCAACCACCGCTTTCCGTCATCGGGATTATTTATGATAATTTGTTAATTACAAACCAGCACACGAATCTCAAAGCATAATTCAATGATTTTAATCGTCTTTGATTTTAAAAACTTTAGATGTAAAAGTTTTTTTCTGTTTTAAATATTTTATCCACCCGAGATTCCCATTAGTTCTGCCTCGCCAAATTATTCCGTGCAGGAGACAAATACAGCTCTATATCTAAATATCAATCAGAATGAGTCACGTCAGCAATATCGAGTGCGGTACCAAACAGCAGTACTGAGCAGTACCGAGCCACGATACCGACGTGACTCATTTTAATTTATCTCCGAAAGAATAATTTTGAATAATTTCTCCACCACTTTACCGTTAAAAGACCGTAAGTTCACGTGGCTGCTTCACGTGGCCCTTTGGGCTCCGTTTTAACTCTTCTAGCATGGGCTGAGCATGGGCTGGGCATGGGCTGGCCCGCTCTTATTTACCAATGAAATAAATATAATAGTTTTATTTTGTCATTTCCTATGAAGATGATTTTGAAGCTATTATGATAAATAAATAAGAAATTGAAGATGTTATATAAATTATAAATATATTCTTATTTTAAAAATTAGAGGGCAACTTTTTTATAACGCTTACTTATTCGTATTATCTCATTATAAAAAATAACTTTTAACTATCAAGACTTTTAAAAATTAGTTTGAAAATAATGTGGGTTTAAGACTTTATTTGAAATGGCTTCTTATTACTTTTTTAAGCAGTTTTTTACTATAAAATTTATTCTTATTAAAAAAAAACTATTTTCTATGTATTTATTTGTACCATTTTATTAGTTAAAGTGAGCCGAGAAAAAATAAAAGGATATGTTTTTTGACGAAATTAAATGCACGTCTCGGATACGGAAAACTTCTGACTCATTCTCCTAAGAAATAAATAATCAGAGAATAAGAATATAATAAGGGTGATGCATCTAAATATATTAAGAATATGTAATAAAATAAATATAAGAATATCTAAATTTTAATACTTGATTGAAAATAAAATAAAGGCCTAATTTTAAAGGAGTATATTACTCTTTTAATTTAGTTAAAAGCGCTTAACAAATATTAAATTTAAAAAGAAGCATAACCGTAAAAATAAATTACGTATTTAAAAAATAGTAAAAATAATTAAACGATTTAGTACATATCTAATTTAGTATTATCACAAAATATTTAAATTTAAAGATGGTACTAAATGTTTTATAGGTTCATATATTAAATATTTTATTAATATAAATAATTATATTAAACAATCAAATTTTAAAATACAAAATTAATATATATATTTCAAATATATTAGATATATTAGATATATTATTTAGATATTTAGATATAATTATTTAGATATATTAGACATAACTAATAAAAAAGCTTTAATTATAAATTTAGATATTTATATCATTATAATTAGTTAGATATTTAGATATAACTAAATATATTTAATTTTTAATAAATATATATTAACATAAATTGACATAACTTAAGTTGATATACATAAATCGAGATATATATATATAATACAAAATATTAAAGTATGTCGCAAAAATATTATCTTTAAGGCCTTTAAATGGTAAATATTATTAAAATAAACAAATATCTATGATTCAATTCATTTGAGATAAATCATTAAAATCCAAATTTAGGATTTCCAATGCACAAATTTTATTTTGATAAAAATTAAAATTTAGCTTATTGAAAATAGTAATAAATTATTATAATCATATCTTAAAGAATAATTAAAAGATAATCATCAACCAAAGCAATGATTACACCTTATTCCAAAATAGAAATATTGATTTATTGCTTGTCAAATATTTTAAGCAAATCCAATTTTGTTAACTTATGATATGTAAAACATTCAATCAATGAAGCTTATGATGTGACTAATCTGCATAGATAATATTAATAAAACGCTTCTCACAGTATAGGAATCCACTTTCTAACCAATCATTCTGATTTTTTAGTATTTTATTTTCGTCATTTTTTTAACACAGTAACATGTGACCAGCGAGTTCCTCAATACAGTAAATTATCCACATTTTTGTGTTGAAAAAAGGGATAAATTTTAAAATAATACTCCATATTATTCTCATATGACCAATTTAGGCTTCGTTTGGGACGGCTTTTTTATTGCTTTTTAAAACGGAGTTTTAGTACAAAAATAAAAAATTTTGTACTAAAACGGAGTTTTAGAAAGAAATAAAAAAGCCGTCCCAAACGAAGCCTTAGACTCTTTTTAGACAGTTTTCTTGCTACATTATTTTTCAAGTAGCAACCACAACTTAACTAGTCTACTATTTTCTTGATGCTTTTTCAAAGTTTTCGGAAATTTTTATTTTTAAAGGTTGCTTTTCGCATTCATAGGAATTTCACAACCAATTTCATAAGAAGTTATAACTATATCAGACATAATCTTGGGTTTCATTTGGGACAACTTTTTTATCGCTTTATAAAACATCTTTTTAGTATAAAAATTTTATGAAGTCGAAATTTTAGTTATAAAAAACTGTTTTAGAAAGTAATAGAATTGACACAAGTAAAGTCTTAGACTTTGTTCTGGATGGCTTTTTTACTGTTTCTTAAAATAACTTTTTAGTACTAAAATCAAATTTTTGGTACTTGAAAGCTGCTTTAAAATCCAGCAAGAAAGACGTCCCAAGGCTTTGTTTGGATGACTTTTTTATTGCTTCTTAAAACAAAGTTTTAATACAAAAATTTTAACAAGTAATAAAAAAAAGTACTGTCACAAACTAAGCCTTAATCTCAAAGTATTGTGTTATCCAATGTGGTCCTAGATTATATAAAATTGATTCAAAATGATTCATTTGAGATTAAGGCTTCGTTTGGGACAATTTTTTTTTTCTATTTTTTAAAACGATTTCTTAGTACAAAAATTCTAATTCGTGAAATTTTTTGTATTAAGAAGCTATTTTAGAAAGCAATAAAAAAGATGCCCCAAACGAAGCCTAAATTTAAATAATTTTATAAAATGGAGGGGCTAAATTAAGATTAGTTTTATATCTCAATCATACTCTAAGATATTATTTTTTGTCCATTTTATATAGTTGAGAGATTAAATTATAATAAATTAATATTCTAAGATTAAGTTTGTTGCATAGGAATAGTCTTGAGATTATTTTAATATTTTTGTTTGAAAAAAATAGATATATATATATGGCTACCAAAATTTTACGATTTGCCAAATCTATACCTGTGAACGGCTTTAGCCGTTGGGAGCAACGAGGGATTCTCTTGATCTTATCCATCCAGTTCGACGAAGGAACAAAGCCAGCTCCGGCCCTACCCACGTGACCGCTCACTCCCTCGACGGTGAGCGCTTGATAACCTCTGCTGTGGGAACAAAGCTTTGGAGAAATAATTTAAAAAAAAAAAAAAAAAATTTATTTTCATGATATTTATATTTTTGTTGTAATTTTTTAAGGAAAAAAAAAAATCTAATGGGCTTCAAAGTTGCTGTGGTGCCCAGCTAATCTTTTAATTTATTAGTTGAGAATTTTGTCCACCACCTAGTAGGGGTATCAAAATGAGTTTTCAGGTCGAGTTCGAGTCCAACTTGAAATTGAAATCTACCATCCACCAATCCAAACTGAAACCAATCCGATTACATAAATGTATAAAAAACTGGAACCCAAACCCGAGTCAACCCAACTCGACCCACGGCTTCGAGGGAGCACAGAGCATACAAGGTTGACAAGGTCGAGCTCGGATTACAAAGGCAAGCGCTGGTGTGAGTGCAAATTGCAAGGTGCAAGGTGAGGCTACCAATGCGATGTAGTGTGGTGTTGTGCGGTGGGGAAGGGATACACGGGTTTGCTTTGTGTTGGTGCCGGATGGGCGGGCAGCACAAGGTGCAGGACGAGTGGGTGCAGGTGGCATGTAGTACGGTGTGGGCGAGACGTGGAGGGGTTGAGCAAGATGCGGTCATTTCTGAATTAGCAAGTTGACCCATACATAATCTAATTTTTCAAATGGTTCAAGAATTATATCCTAAACCTCACCCGTTTGTTTAATAAGTTGACCCAAAACTTAATTTTCGTGTCGGATTCGTGTCATAAAATGACACCCCCTATCAAACAAGAAGTATTGGGTTTTAGACTTATTTATTTAATGTGTGTGAGTTTGACTTTAATCAACTTTAAAGTACCAAAAAATATTGTCGAGGTTTGTGCCATTTAATATATCAAATATAATTTTAATCTTAGACAAAATCAAAGGTTTTGAAGTTCATTATTATTTTTTTTTATGAAATTTAAATGTGAATTAAAAAATAATCATTATATTTTAAATGAATTTTAATATTTTATTAATTTACAATATTATTTATCATGATTTTTTAACTATGCTGAATAAATTTTTTCCAATCTTATGCAGTAATATTAGGTGCAACAAAAGTTGGCTTTATCTAAATGCCATCGGATTCAACTTAGACTTTATTTTGAACAGTTTTCTTACTGCTTTGTTTTTTAAAGCAATAATTTTTATTTGGCTACTTCTTTTTCAATAATTAAAAAGATAATTTGTATTATAAAGCTGCTTTATATAATAGCTTTAAAAAGTTATTTTATCTATAGCTTTTATAAAATAATAAAAAAAGTTGTCATAAATGAAGCATTATATAGATGTTTATAAAGGGATGGTATATCTCTCACAACCTAAAAAACTTAAATATTTTATTTTAAAAATAAAAAATAATTTTAATTTTAAAAAGATATTTAAATTTAAAATATTTAATGAGAAATTTAAAGATAAATTAGAAGAATTCTCTCTTGTAACTTTTGTCTTTTTTACTTTAATATTTACATTTTTTAAAAAAAAAATTAATAAAGAAAACTTTTAAATTTTAATTAATTATTATTTGTTTTATTGTGTCCTATCTTTACCAACCTCAAATGAACAAATCTTTGATTGGAAAATGAACGGTCAAGATACAACACATTCTTCCAGCTGACCGTAAATCTACGGTGGGCCATCACTCCATAACCTCTCACCTTTATCATTTCTAGATTCCGCTGGCCGAATCGAAAAGGTCCAAACTAAACGTACTCAATGGGTCGCCAATCCGAATCCAATGAAGGAATTAACACCGAGCGATATTTGAATGGACCCTTAAAAGAAAACAAGCTTTGTAATTGATTGTCGAGATGAAGAAATGGGCAACACGTTAGAAAAAAAACAAACAAACAAACAATTTATAACTTTTTTTTGAGAGGGATATTTTGATAAATTCTATTATATCCGAATTAGTACTTCAAACGTTGCTAAAATTGATCTCATTGATCATATATCCTTTATGTAATATTTAATATCTTAATGTTATCGTAATCAAATGAGCTTAGACTCATTAGATTCGTCTCGTTGAACCGTTTGATTTTATTATAAGTACTTAAATTTGAAAATTGTTTGATCTTTTAGTGAGATTGTGGCCGGTAGCTGATGATGCTCAAGTAGGGGTGTCAATTGTTGACCCGACCCGAAACCCGACGCAGACCCGACCTAGAAAAATCCGGGTTCGGGTTGACCCGTTTGTGAAACAGGTCGAGTTCGGGTTGAACAAACAGACCCGTTTTGAAAATCGGGTTGGGTTCGGGTTGACACGGGAACCTGAAATCAACCTGTTTGACCCGATAATTTGATAACGACTAACGCTGTCACTTGTCACGTCGTCGTCAGGCCGTCGCATCTCAACGTCAGGCTGCTCCAGTGGACAAAGGCGACGAGACCGCACAGGCATGTCAGTGGCCAGCCATCTGCCCGTGCGAGAGTGAGATTGCGAGACCCAAGTCGCACCGACAGGCTGCTGCGTAGCTGCATGTCGCACCCAAAGGTCGCTAGGTCGGTTCGCAACTCTGGTCACCGCCTCACCGACTAGGTTGTCGCCATGCCGCCTCAACCCGAGCTCAATGACCCGAATTGACACCCCTACGCTCAAGCAAGTTTGTGATGTAAACCATTTTCAATCAAAAAATGAGGGGTTTGATTTAAATTAAAATGAACTACTTCACTTTACATTATGTTATTATATTTTATTTTATATTGTTTTGTGTTATAATCAAACACATAAATTTATAAAACTTATGTATTTGAAATACTTTACATTCTAAAATAATTCAATCAAAAAGCCTCTTGGAGTAAAAGAACTAGTTGCTTGTTTTTATTAACAAAAACATTTAAATACTACACAAGAGCCATCCAAATAGCCCATAATATTTATAAATGGGATTTAAAAAAAATTTATTAACTGTGCTCAATTATGTTGAGCTCAGTAATTAAAATTTAATCAATTTTTATAAAGATATTTATTAAATAAGCTAAATAAAAATTAAATATTTTTAATGAATGTTTATCTAAAAAATGCATGTTGCTTGTGCAAGTTGTCATTTTGTACTATGATCATCTATTGTTGTCAATTTGGGTGTTAGTTCGGGTCAACGGTTGGGTTCAGGCCCAACTCGAGCTAACTCGAGTGTAAACGGGTTGATCCGAACCCAACCAGGTTAGCTAGACGGGCCAGGGTTTTCAACCCGAACCCGACCCATGCAGTTACTGGGTTGACCCAACCCGATTAGCTAAACAATGCAGTCACTGAGTCCGTGAGTCGCACTGGTAGGATCTGGGCGAATGCAGGCGGTGAGGCTGATGGTGACCTGTGGCGGTGAGGTCAGTAGCTTGACCCAACTAGGACGCTTGGTCGCATGGTCATGTTCTTCATGGGTGCGGGTCCTGCTGTAGGCCGGATCATGCGGAGGAGGGGGGATCTCGTCGTTCACTCGATTTCATCACATTGATGGAGTCATTGTTCACGGGGTTGAGTGGTCGACCATCGTATTTTATCACGATTCTCATGGGTTAGCCGGACCAACTTTGGGTTTTTTGGGTCAACTCGAACTCGGCCTTTTTTTTCAAATCGATCAATTATTCAAACCCGAACCTGACCCATTTTACAAACAGGTTGAGCTGAACTCAAAAATTTTCGGGTTGAATTTCGGGTTGTGTCTACTTTTGACACCCTATGTGAAATTGATATAATCACACTTAAAACAACAATTATAACGTTTGACCATTTTAGTGAGCAAAGGTGGGTCATTTGTATTTACCAACAAAATATAAAACTACAATACATAAAATATAAAAATGATACTTAATTTCAAAAAGAATTATATTGTCATAAATTCCTAAATATCATTCTATTTTATAACATCTAAGCATCTTTTTGAAAATAATAAATCATCAAATATATAATTTAAATTTATGATAATAAAATAACAATCTTTTCATTGGGATCCTCTCACAAAATTTAATTTATATATCATGAATTTTTCACCGAGGTCCATATCTACTATACTATTGTCAACTGTAAGAAAGAGAGAGGGGAGTGAGAGGCGCCAACATATTGGCTCAACCAGTTGTTGCCTCGCTACTCGTGGTTCTCCATGTGGGCTTGTCTACCTCCGCTATAGGAATCAGTCATCTCCTCTCTGATAAAACCTCTCCTACTCTTCTCACCTATCTATCTCGCCTTCTCTCTCCTTCTCCACTGGTCCCTTCTTTCTTCTTCGTACTCTTAATTATCTCCAAAAACAGAGAAAGAAAAGTGCCGACGGAAACGGCTATAATCAACAAGGCAGCAAAGCATAGCTAAAAGGCTTCTTCCTATTGAGGTAATTCTGCTATCTGCAGCACCAGCTCTGTTTTTTCTTCAGCTTCTCAATTTCTTTTATTTATTTTTTTGTTTCATTTTTCTGTTCTTCAAGCATCACATAAGCTTCCGCCCTCTGCTAATTCCTCTCTGTTCAATAAAAAAAAAAAAAAAAGCTTCTCTTCGTTCTGTAAGCTTCAGTGGTTCGAATGCTGTGCAGCAAAACTGGAAGCTTTAGAGAGTAGAAAGAAAATATTTTGTTTGTTTTTTTGATTTTATTGATATGAGAGGATGAGGAGAATCTGTTGCTAAGGCCGTCGATGTGTAGTGATTCTGCGCCATAGAAGAAAAATGAGATTTTTATTAGTTTGGTTGGAGCTTAACTCTCTGAAAGTGAAAGATTTTTGAAGGAATATGCTTTAATTAACTCATAAAACTGTAAGAAATTAATTGGCTGTAAATGTTTTAAATAAAATTTTGTGTTTTTTAAAATTAGTAAAATATAAATTTTGATTTGATTTTAAGTAAGCCAGCAAGAATATGGATTTAAGAGCCTTTCGATTCTATCTCAGCTATCAGTGGTGCGAATCTCAAAGCATGCGTAGGGATGTGAATAAGAAAATCTTTTCCTTTCTATTGAAAATCTGTGCGTAGGGTTTTCTTGACGAGGTCTTTCGGAGTGCCTTCAGCTCAATTGTTGGCAAATTGTTTACCGGGACCTGGCCCACAAATGGACCCACTTTCACTGTTGGTTTGGAAGAAGATAGAGAACGGGAAATTAGCGTTGTACTGATAGAAGAATTATGTATTTACTTCTCTCGTAAATTTTTTTTACTAAGAGCTTGTAAGGAGATGCGTAGGCTTGGAGTCTGTTTGGGATGATTATAATTTGATCGAGAGTTGATTATAAATTTTGCGTGGAGAACGTAATATTTTTTAAAGTTATCGTAAAAAATAAATTCTTAATGCAAAACTATTGAAGCAATGAAAAAGTGGTGACAAAACAGAAAATATAGTTCCATTCTGAAAATAAAATAATAAGATCATCTCCAATGAAAAAGTGGTGACAAATCGGTGTTTGCTGTCCGCCTCAAGCTCCACCAAAAGTCATTTACAGTCATATTTTTGAGAGGTGATATTGTCGTTGCACTATTCACAAACTCAAATGGCTGAAGCAAAGAAAGACGCATGGAGTTCGGTTGAGAAAGAATGTACGTATAATATTTCTTTTTTGTTATAAATGGAGTTCGATTGAAGATAAGTTACTGTGTTTTGAAGTGAAAAATGAAATTTTTCGGATTGAGATGCCCTAAGAAAGCTGACCCATATGTCAAATGTACTACAAATTCTTTTTTGGTGTCTACCAACTAAGACTAATTGTCCAATTGGGCTTTTCTATGCTATAAAATCTTTTTATCTTGGTGATTAAATATACATTTATTGAACACAAGTTAATTAGAATGAATTATTATATATCTTAAAATATCTTAATATTTTATTATTTTATAATATAATTTTAAAAATATTTCTTGATTATTTTTTAAATTTATATGAAAATTAAATTATATAATATAAATATCATATTATATATATATTTTTAAAGTTTACATTTATGAATCATGATTCTGACCTGAATTTTTTTTTAAAATTATATTGTTTTCTCCCGCTCATGCCTGTGCTTTAAAATGTATATATATTGGCAGGAAAAATGGAAGAAAAAGATCAGCCCTACGGTTATGCATATAAGTCCTCCACCATCCTCCCTTCTCTACCCCGGGACGCCCGTGGCTCCCTCGAGGTCTTCAACCCCACCTTCTCCTCCTCCTCCTCTGGAGCGACAGTCGGAGCAGCCGAATATGCCGCCGTCAGGCCCCATTTCTCCTCACATTTCGCCACCGGAAGGCTCCCCCACCACTCCGCGACGATCCAAGAAGAAATCTCCAGGCCATGGATGGCGATACCTCCCACGTCCACTGCTCCTCTCACTACATCCGCCAACCTTCCGGATATCGGCGCCGCGGAGAAACGGGCGGCGGAGTGGGGTCTTATCCTAAAGACAGACGGGGAGACCGGAAAACTGCAGGGCGTCGGGGTCCGGAAGTCTGATGAAGATACATCTAGGGCTCGCGGCGGGAGGGAGTCTGGGGGTTCCTATCGCAGCTCCGAGGATTCTGATGCTGGTGCTGGCGGGAGGGACAGGGGCGTACTGCCTAGGGTTTCGGAGGAGCTGAGGGAGGCGCTCTCTGCGTTTCAGCAAACTTTTGTGGTATCTGACGCAACGAAGCCGGACCACCCCATCATGTACGCGAGCGAGGGGTTCTTCCGGATGACGGGGTACACCTCTCGGGAGGTCATCGGCAGGAATTGGTAATTTATAGATCCTTCACAGGTTCTTCAAGGGTTTTGATTTGAAGTTTATTGACTTTCGTTTAAATGTTTGATGTTTTGAATAGACTTTATTAGAGTTTTAATTTAGCGGTGCTTTCTTTTTCCCCTCTGATCCGGTGTTGGTGTGACACTGGATGGTGTTGTTGGATCTGCATCGATAACCAAATGCTGTTTCTAAAATAATTAATGCGCAATGCACTCAGCTTGACGATGGCTATCGTGTATTCTGAAGTGTTATTTTCTCCACTTGCTTGCGCAGTCGATTCTTGCAAGGTTCTGGAACTGACTCTTCAGAGATTTCGAAGATAAGAGAAGTTCTGGCTTCTGGTTCTAATTACTGTGGCCGCCTCTTGAACTATAAGAAGGATGGGACGCCATTTTGGAATTTATTAACAATTGCACCCATTAAAGATGAGGAAGGGAATGTTCTCAAATTTATTGGGTATGCTGTTACTCTAGCTTGTCTTTTTATTTTTCCATTGTATGGGGAGTTCTATGGGGAATGCTATTTTGACAGGAAAAGTTAAACTGAATTTATGACCGAATATGATGGAGTTACCAAAAGCTAGCCAGTACTTTTTTTTACCAATAAATATAAAGTATGGAAAAATAATATTTTATTAAATTCGGTTCATCTGTTTGGTCAAAATAGCATTGCTTGAATTGAAAATTTTAATTGCATTCAATGAACTGCATATTTTTACTGAAACATGTTAGCTTTTTTCATGGCACTATTGCTAAATTGTTCTGGATTACACTTTTATTGTGGTAAAGGATGCAAGTAGAGGTCAGCAAGTACACTGAAGGGACTAAAGAAACAATGTGCCGCCCCAATGGACTGCCTGAGTCTTTGATCAAATATGATGGTATTATACCCCCTCCCACCTCCCTTTGTCATCCTCCATATGCTTTATCCTCAATTATTTGCATTTTCTTCTGTTATAATTTTTTTACAGCTAGACAAAAAGACAGGGCTCGTAGCTCACTCTCTGAGCTGGTGATGGCTGTAAAGGATCCTAATTCTCTTCCAGACTCAAGTGATCGGTCCCTGTTCAGAAAATCTGAAGGTGGATTAGATATTCTGAGACCTGAAGATCAGGGAAGAAGAATTTCAGAGAATGTAGCTCCATTTAGAAGAAATTCTCGTGGTTCAACGAGAAGTTCAATGCAGAAAATTGATGAATTTCCTGAAGGAAGAAAGAAACCAAGAAAATCTGGTTTTAGTTCGTTCATGGGGTAGGATACTTACCTGTTACTATTTTACATGATGATCTATATCATAACATGCTGCTATAATTCCATTACCATTTTATGAACTTCATTAAAAGTCCAGTTTACCAATTCAATTTTTATTCCTGATTCATTAATTTGAAACCAAGTATCAACATCAATATTGTTGCTTGGATGGTTATCCACTTGTATCAAGTAAAACTATGGTAGTTTCTGATAACATGGTGGTTATTGTTGTCAACTATTCCATGGGGCAATCCTTGCAACTGTTTCCTGACCTGCTTTTATAAAAAATTGTCGTCGAAATTCTGATATTCTGCCTGTTCTTCTTTTGGACTCACATGTTACTTGAAATTTGTTTCAGTTGTTATGAAAATCGATTATCAGCTTCTTGTTTGCTTAATTCTGATGTCTGAGTTTCTTATAAGAGCAGAATATTTGAGAAGCAAAATTTGTTTGTACATATTTTGTTCTGTTGTTCATATCTAATTGTTAAAAGGAAAAATAAATAAAATATAAGGGGTACACTTTTCTTAAACCCTTTTCTCTTTCTACATCTAGTCTTATCGGCAAACGCCCTGCTCATGTCGAGGAAGATGCAATAGCTGTTCCCTTGGAAGCAGATCCTCTTGAAGAAGATGATGATGAAAGGCCTGAGAGCTTTGATGACCAGGAAAGAAGAAAAGAAATGAGGAAGGGCATTGACCTTGCTACCACACTAGAACGGATTGAAAAAAACTTTGTCATCACTGATCCTAGATTGCCTGACAATCCCATTGTAAGAACTGAATTCAGATTACTGGATTCAACCATTTCCGTTCAATTGATGATTTAGAGGAATGCTAAGCTATGGCATGAAACTTACTGATTGGTTTTGTAAATTTAGATTTTTGCATCGGACAGCTTCCTTGAGCTTACAGAATACAGCCGAGAAGAAATATTGGGAAGAAATTGCAGGTTAGTTCTGTTCTCTATTTAATAGACTTGTTCTTGTTAGTCATTTTGGAGTATTGCCGCTCTCTACTACTGCTTTTACATTCTAAATGAACGAATGCATATCTTTCTTCTTGTTACGCTAAGATGCTACGAAATTTGAAATGCTCTTTAATAGTACAATTCAACTTTCCAACTTTGCTTCCTCTTACTGCAATCTTGTGCCTTGAATTCTTTGTTTGATTTGAAGTATGTTTTTTTATTTTTTCTATTCATTGTTAACCTATGGTAAGCACATGCGGTGTTTTAGGATTATATCAATCGAAATGAAACCGTTTCTCTGTTATCAATGTCACTTATTAGCTAGGTTTTAGTTCAGTAAGAAAAATTAACGTTAACCAGGTCTAAATTCTCAAGAATTATGCTTCTGTTGTATTCCTATTTTTTTTCTTGGGTATTTTGGACATGTACTGCTCACCATGTGGTACGGTGGTAGGCATGAGTAATTGCTTTTTCTTTCTTTTATATGTCATTATATCTCATATTTCAAGTGTTTTGCAGATTTCTCCAAGGCCCTGAAACTGATCCAGCAACCGTGAGAAAAATAAGGGAAGCTATAGACAACCAAAAAGATGTAACAGTACAATTGATAAATTACACAAGAAGTGGTATGCACAATTTTCTAATTGATTCGCATTGAAATCTTAAATTGTAACTGACGGCTTAATTTGAGTGCACATGCCTATATGCCCTTTATCAACATTTTGATGTAATACAGTTTCTTTCTCAGGATTGCTAAAACAAGTTTTGCATTTGCTCTGATCTTTAAGTTAAGCTCCTAAATACGAGATCTGAGAATGCTTCGCAGATTTGTAAAAGTGCTCTACCCTTCGATGATAACTGTGTTGAAAGTTAATCTTAATCGGAGGGGACCCCATATTTTTAAATGCTCTCCAAATTCTTAAAAAAATACAAATATATCAAAAGTTGATTATAATGTCACCCCGATGATGGCCGCTTTAAATGTAAATCTCAACCAGAGGGGTCAATTCTCAAAACCTATTAAAGTTTTAAA
Source organism: Dendrobium nobile (assembly GCA_022539455.1). Taxonomy (NCBI): domain Eukaryota; kingdom Viridiplantae; phylum Streptophyta; class Magnoliopsida; order Asparagales; family Orchidaceae; genus Dendrobium; species Dendrobium nobile. Next base: position 36,284,870 of record CM039728.1, on the reverse strand, counting down.
ATCTAATATCTATCAAATTCTAAACATTTAAATAGAAATTTAATCTTTAAAAATTTAAAACTAAAATTCGTCAACACTTCGCAATGGTTGGACAAGAATAAGAATGATGAATTAAAGAATAACTTCAGCTCACAAAGAGCAGATGTCTTGTTGAATATATTACTATAATTCATTCTCAATTGATTTCTCACCAGTATAGATGTGGCACGTGCCCTTTGATTGTATGGTTTTGCCTCAAAATAAAATCACTATATGACGATCGCGGCCAAAGCCTGTATGTTCTCTAATGGTTAAAAGTCCATGGAGTAATGAATTATAGTGTGCGCTCAATAAAATATAAAGACCTTTGTTTGCTAAGGTCAACTTAAATTCACCACTTTAGGCAAACATCCACATAAGGTCTACAAGCTATTTTTTTTTTTATGAAACAACCCATGACAGCCGACAAGGTTCATTCCCTGACTATGTAGCCCCGGGATGATGGAACCATGGGATCTTGATTGGGCCTGTCATCATTCCCCCATCACCTACTTTAAGTAGATCGTGATAAATTTCAAATCTTAAACTCCAAAATTCAAAATCAAATTGAAACTGTAAAATAGTTGCTATTATACGTTAGATAATTATTGCAACCTATTTAATGACTAGCCTTAATTGAAAGTTCTCTCCCGTTATCGAGAAGGGTAATTAATCATTGGGGTTTGCATATATGAGAAACCATAACTCAGATCATAAAGTTCTTACAAAATGATGACGAAATCTCTGGGTAGTGTCTTATCTAAAATCCAATCTCTTCTGAAAATTTACCCAACAGTCTAATTCTGTTAAAACTCTCCCCATCAACAAAAGGAGCGGAGAGGCTGGGGCGTGAATTTCCGGTCCCCATAGGTGTTTAGGATAAACATTCTCTCTTCTCCATCAACTTGGTCCTAGTTATCCTATAAGCTCTGGCATTCATAACCTATCCAATCGAATACTCTCCAATATCATCTATCACATGGTGCTGCATTTTTTATGAAAGTCCGAGATGTTCTTTCATTCCTTGTAACATCCCTTTAACTATCTTCTTTTAATAATTGTACTTCAAATAAACATATGTTTTGTCACTTACCCCAACTTCTATTTTCACACACTGTCTCCACGTCTATCCTTTCTATGATATGCGGATTTCTTCTTGTCTCTAAAAATTTCTTACAAAACCCTAAAATGGAAAATTTGATTCAGACAAATTTAAAAACATGCAAACATTGGAAGAAATAAAAACCCTAGTTGAATCATGCAAATAAATTATATTAGCACAGGCAAAAAAATTAGAGTTTAGAAATTGTAACCGGCTTGAGAAAAAATTTAGTTGGAGAAGTGGAAATCCTCATGGAAGATTCAGGCTTGGCAAGGAGGAGGGAATGGCGGTGGCGATGACGTTGGAGATGGCCGAAGGTAGCGGTGTTGGAGAAGGTCTGCGGGTGCTTGGATGGGGTGCTTAGATAGAGTGGACAAACGTCTTGGTCCTGTGGGCTTGCATGTATGTGCTAGGATGTTAATGTAAGTATGGGTATTGAGTATACTAACGTTTAAATACTATTTATATTTAATAAAACACATTACTAATTAGAAAGATGAAGGAAGAGTAAGATCAAGAAGGTTATTACTAATAAAGTTCCTACGTCTATTTGGCATGAAGTGCAATCTTTTTCTACATCACATATGCTCAAATCCCAATTCCGTTTACAGGCTGAATGATATTTTTACTAATACAATTCCCAAGTGCATGCTGAAAACTGGCTATTAACTGTGAATGTTCTACAAGTTTATGAACAGCAGCAAATCTTGTGCATATACATTGTGAGTATGTATATGTGGATGCTTTAAGCCAATTGGGGGTCTTTTTTGTTTTTTATTTGTTTTATGTGTTTTTAAACTATTTTTATTTATAAATTTTTAAAAAACATCAAGTTGTTTTTAGAGACACGCAAGAATTTTGAGGTGTTTTGAGTATTTTTAAATAAGACTACTGGATGCTGCCACTACCACAACCACCACTAGTATACCCATCAACCACCCAGCTGTCTTTGCCTCAATGGCTGTCGCCACGGCTATGGTACCACTTAACTTAATTCATTCGATATTCAATAAAGATAAAAGCATCTGTTTTAAAATACCAAACATATTTATTTTATGTCAAAATATAAATAAAGAAAAAAAAAGTGATCCAAATGGTCCTTTATTAAGTCGTTCACGAGGCATTTATAATTAAGCCCGAGATACTTGGTTAATTTCTTTGGTTACTCCTAGCGCTGAGCCTTCCAAGTGCAGATGCCATATCAAATGTTTACCAACATCCATTGTGGGCTTCTTTTTGTTGATCATTTACCTTTGTATATTCTTAAAATACCTGTTAGAATCGTTGGCTCATCGGACTTGTGGTAGGGATTGCATAACATTCTTTTCTTTATGTTCCATCCAAAAGAGTGGAGTTTTCATTGAAAATAAATTTAGCAACTTCCGTGACCTTTACTGAAGATTTTTTTGATTTGGTCCGTAAGCTTCCGAATCATCTTACCTAACAGTTTTACATTCTTATGATGCTAATCATGATTCTAGCTTTATGTGCCGTATGAACAATGTGATGAATTGTTCTTTGCGACAGGAAAAAAGTTCTGGAATCTTTTTCACTTGCAACCCATGCGTGACCAAAAGGTGCCATCTTAGCAATATGCGCAGTTTGTTCTTTTGGTCTTATTGATGGCTTGTAATACGTTTGTTCTGACTGCTGCTATATGATTTGCAGGGGGAAGTGCAGTACTTCATTGGTGTGCAGTTGGATGGTAGCGAACATGTTGATCCTGTCCGCAACTGTATTCCAGAGACCACTGCAAAAGAGGGCGCAAAAGTTGTATGTAATGTCTTACTTTAACAGTTTCCTCCCCGTTGCTTTGGATTTAGTCAGTTGTAACCTTGAGATCTTAATTGTTCAAATTGATTAGTAGCACTAAGGATTACTCATATCATGAAAGGTAAAGCAACCAATTGTAAATTTGATAGCAAACCATAAACGCTAAAACCGTACAAATTCACAATTTTTAGAAATAGTTTAATGCCAACTTATGTCTCAACAGTCATGACGTGTTTACAATCTACCCTAATTAACTCTGGAAGATTTACTATAAAACCTGATGTAGAATTAAATGCATAGGTAAGTATGCAATAGTTTGAAATTACACGCCTTTAAATCAGAACAACAATAATTAATTTAACTTTTAGCGATTTTAAACAAATCTTGAAAACAAGCAAGAAGTGACTAGTGAGTTAAGCTTAGACCAAATTACACGATAAGAGTTAGAATCATGAATAATCAATTCCAATCAAGCTTAGCATAGCATGAGAGATTTTCAAAGGAGATTAACATTTAGATTAGGTACTACTTGTATCCACTCACTCACACTCTCAATGTTTGGCTAAGCGGAGATAAGTTGCACAACCTTTATGATGCCACAATTTTAAATGGAGAACTTAGAAATGCAAAGACTTGGAGGAGAGATTCTTCTTTATCCAGATTTGGAAACAATTTGCCACTGAGTGGGCGAGAGTTATTTGTCAATAGCGACGGCGAGGGAGAAGATAATCCTTTCGACGTAGTCTTCAACGGTTTGATCGATCTTCAAGTTGACGTCGAAGAATGAAGATTTGAGGATATCAATTTGCCCTTGATTCATAGACAAATATGTGGTCTTGTTCAGGATCTGCCATACAATGGAGGAAGGACAAATTTTAGATTTTGTGGATGTGTGGTAGGGAAGACATCAATTAGTAAATCTGAAATTAATTTCAGAAAATTGGAAAATCTTAAATTAATTTGGAGGAGGAATAATTGGGAGGGAAATTAATTTGATAGAGCAAAAGAAGGAAGGGGGAAGAGAGAGGGGGCCGTCGGCTAAGGAGAAGGGGAGGGGATATGGGAAGGAATTAAGGGCTTACCAATCAAAGTCAATCTCAATTAAAAAAGAGGCTTTAATGCAATTATCCTTTGAAATTAATTTCAAATTTAAAGTGCCTTGATTGGAGGGGCTTTCCAACTATAACTCCTCTTGATTTAGGAAAGAATTTCAAATTCGAATTGAATTGAAATATGAAATTAAAACTCTCCTAATTTAGATTCATCACATATGGAAAGTAATCAATTTAGGGATTTGATTTTTGGAGGCGTGAGGGGGGGGGGGGGGGGGGGGGGACGATTGGGGCTGGTGGCTTAGGATTAGGGTTAGGGGTGGCCGGCGGCTAGGACTAGGGTTTGGTTTTGCATGGTGGCTAGGATTATGGTTGGGTTTAGGTGGCGACTAGGATTTGGGTTAGAGTTTGGGGACCGGCGGCTTGGTGGAGGTTAGAGGGCCTTGGGGCCGGCGGCTTGGAGTTGGAAGAGGAAGTGGTCTGCCTAGGTTGAGGTGGTGGTGTGGGGTTTGACCGAGGAGGGGGGGGGGGAATGGGAGATGATGGCCGGCGGTTTAAGGAGGAGAGAGGAGAGGGATTGGCAGAAGAGGGAGACTATGAACCCCGATGCTTCTTGCGGTTGGTGGGTATTACGCCGCCTTCTCAACTCTAAGCACAAGTGCAGAAATTTTGTAATAATATTCATCATTACCCTACAAAGATGAGGAGGTGGCTTTAAATAGCCAATCATACAATGAAAGAAAATAAAAGACCAACTTACTCTTTGGGCTTATATAGGTGATGTGAAACATAAATGCCATGTACTTGCCTAGGTGGCAAGATTAATTAAATCCCAATCAATTTGACGAGAGAGAATGAAAATCTGAAATTAAATATCAGATTAAGTGGAATTGGCGGGATGAATTTGAATTTAAACTCAAATTTAATGGGGAGAATTAAATTGGATGAGAGGGAATTGTGGGAGGTAATTATGGAGGCTTAATGAGGGGGCCTATTAATGAGATAGGAGAGAGATGGGAAATTTTAAGTAGGTGGGGACTGGGGACCACAATTAATTAATCAAAATCTGAAATTTAAATTTAAGATTTTAATTATATCATGTAACTCCCTTCTTTAAAGAAAATTGGGAGGGAATTTGAATTTCAAAAAGATTGTAACTCCCCGTAATTAATATCCTAATTTAATTTGACTTAATTAGGAAATTCATTAGGGGAGGAGAATTCAAAATTCGAATCGGTGGGCTAGAGGGAAACCGGCGGCAAGGCTTCACTGGTGGCCGGCGGCAAGGACTCCACAGTGAACGGTGGGCCGCTGGGCGGTTTTCTGGCCGGCGGGAGGGGTTTGCAGGCCGGCGGGATGGGATGCTGGGTTGGTCGGCGGGAGGCTGGCCGGTGGTTGGCTAGGGGAAAGGGGTGGCGGCAAGGATCCAAGGAGGGAGGAAAAGGGCAATTCTACTAGGGATTACTATGCCACGGATTCACTTTGATTTCTCACACCAATTAATCACAAAGATAATGGAGAAGAATGTCTAGAACTCACAAAGAGATCTCAAAACTCACTAAGAGATTTGATAGAGAGATGCACTCACAAAGAGAACACAAAGTAGAGAACTCACTAAGAGATCTCAAAAGAAAAAGAACTCACTAAGAGATCTAAATTCTAAAAGATGGAACTCACAAAGAGAACGCAAAAAGCAAATTTTCATTAACCATTCATCATCCCATTACATAAGAAAGGGCCTCTATATATAGGCCTAAGAAACTAAAACAAGACATATATGCCCCTAAGGCTTACATAGGACGACCCTCTTAAGTGAGGGTAAAACGGAAAATTCATAATAAAAATTTAAAAATTATAAATAAAATATAAGATAACGTGGGACGATGACAGCCATTGATCTTCAGCTCCTCGGATAGCCATGGACGGTTGGATGTCCGCATCAATAGGACTATTCTCTCAAGTGAGAGTACAAATGGAAAATATGTAATAATAAACTCAATGCAAACATAATAATAAATTTAATTCAAATAATAACTCAAAAGTAAAGCAGTGCAATCGTGGCCATAGATCGTCAGCCCCATCTCTGATAAACTCTCCATGGTGGTATGCCTCATCAAAACCTTTTCGTTCCTATTTATTTCTGAGAAGGCCGGATTCTACTAAACTAGAGCATGCTAATCTTTCTTTGTTCAACCCCTCCAAAATACCAAATCATATATGACATTATTTGAAGTTTTGAACAATTGTCTGTGAACGTTGTGAGCTACCAAACTTCTCCGCTGTGAACAATTTTGCCGTTTGAATTGGCACCATAAACCTGAACTTGCTCTATTTCTTTCTCATAAGTTTCCATTTCAAGTATTACTGCTAGTCATAGCTTCTTTTAATTTTCTTTGGCTAGTCCTCGTAATCTCTAATGTCTTTGATGATTATATGTTTTTCTACTTTGTCAATCTTTTTTCGCTGCTTGCCTCATGCTTGACATGTTAACTTTCTGATATATGCAATTATTATTATAACGTGAAACATCTATTCTAAGTTCAGATTTGCAAGTCATTTTAAAAGGGTAGAGAGAGCACGTTAAATTTTTCCCTATCAACACCCCACCCCAACCGCAGCCCCCCGGAAACATTTAATTTGATATGTTATTATTGGAAAAATTGTTGGTTAGCCTTGTGATGCAATCAAAAAATACAGGAAACCTTGATTTTTTGCCTAGCAAAAGAAAATGCTTTCCTACATAAAAGAAAAGACACTAAAAGAAGACAAATTGGATAAAACAAACTTTTAATATTATAAAATGAAGACTTACAAACTTTGACTCAAACGACTCAAACAAGACACCCTAAAATTGCTGCACTTGGAAGAAAGATACAGGTGGAATGGCACTTGCGGAGAGACGAAGAGATTAGAAGCCCGAGAAGAAAGGTTGGAAAGAGCCCGCAGGATTTCCGGAGGGGATGAGAAAGAAGGGTGGAAAGAGCCCGCAGGATTTCGAAAGCAAACCCGCAGGTTATAACTTTTCCAAAAATCACATATCATTCACTTCGCTATCTTCAAACATTACAAATCCTCCCATATTTATAGGTATGAAAGAAGAATACCAAGAGACACAAACATTAACTTCCCATAGGAATTCTAAAAGTCAAACATTAAAAAAAAACTAAATGCTTTGCACGGAAAAACATCCCAAACCCAAGAACCGAAGTGGTAGCCGCGGGAGCCAAGGAGGCCGAGCGGAAACCAAGGGGCCACGGTCACGGGAGGGAGCACAGGCACGGGAAACCAGCAGCCGGCCGGAATCCAAGGGGGCAAATGCAATGAAACCATGGAGGAAACCAAGGAGTCATGCATGGGAATACAAAACACCTTTCTTGGGATTCCAAAAGCCCTTTTTAGAACCCCAAGAGACATCATAAAAGAAGACTTTAAAACTATAAATAACATTTAATAAAAAGTAAGATAATAAATGAACTAAAATGTTAGCTAATAATGAGCTAACCCTTAGTTCAATAAATGAACTAAAGTCCAGCTCATAAATGAGCTAAAATTTCAGCACAAATAGTAGACTCAAGGGAAGCCAAAATTCGTATTATTTTGGACATGAGTTGACCCCCTTTTTGTCTACATCACCTTGTGAGCTCCTAAGATTCTTTGGGAACAATATGGTCATTTGAATAGAAACTGCCATGTAATAAAGAGTCCCGTATATAGTGTTGCATAATCTTGAGGTTTTTTTTTTAATATATGTATGCTTTTTTCACAAATCTCATTGCATCATGTTTGATTAAAGTGTCCAACTACTCCGATGTGCTTTGAAAGTATTGTCTGGATTACCGTATATCACCTTTCCTGATTGGCTTCTTAATGCAAATGCACCAGGTGAAAGAAACTGCAGAAAATGTTGATGAAGCTGTGCGGGAACTTCCAGATGCAAATTCGGTATGTTCATTGGATTGTCTTTTTACTACGTGTTTATCTATCTGATCCACATATATTTTTTTCTCCGCACAGAAACCAGAGGATTTGTGGGCCATCCATTCAAAAATTGTCCTGCCGAAGCCTCACATGAAGAATAGTTCATCATGGATAGCCTTTCAGAAGGTTAGAATTTCTTGAAGAATAGTTCATCATGATCTTCATTTGTCTTAACTTTGGTTAAATTGTCTTCAAATGTTTTTGAACTTTGAAATTATCTCAAAAGCTTTTGCTATTGAGGCTAATAGTAGCATTGCCTTGTTTATTAAACTACTAACTAATTGATACGCTTAATGAAACAATTCCATCTATTCTGTGAGAATAGCTGGTGTTGACACACTACAAACTTTTGGTTTGAGCATGTTAGAAAATCCTTAATTTGCTCACATAAAAAATTAACGCAGATTCTTGACAGTGGAGAAAAGATAGGTCTGAAACATTTTAGGCCTGTTAAATCATTGGGATCTGGTGACACTGGCAGGTTGGAGCTAAAATGTTTATTATCTTGATTTTCATGACGTGCAATTCCATTTAGTTTTTGTCTATTTAAACAAAGGCTTAAATCTGTTATCCTTTCTTGATAGTGTACACTTGGTGGAGTTTGTGGAAACTGGAGAATACTTTGCCATGAAAGCTATGGATAAAAATGTGATGCTTAATCGCAACAAGGTATAAATACTTGGTATTAAATGTTATTAAAATTTGATAATATGGAGTGCTTTTCATGTTTGGTGCGCTGAAATGCATTCATCATCTGATCAGTTTTGTTTTATTCTATAACTATCGTACTGTACGCTGAGTGGTTTATGCAGTATTTTTGTTTCAGGAGTGGGAAAATATGTTTGATTCTGTATATTCACTTGCTTCCATCTACATGCTCCTTGCAGATACTATACTTGCAGCTATTCTCCACATTAATCCAACAGCCTGAAGCCTTATTTCTTTTAAACAGATCTTTTTGATTGATCTGTTTTAATCTCATATGTCCGGAATTTTGTCTTAGAATGTCAACTTTCAATTTAGTTTGCTTTGCATTTTATACATTTCTTTGACATTTTAGGCTATACGTTTAAATCATGACCATCATCATTAGTCTTGTTGGAACTATTTAGGAATGGCTTTTTGAATTCTCATTTTTCATTCATTTGTGTTGAGTGCTTACAAAGATATTAAACTTATTCTTCATAAATCCTATTGAATAACTTCTATTCATATTGAAAAAAAAAAAAAAATAGAATCCAAGTGCTCCAGCATGAGGGTTGCTCATGCCCTCGCACCCTCGCATATGACACTCAACCCGCTTGTTCGTGCTCCCTCTTCATTCGCTCAATCCTTTACTCCAAGTGCTTGTATGCAAGGGTCTCTCACACCCTTGTGCAAGACACTCGACCCGCTTGTTCATGCTCTCCTAGCTTTGTATCATAATTTGTGTGCTTTGATCTTGAAGTCCTTTCATATGAGGCGAAATTATTATGTAGTGTCTTATCTCTATTTAATTTGCCTATCGAAAATTTTCTCCAAAATATAATATATTAAAACATTCTCTGAATTATGCGAAAAGGCCAGGGCCCCAAGAGCTCAAATTTCTGGAGCTCATAATGGGATTTGAATTTTGTTTTCTCAATATGTTCCAGTACTTCCAAATTCATTTAATCCAGTTTGAAGGAACCTTTGATGTAAGGATTGTTATATTTAACATCTCTCTAGAAACTCTTGTTTAGTTAATTCTTGTTGTTCCTTTTTTTTCTTATTGGTGATTTGGCTTGCCATGGACAGCCCACGATACCCTTTCTATGGGTTCTTAGCAGTTGTTCAGAAACCGCTGTTGCTTATGTTGGGTTAAATCTGCATCATGCAAATGTTGAGGAATTATTTTAAGTGATTCGTTGTTTAAAATTGAGTTCTTTAACCGAATTAAGCAGGTTGAAATGCATCCTCCATTTCTAATTATTATTATTATTATTAAGTTTTTGTTACGCCGGCTGGACCGGTCCAAGTATATGCCAGGTGGAAAAATCAAAAGAGGAGGGGGGGGGGGGGGCGAAAATCCAAGGAGGCCCACTTGGGGCTTAATGCAAGGATGGGAGGGGAAAATTTGAATGTATGTTTAGGTAATTTCTAGTTCTCCTTTATTATTAATTAGGGGATTAGGAGGAAATTGAGGATTATCTTGAATTTGAATTGTAATTTGAGATCTAGGGTTTCTTGCTTTGGGCTCTTGGCGTTGCCTGAGATTTGGAGAGTTGTTCTTCCTCTCGGATCGAAGAATATTGTATCGTTTGCTGTTTTTATTCATTCACTACTGGAATACAAGGGGGGGGGGGGGGAGGAAATCCAAGGGGGCCCACTTGAGGCTTAATGCAAGGATGGGAGGGGAAAATTTGAATGTATGTTTAGGTAATTTCTAGTTCTCCTTTATTGTTAATTAGGGGATTAGGAGGAAATTGAGGATTATCTTGAATTTGAATTGTAATTTGAGATCTAGGGTTTCTTGCTTTGGGCTCTTGGCGTTGCCTGAGATTTGGAGAGTTGTTCTTCCTCTCGGATCGAAGAATATTGTATCGTTTGCTGTTTTTATTCATTCACTACTGGAATACAATTGTTTGCTTGGTTTTCTCTCAGATTTCCTCCAGTTTTCCTCGGTTTGGGTGCTGATTTCTGCTGTCAGCAGCAGAAATTATGCTGTTTGCTCATCCATTTTGAGTAGGTTTGCTTGCGAACTCAAGTATTACTCGAGGGTTATTTGCGGACTTAAGCATTTTCTATCAAATTGGTATCAGAGCATCGATTTGGGACCCTCGGCGGCTGAAATCCTGAAATTTCAGCGGGATTTTCTTTCCGGAAGAAGATCTTCGTGATTCTTGGGAAGAAAAATGGCCGAGAAGAAGGTAGAGGTCTTGGAAGGTGAGATCGGTCAACTGAAATCAGATTTGGAGGGAAAGTTCTTTGACTTTTAAACTCAAATCACCTCCAACAACGAAATGATAGAGGGGAAATTCATGGTGATGGAAGAAATGCTGAAGAAACTGTTAGAGTTGAAGACAAATCCTACGACATCGGAAGTGAGAGAGACCACAGGAGGCCATGGTGTAAGAGTGAATCCGAACCTGTTTAGGGGGAGGAGAAATCCGAAAGTGGAGATCATTGAGGGAGAGGACGACATGCCACCTCTAGAGCCACTATCTAGAGAAGAGATGAGTATGGGAAATGACCGGCGAGGTGCTGATTTTATCGGGAGAATGGAAGAATTCCATCGCCGGGGTGCTGATTTTGAAGGGAGAAGAGGGGAATATGATGAAGGTTCGGGTATAATCGTCGCCGGGAAGATCGTGACAGTTGGGGAGCACCTCCTCTCCGAGGAATGGGAGATTATAAAGGATTCAGGGGACACGGGGGAGACCCACGGGTGAGGAAGCTGAAGATGCCCGTCTTTGAGGGTGGAGACGGCCATGGTTGGATCTACAAGGTGGAGCGTTACTTCGCAGTCAACGGGTTGACAGAGGAAGAGAAGCTGATGGAGACGGGATTGTGTTTGGAAAGAAAAGCCTTGGCCCTGGTATCAGTGGCGTGACAGGAGGGAGCCCTTCCGGAGCTTGAGAGAGTTCAAGGATTGCTTATTGGAGCTTTTTCGAGCCGATGGGGAGGAGATTTCTTGAGCAATTCTTTGCTTTGACTCAGGAGGGGATCGTGGCAGACTACTTGGACAAATTCGAGTACTTGGCTAGCAGATTGGATCACATTTTAGAGTCAGTCATTGAAGGGAGCTTCATGAAGGGGCTAAAACCGGAGATCCGAACATAAGTCAGGGTGCTGGAACCGAGGAACCTAGGGAAGGCAATGGAGCTGGCGCAGTTGGTGGAAGATAAGAAGAAATCAGAAAGAGGAGCTCGAGGGAACTATTCAGAGGGTCGTACAAGATGACTACCATATTCTTACTATCAAAAGGGGCAGCGTCAGGGGGTCTGAAGGAAGAACCAAAGGAGAAACTGGAGGGGGGAATGGGGGACAATTCAAAAGGTTGATAGAGAAGGAGATGCAGGATAAGAAGGCAAAAGGGTTGTGCTTCAAATGTGATGAGAAATACATGCCGGGGCATAGGTGCAAGGATCGAACTCTTCAAGTTCTCCTTGTCTGTGAAGACGAGGAAGACGAGGAGGGAGGTGGGCATAGATCTGAAGAGTAGGAGGAGAAGTTGCACCTGGATGTAGCAGAAGTCTCTCTGAACTCTATAGTGGGGTTCACTCCAAGTCACACTATGAAAGTGAAAGGAGAGATAGCTGACCGTGAGGTGGTGGTGTTGATTGACAGTGGGGCAACCCACAATTTCATTTCCACCCAGATCGTTGAGTTGTTGGGGATGGAGTTAGTGGATACGGGAGGCTATGGGGTGATGATGGGCATGAGAAAGGTGGAAATGGAGAGAGGAGTTTGCAGATGGGTAGTGCTGAAGATTCAGGGGATCCAGGTGAGGGAGGACTTCCTTTCCTTGGAATTGGGGAGTACTGACGTCATCCTAGAGATGAAGTGGCTACAAATATTGGGGGAGACCAAGATCAATTGGGGGACACTGAGGATGGAACTGGTGATGGGAGGAAGGAGGACGATTCAGGGTGATGCTGGCCTAACCAAGACTGGTGTATCTCTCAAGTCCATAATCAGATCCATACAAGAGGTGGGAGGTGGATATCTGGTGGAGCTGCAGCGCTCGGAGAGGGTGAGTGTGGGGGATGAGGGAGGCATTCCACTAGTGGTGCAACCGCTCGTACAGCAGTTCAGGGAGCTGTTCCAGCCACCTCAGGGCTTACCACTACCCAGAGAGCAAAAGCATGCAATCCTTCTGAAGGACTGGGTGTCACCAATTAGTGTTCGATCACATCGATACCCTCAGATTCAAAAAGATGAAATAGAGAAGCTGATCAGGGAGATGTTGGAGGCAGGAATAATCAGACCCAGCGTGATTTCTTTCTCTAGCCCCGTCCTACTAGTTAAGAAGAAGGATGAGAGTTGGCGGTTTTGCGTGGATTACAGGGCTTTGAATAAAGGAACAACACTAATAAGTTCCCATCCCGATGATTGATGAGTTGCTAGATGAGTTGCCCGGAGCAGTAGTATTTTTTAAGATGAACCTGAAGTCAGGCTACCACCAAATCAGAATGGAGAAGGATATTCAGAAGACAAATTTCAGGAAGCACAAGGGGCATTATGAGTTCTTGGTGACGCCTTTCGGGCTCACTAACGCCCCTGCTACCTTTCAGTCTTTAATGAACAGAGTGTTCAGGCAGCATCTCAGGAAGTTTGTGCTAGTTTTTTTATGACTTTTTAGTATACAACCAAGCTGAAGAGGAGCACTTAGAGCACTTGAAGGAGGTTATGAAGATCCTAGAGGAGCATCAGCTGAAAGCTAATTTAAAGAAGTGCAGTTTTGCCCAATCTAGGGTGGAATATTTGGGACACGTGGTGTCTCAAGAGGGAGTGGCCGCCGACCAGACCAAGATTGAGGCCATGCAGAACTGGCCAAGGCCTAAGAACATAAGGGAGTTGAGAGGTTTTCTAGGTCTGACTGGTTATTACAGGAGGTTTGTGAAGAGGTACAGTACCATCACATGGCCTTTGACTAAGCAATTGAAGAAGGATAATTTATTGTGGGGAGAGGTGGTAACCTAGGCTTTTGAGAGGTTAAAGAAAGCCATGATAACGGTTCCAGTGTTAGCTCTTCCAGATTTTGGCCAGACCTTTATTGTGGAGACTGATGCATCAGGGTATAGCTTGGGAGTAGTTTTGATGCAGGACCACAAACTTGTAGCCTATTTCAATCAGGTGTTATCGACCAGGGCTCGATTAAAGTCAGTATATGAGAGAGACCTGATGGCCATCGTCCTAGCCATTCAGAAGTGGCATCCTTATCTTTTGGGGATGTACTTTATTGTTCGTACGGACCAGAGGAGTTTGAAATACTTGTTGGAACAACGGATGGTGACCAAGGTTTAAAATTGCGTAAATAAGCCTCAATGCGGTTTTCATCCGTGAGGCGAGGCGTAAGCCTCATGGACGCAGAATTGCGTAAATAAGAATTTAAGGGTTTTAGCAGGTAAATAAATAGCAATATTCTATCATATAATAAAAATATCTAAATGACAAGTGGAATTAGTGGAAATTAAGAAAAGAGATGCAATAAAAGTATGTTCCAAAATATAAAACCACAAAATTATAGTCTATCAGAACTCTCAAAGTACAATTAAGAAGGAACATATAAAATCCAATCATATCCTATCACTAAATGGGTTTTTAAGGTAATCTTCTTCTCCAATTGTTTCTATAAATATCATATCTTCATCATCTTCAATATGACTCACTTTTCTCTTCCCTGTTCAATAAGAATGATCATTAATTCATTATCATGTTAATTGCTCACTTGATTTAAATATAATGTAATAGCATATAAGAAGTTGTGGAATATCTTTACTTGATTGTTGTGCTGTAGAGCTAGTGAATGTGTGTGGTGTGGTACTAGTGGATGTGCCCACTTGATCTGCTTCGTCCCTCAAGACATCTGCACTTAGATCCTCTAGCTGTAAGTCTGATAATGACAAATCTGTCTCATCATCTATAAACCACTCATTATCAGATGACACATCATCACACACCAACGGGTCCTTAGCATCCTTCAATCCCTTATTCCTCAACCTCATATCTCTTAACCTCTTGTTGTGCATAATATATACAAGGGAGTTCATTGAGTGTTGATAGCCGATTTCTTCTCTTTGTTTGCACTTGACTATATGTACTCCAGTTTCGATCACACCTATAAGAAGAAGTGAGGCCCAAAACTCTAATATCAGAACTCTGTAACTCAGGGGTGGAATCACCAAATTGGATGCACCATTCAATTATTTTTAAGAAAAAAATGATAATCAGAACATAATAAAATGTTTTGCATTTACCAAAATAATTATACTTGGAGACCATTTGGCAATAGTTGATTTTGCTGCATGTAGACAAAAAAAACACTCTTTATTCCGAAATAGAACAAGTTGTAAATCTGCAAGCTCCCTATCTGCTTGCTCCGGTATTAGTCGTTCCATGCAATGATATAGGCCAAGTTTCACCTCCCATCGAGCATCAATGATATCTCAAATCTCTCTATAACTTGCCTCCTCTCCTCCCAAGTTGTGTGCAATCAACTCCTTGGCCTCATCCATAGCATTATAAATAAAATTCATGGCTGGTTTCTTCTCGGCATCCACTAAACGTGGAACTTGCACTAAGGGTCTCATGCTCAATATGGCATAGGTCACAGTAGCCCAAAATTTATCATTTAGAATTATCTTTCTTATTTCCTTCACCTCAGTTTTCTTTCCCCACGCAGAGTTAAGCAACTCTGTTGATGTAAACATTGCTTCCAGAGGTTGTCTCACATCCAACAAGCTCTGCAGTGTCAAATAAGATGGGGCAAATCTGTAGAATATACTTGGATTAGGAATTGATAATGATTTGCAGTGCACAAATGTAATAACATACCTAGTGGTTGCAGGGCGAATGATTTCCTTAATGAAAATTTTCTCAGCAAGGCTAAGACCCATGAGTGGTTGTAGATGAACTTTGTGATCTTCTTCGCCCTAGAAAGAGCACTCTTGTGCTGAGGTAAATCACCAAGTTCCTCCAATATGAGATCGATACAATGTGCTGCACAGGGGGTCCAATATAGGTGTTTCCGCTTCTTCTCCATCAACATCTGACCAGCTGCTTTGTATGCACTGGCATTGTCAGTCACCATCTAAACAACCAATTGCTCCCCAATCTTCTCAATAACCCCATCTAGTAAATTAAAAATGAATGCGGCATTTTTAACCTCATCTGAAGCTTCAACTAATCGTAAAAATACCGTGCCGTAGGGATTGTTGACAAGGATGTTAATTAAGCTCCTACTCTTCATGTCAGACCATTCATCTGACATAATGGTTACACCAGTCTCAATCCATGTCCGTTTAATCTCATCAATGCTTCGCTCTATGTTCTGCAGCTCCTCCTTCAAAATCCATGTTCGCAACTCGTACATGGAAGGTGCCTTCAACCCTCTCCCATACAACCCTACAGACCGCAGCATATTGAAGTAGGCCGGCGATGTCGCAGCATTAAATGGTATGTCATTCTAAAAAAAAAACTACCAATATCCATGCAAACCTGCCGTCGACCCTCTCTGGTACCAGCCGCAGGCATCATCTGGGCTAGTCCTCTATCCTCTCTTGGAGTAGTCATGTACTGGTCCATAGGACCCCGTGCACCTCTATTATGTATAATGGAGGAAGAGCCATTTCCACTTTCACTCCCAAAGTAAACACCATGTTTGACCCTTTCATCAAATTGCTTATGTTGTAAATGTTTGGCCGTCGTACTCTTTTTCATATAAGCTGTAATTTCCTCCACATTATTCGGAACATTCGCACAAGGTGCTACATTCTTATGTGAGACGGATAAGTGATCTTTCATGCGAGTTACTCCTCCCTTCACCACCTTATCACAAAAATTGCATTTTAAATAAACATACGTTTTCTCGCCGCCTCCTACGTCAACTTGCACACTATATTTCCAAGAAGGGTCACGCCGGAATGACGTAATTGCCTTTTCATTTCCTCTAACAATGTTTCCTAATGCAAAATTCCAAAAACAAACAAAAAAAATCAAAAACCCTAGATTTTCTTTCACTTGAAAAATCTTAGGTTGAACTTAAAAAAATTACCTAAAATCGGTTGTGGACTACTCTTACAGGGCGCCCGAACACTTCAAGATGGTCGGAGTGAGGCGGCGTCGCCAAGAGAGGCGACAGGAAGGGAGGCCGAGCGGCGTGCGAACGAACAAGCGGCCTGCGGCTTTTTTTGCTCGGGTTCGGGTATGCATGATAGGGGAGGGGGAGGAATGAAGTTTTATTTCATTGAGACTTAAGTGAGTGGGTCCCGAAAACAAAGGCGTGCGCCTCATGCTGAATTGCGCAATTCAGCCTTAGAGGCGCGCCTCACGGTGCACGAGGCGTACGCCTCATGGAAGCCCAAAAAAGCTTAAGCAATGAGGCATTTTTCCTCAACATTGCGCAGAGGCGCGCCTCTCATTGCGCAATTTTAAACAGAGATGGTGATCGAGGAACATCAGAGGTGGCTGTCAAAGCTTTTGGGCTATGACTTTGAGATCCAGTACCGACCAGGGGTGAAAAATAAGGCAGCAGACGCCTTATCCAGATGTGTAGGGGAACTTCAGGAGTTGGTAGTATCAGTACCACTGATGGTTAACTAGGGGGCCATCAAAGAAGAAAGCCTGCAGAGCGAGGAGCTGAAGAAAATAAAGGAAGACTTGATGAAGGATAGTAGTAGCCATTCGGGGTACTATTTGGAGGGGGAGAAGTAGTTACATCAGGGGAGGTTCGTGATGACACGAACATCAGCATACATTCCTCACTTACTTCAGGAATTTGACGGCAGTGCTGTTGGGGGGCATTCAGGAGCACATAAGACATACAGAAGGCTGGTAGCAGAGTTGTACTGGAAGGGGATGTATAAGAATGTTGAAGAGATGGTAGCAAGGTGTGAGGTATGTCAGAGAAATAAATATATGGCGATGGCACCAGGAGGGCTACTTCAACCATTAGCACTTTCAAATAAGATGTGGGAGGAAGTATCTATGGACTTCATTGATGGCCTCCCCCGCTCAGAGGGATTCACATTCATTTTGGTAGTGGTGGACCGACTTAGCAAGTATGCTCATTTTATTCTCTTATGACATCCTTACAACGCCGTATCAGTAGCGGCAATATTTATCAAGGAAGTGGTGAGATTACATGGGGTTTTTGAGTCGATTGTGTCTGACCGGGACAAGGTGTTCCTTATCCAGTTTTGGAAGGAGCTTTTCTGAATGCAGGACACCATTCTCAAGAGAAGTACTGCCTACCATCCACAGATTGACGGACAAACGGAGGTGGTAAACCGGAGCTTGGAAACATATTTGAGGTGTTTTGCATCCGAAACACCGCGGATGTGGGCGAAGTAGTTACTTTGAGCCGAGTATTGGTACAACACCTCATACTATTCTGCTTCTCAAATGACGCTTTTCAAGGTGATGTATGACAAAGACCCCCACACCTAGTGCACTATGGGAAGGGAAACACACCGTGTCGTCAGTGGAACAATATTTGGAGGAAAGGGACAAGATGCTAGAAGAGTTGAAGAAGCATCTGCAGAGGACACAACAAATTATGAAGAGACAGACGGATTCACATAGGAGGGACATGCAGTTTGAAGTAGGGGAGAATATGATCTTGAAGCTAAGGCCCTACAAACAGAAATCAGTGGCTAATATGCGGAATGAGAAACTGGCTCCGAGGTATTTTGGTCCCTATGAGATCTTGGGGAAGATTGGCGCTGTGGCGTATCGTCTGAAGTTACCCGCCTTCGCTACCATACACCCGGTTGTCCATGTGTCACTGCTAAGGAGAGCGCTAGTAGAGCATGCAGTTAGTGCAGAGTTACCCGCATCAATGACGGAGGAGTTGGAAGTGATTTTAGAACCCCTGGAGTTCATAGGGGTAAGATATGATAAAGAGTGCAAGAAGGAAGTGCTGATTCGATGGAAGGATCTGCTTTATTTTGACGCTACTTGGAAACCATCTGACAGAGTGAAAGAGCAATTTCCCTCTTTTCACCTTGAGGACAAGGTGAGTTTTTGGGAGAGGAGTAATGTTACGCTGGCCCAGGAGGGGCCGGCTGGAACGGTCCAAGTGTATGCCAAGCGGAAAAATCAAAAGAGGGAAGGGGGGGGGGGTGCGGAAATCCAAGGGGGTCCACTTGGGGCTTAATGCAAGGATGGGAGGGAAAAGTTTGAATGTAAGGGTTGTTTAGGTAATTTGTAGTTCTCATTTATTGTTAATTAGGGGATTAGGAGGAAATTGAGGATTATCTTGAATTTGAATTATAATTTGAGATATAGAGTTTCTTGCTTTGGGCTCTTGGCGTTGTTGGAGATTTTGAGAGTTGTTCTTCCTCTCGGATCGAAGAACATTGTATCATTTGATGTTTTTATTCATTCACTAGTGGAATACAATTGTTTGCTTGGTTTTCTCTCAGATTTCCTCCAGTTTTCCTCTGTTTGGGTGCTGATTTCTGCTGTCAACAGCAGAAATTCTGCTGTTTGCTCATCCGTTTTGAGTAGGTTTGCTTGCGAACTCAAGTATTACCTTAGGGTTACTTGCGGACAAGTATTTCCTATCAGTTTTCTTGCATGCAAAAGGCAATTTCTGTGTTTTTCAGTCTTACATTTATAGTTGTCTTCTCCTGTTGCAGGTGCATAGAGTTTCTGCAGAAAGAGAAATTCTTGATACATTGGACCATCCTTTTCTTCCAACTCTATATGCATCTTTTCAGGTTTGTTTGATGTAATGTTCGTGCGAACAGTATACTTTTTTTTTTTTAATTACAATCTCATTACTTGGCTTCATTATGCCTTTATGATGATATCATCCGATAACTGGATATAGTTTTCCTACAACGGTATCTGAGTTTTCCTTCAATGTTATCTGGACTCTGGTTATTAATTTTTTTCTTAATACACGTATTAATTATGGATGTGCTTGTACTAAACAAATCTATAGTTTGTCTATATGTCATATAATCATAACAGGCATCATTTAGCAAATAGAAAAAATTTCTTTTTAGTTATCTCGTGAAAATACATGGAAATTGAACTGATGATACAGTAGAATATGAATTTGGTATTGCAGAGCTTCTTTTGGCCAAAAATGATGAACTCCTGGTTTGTTTCTTTGAAAAAGTGAAGTTCCTAAACGCTAGTACTCGATAAATTAAAAAAAAAAAGGTTAGTACTTGTTACATGAATGGTGGATGTTGATATAGTCAACTTAAATAATAATGCATATGCAAGCCTCCGTTTAAAATTTATCTGATTAGGAAAAGGATTGATTTATGTTATGATTCTGAAAATACCATGGCTCTTGAGTTTTTTTTTTTGTAATCTATGATTGTTTATGAAATCTGTAACTCTTAGGAAACTTATACCACCCAAATAAGGATCAGTCCAATTGGAGATCTACTTGTATTCTCTAAATGCTGCATATCCTTTCTAGTGCACTTAAGTGGAATCAGGGAAGTTTAATTATGAACTATGAAGCGTGTTATATTATTAATTTGAACTCAGTTGGGGTTAAGCATATCTTCATGTGATCATATATATATATATATATATATATATATATATATATATATATATATATATATATATATATATATATATATATTGTGGTTACTCTCTGGCGGTATTATCCACACCTACACCCAACATTCATTTTCAAATGAACTATATGATGCCTCGTAATGATGTTTCTATTGTAATTCATCTTAAAGTCTAAGAGAGCAACAAATGTAGATGACATTATTCTGGAACATTTTGCAGACAAAAACACACATCTGTCTAGTTACAGACTATTGCCCAGGTGGGGAGCTTTTTATTCTACTCGACAGGCAACCTCTTAAAGTCCTGAAGGAAGATGCCGTTAGGTAGACTCCTTCAAATTGCAAGGATGCATTATTTGTTTTTAGTTAATTTAGTTCTCTGCGTGAACTCTCTTGGATCTTTGTTTGAGTTTTATGCCTGGTCATTTTCATTTTCTGTCAAATGAATTGCATGGTGTTTGTTTCAACCTTCTATGTAACTTCAGTGGTTAATCATTAGCGAGTCAAGCGAGCAATATTTTAATATTAAATTGTATCGGTTAAAATTTCTGTTGTTTTGCTCCAACAGACTTTTCTTTTTGGTCTATATATTTGATTAAACAAGTTTGTATGATGAAAAATTATTAGTTTGAATTTTATATGCTATCTGATTCCACATTTTCATTTCTGAAGTTTTGCACTAATCTTCTGAGTGTTAGTAACACGATTAACTATGAATACAGATTCTATGCTGCAGAAGTTCTTATAGCACTTGAATATCTTCACTGTCAAGGTATGAAGCCAAGTCCAAGGTTGGGTATTGTAGCAATCGTAATTTTTAGCTTTCCTTTCTGCATCTTATTATCTGCTGTTTGATGATCTACCGCTATCATGACCATCATGAATTTAAGTGCGATGGCACAGTTTAAGTCATCAAAAAAGATTTCTTCTCAATTTTTATGCATGTAGGAATATTTCCTTTAGGGAATAACGCAAATGCTTAAGAATGGAACTAATATTTCACTACCAGTTAAGCTAAGAAAAAATTAATATTGGCCATTTATGAATGCTCCAACTCCTAAATTCTTTGCAGACATAAGACAATTGATGCATAATGGCCCGCAAAAAAATCAATTGATTTTACCAAGGAGCTGTTCTTGATGTAATTTTCTTCTAGAGTAGGAATCTAGATAAAAGGAGAAGTTAAGAGGGTTTCAAACGATCATTGTGGCTGCTGCTGTCATCATGTGAGTATAAGCATCAATAGTGATATGACTATTGACTCTAGTATGATGAGGATTTTTATCTTCATCATCATGATGTAACATGATCACTAGACTGTTTATCATCGTTATCATAGTGATGGTCGCAGTTCTTTTAGCAGGAGGTTAGACTGCTCTTCATGCAATGAATTTCATGATCCCAATGCCTTTATTGATTGGTTCACCAAAGTTGAAGAAATTCATAGCTGGAATAAGATGGCGAATGACAAGTGAATTGAGTTCATTTTGATGAACTTGATGGGGGCTATAAAATGCTTTGAAGAGGAATGCAATATGAGCTTCAAATTGCAAGAACGCCACCTATTGACCTATGGGATGCCATGTGTTTGTGCTATAGCAAACAAATATCTACTATAGTATTATCATCAAGTTGTTGCACCACTGCAGAACCCTTTAACAAATTTCTCTTTCTATCATAAACTATTTGAATAAGTTTGAGAACCCTGTCACATGCAACCTTCCAAACTAGCTTGATTGGTTGATAATGTCTAAATTCATTCAAGGCATTTGCATGGATATGCGTATGGTTTTTGATCCATAGAAACCCCAGCATAATTGAGACCTATAATCACATTTCAGTAGCAGAGATATTTTAGAAATGAAAGCAATTGTTCAGAAAATCTATTATAGACATACCACTGTCAGCCAATAAATTTCGTGCTTCTCTTCTTGTTGGTCCTAGAACCATTCCTCAATCTATATGGTAAAAGTCACCGCTTTACTCAAATTCATTCTACTCTAAATCAAACACAAAAAGCTAATATTCTGCTTTTATTTTACGTCCAACCAAACAACTTTAAATTGAATCTACTGAATTTATTTTACATTGTATTTCTTTTTTAGCAAACCAAATGGCCCTTTTATGTAAATTTTAGAATATATTTTTAAGTCAATGCATTCATGTTGGGTTCTAATTTTATTGGACAGTAGGTCATCTAAATTGTCTAAGATAAATGTGAAGAAATTTGTACCTAAGATTACTTGCATGCTTGGCCATACAACCTTTTGTCTGCAAGCTGTCATATTGTAATGTGATTCTAATCATAGGACTGTTCTCTTGTGGTAGGTATAATTTACCGGGACCTTAAACCAGAGAATATTTTGATTCAACGGGATGGACACATCTTATTGACTGATTTTGATCTATCTTGTTTGACATCTTGCAAACCTCAGGTGCTCTATTATGAATGCTGCATTTTCACTTTTTTATTCATGATGATCATATTCTCTATTCTTTAGCATTTTTTCTTTCATTATTGTTTCTTAGATTCATTAGCATTAAGATTGTTTTTGGCATGCTTGAAGTGAGAAAAGTATGTTTAATTTAATGGTAGACGCATTTGATTTTTAATTCGTTGTCACCAGACATGTACGTGTTCAACTGTGTACTGTATTCATAATTTTTAACAGTTTTATTTAAAATACATATGAATAGCCTTATCGCTAGAAATACAAAAGGAATAAGTGTATAAAGAAAAATAAATTGGTTACTAGCTGTATAATTTTGCAGAGCTCTTTTAGTTGTAGGTCCGTCCTTCTAAGATCCCCGTACTGTTTTGAACCTTCGAATGCAATTTGCAATCGGAGAATTGGAGAAGGGGTTTTGGATATCAACAAATAAAATGATAGCATGCGACTACTGTAACTTGATTTAAGAAGAATCTTATTAATGATAACTGACATACATTTCCTGAAACCAGCAGTTGAGAAAACTTGAGGATTTACATGGTCTATTCACACTAGCCCTATGCTACAATTATGTTGAACTTAAGCTTTTATCAAAGTTCTAACAAGCAATAAATAAAATATGTAACTTTTAAATGTTTGAGTGAAGTTCTTTGTTCTTTTTTTCACTTAAGCTAGAAAAACAAGATCTTTCATACAATATTATTATCCTTATGTTAGAGCTATGGTTGATTATCTAGATCAGCAACTATCATTATTCAATCTCATGATGACCTGTTAATTTACCTGAATTAACTGCTTGTCATTGACCTTTGTTGATAGCTAAGCATTTAATGATGAAATTATCCCGTATAGTTTAAACCATTAAGAGCCACAACGATTTGTACATTACTCAATATAAATTTATTATTGAAAAGTTTACAAAGATATTTTTTAGAAGAGAAAGTTGAATAAAATTATGAATCATTATAAGGATTGATCAAATACCTAAAATCAAATTTTAGGTACAAATAACTTACATATTCATTTTTGGAAAGTTGCTCGAATATTGGTGTAGTTTACCAATTTTTTTTTAATAATATCTTAAGGATTAACAGGATAATAAATATTTATAGAAAAAAATATAATGATACTATTCCTGAAGAATAAAGATATTCAGGATTGTGTAATTGTGGGTAAGTCAAACTTAAGAGTTATGTAATAAAATTATAGAACATAGTTTTAGAAACTTATGTCAGTATTAAATGGCCAATTTAAATTTTTACTAGAAAAATCTTGTGTGTTAATTAATCCAAAAAGAGGAGAACAATTAACATATCTTTTTATGGGTTTATCTTTTTTTTTTTTTTTTGAAAAAAGCATACGATCTTACTTGAGAGCTGATTTGATGGGTTTTAAGGTGAAATTATGTGCCTAAGATATGTTGAAGTTACTAAAATTATTTATCATATGGAGTAGTGACTAGAATTAGTAGTTGTTGGATGACCAAATATTCTTTAATCTTAGCATAAATATGTCAAGAATGAGCATTGAGGCAATATTTTTTTTGGATATGGAGATGCTTATAAAAAGTATTCGATGTGGTATCTTGGTGTGTTAATGAATGTAAAATCAAATGTGGACCAAAGTTGGGCTTGATATACTAATAATTAAACTCATTTTCAACCCAAAGGTTTTTATCAATAGGTAAGTGACAACTATTTAGTATTCTACACTAACATGTTTTTTACTCTCTGTTATGGGTTTAAACCAATACTATCATTTGTCTTAATAATCTCCACTTGCATAAGAGCTCTCCACCTCAAACAAAAGCTTTTAAACATTATTAAGTAAAGTACACCAGGAGTCGAGACCAATAAGAGCCATAAACCCTATGACCACTTGATCCAAACTAAATTATTAGTTTTAATGCCACTTCTTAAGGAGTGTGAACCAAAGGTGGGCCAATGCTCGGCCAAATACACTAATGATCAAACTTATCTTCAACCCAAAAACTTAACCCGATTGATGTGGCCAAATCAAATTATATTTATACCAAAATATTTTTTTGGCTTTCTATTTTGAGACATATCAATATTATTATTATTTTAAAATGGTTCATGTTATTTTTCTTTTGTATTTATGATAGGTGAGATCCCTTTTAAAGTAAATGAAATGTTAGAATGATTGACTAAAAGTTTAGAAGCCAAGGTATTTTATTTTCAGTGAAATGTATACTTGTTAGTTAATCTTGTCAGGATATCATTTGGTATAAATTTGTCATATATTTAATTACTTTGGATTCATTACACAAAAGAAAGAGTGATAGGTGAAAACTCAAGCATGGAGGTAGAAGAGATTGAAAATGATA
The DNA here is from genome assembly GCA_022539455.1 of Dendrobium nobile. Classification (NCBI taxonomy): domain Eukaryota; kingdom Viridiplantae; phylum Streptophyta; class Magnoliopsida; order Asparagales; family Orchidaceae; genus Dendrobium; species Dendrobium nobile. The sequence goes on along the minus strand of CM039728.1, from coordinate 36,259,920 downwards.
AGAGGAAGATTGAAGAGATGAGAGAACGAGGAAATTGAAATTAGTATTTAGAAGAGGAAACTCTCCTTGCACTTTTGTTGGGCCTTGTTCTCTTTGCCCATAATGAAGCAAAACTAGTACAATTTTTTTTTCATTAAACTTTGTTTAAGATTTATTATAGATACAGACACTTAAGCTCTTCAATTTTAAAACTAAAATCTTTAAATGGCTTGATTGAAGGCTTCTCAATTGCTATTATGTTCATTGTAGGTGCCATTGGAGAAGGATCTTAGGACTCATTGGTAACTTCAACTTCTAGATCACATCTAGTATAGCCTCACAATCATAATAATCTTTAAAAAATCAATGCCCACATCATGTGTGTAAACACTGAAATAGAAAGAATCGTAAGATGGACTACAAGTGCATTAAAAACTAATTTTTTCCATTGTGACTTCAATTCATCATGTAAATCATCAAGATAATTGAGTCTAGGAGATCAATTTTGTTGATGGATGGAAAAGCATTCATAATGTGTGATAGAATATATAGTTGATTGTTGAGCATAGAATCAACCAAAATCATAGTTTATAAAGAGGAATATAATAATTGAAGAGATTATAGAATCCTCTAAAAAATGGTAATGTTGAAATCCGTGAGCCTAACCTGATGTTTTGATCATTTCTAACATTATTGGTTAGATAATTTTTTGCTCTTTACTTTATATATTATCTATTTCTTTTGTGTGCTTCTAACATTTTGGGCACAACATACACAGAGTAGAGTCAAAGAAGCAAACTAAAAAATTGCAACATTTTCTTGTTTTGAGTCTAGTTAAACTTGTAACAAAAGTTATTATTTTCTTTTTCTTGAGTCTTTTATGTAATTATATGTATGTTGACAAGAAAATCGAGCACACACTCTTGAGTGAGGATGAAAATTAAGCACTTGAATTCTTTTTTAAATCATATTGTACAATTACAATCGTACTGTATGATTTATTAATTCATAAAATAAAATCAAGTGTTTATTTAAATTAATTTCTAGCATAACCAATCATACTGTATGCACCAAGTTTTTACATGACTATACATGACTACTTATTTTAATAAAACCTCCCGTTGAATACTTGAATCTAAGTTACCAAATTTAGGCAAATTTGAAATTTGAATTTTGACATATTCGTTTTGTACAAAAGATTTCATACTGTACGATTATTAATGAATCTTGCCTAATTTGGGCTGTAGATCATGCAATTGAATCAGGATTAAATTTGATTAACAATCGTACTGTAGGATTCACATCATCCATTACAATTTAACAGGAGCTTTGTTAGACGAAGTTTGGTTCGTCTTGGACAAACCTTGATTCAATATAGTTGATTGTACAGTACGATTAATAATCGTACACTTCGATCTAATATAACTTAGAAACAGATGCTTAACTAATCAGATAATACGATACACTCTTCGTACTTTACGATCAATACAACATAATTAAAAATTATGGTTTGATTTAAATAACCCATTTTAATTCTTTTGAATAGAAGAGAGAGGATGCAAGTGAGTAGCTTGAGATATTTTTTCTGTGAGAGAACTTTGGAGAGTGAGAAATATCTATTTGCTTGTGAGAGTGTCCAATCCACATGGCAGAGAGAAAGTGAGGTTGATGGAAAATTCCTTGAGGAAGTCAAAGGGTGTGTGAGGGAGTCACATGGTTGTCCTCATCGCCCATGACCTTGGGTCCTCCGGGTTGTAGTTTTGGAGATCTTGAAGAGGAGCTTTAGGGAAGAAATCTTTAGTCGAAGGGCTTTTGACTAGCCGAGGAGGTTATGGGAGCAACATCTTTGTCATTGCAAGGAGTAGGAGTGAGCAATTTCCCCATCATAGCGAGGAGCAAAAGGAGGGAGCGACATCTCCGTCGTTGCGGGAAGCAGGAGTGTTCAGGCTTTCTGGGAGGAAGAGTTTTGTGAGGGAGAATGGCTTCTACATCTTGCTGAGTGCAGAAGTGGCATTTAATAGTGAAATTCTTATAGAGGAGGACCTTTGGGAAGTTGATGTTGGTCGAGTTTGACCGAACCACTATAAAAATTATGGTTTACTTTTTCTTCTACTTTTTCTGAATTTTATTTCCTGCAAGCTTTACTTTCTGAGATTTGTGGTTTGATCATATTGTGATTGCAATCTTTCGTAAGTTTCAATTCTATTAGTAAGAACATTTGCTTTGAATAAATCTTCAGTAATTATGAAAATATCTTTTTGTATTGTTGCTTTATTGTTTTCCAAAGCTATAACTATTATTCAAATTTATTCTTCATTGCATATTGGTTTGTTGCTGTTTAATTAAAATTTTAAAAGAACCAATTCATCCCCCTTCTTAGTGTTTCTGATGCAATCACAAGTGCAAGAAAACTGACACAAAGAGAATAATGGATAGAACTCAAACTAGATTTTATTAAAATAGAAGTAGTCAACTAAAACACTCAAAATCCAACAAGAAAACACAAAGAGACTTTTTTAAGAAACAAAGAAAATAAAAAAAAATGCTATCTTCAGACAACCGTCAGAGCGGGTTCCTCACATGCATCGAATTGTAGGTTAAATAAGATAAGTGCATAGGGCTAGCAAACCGATGGTCCACCACTGCAAGGTCGTCCAATTCTTCCAATAGATGCTTCCAAATCAACCAAAAATCACCACCAAAGCTCAAGAAGAAGGATACAGATGGACTGGAACTTATGGAGAGACGAAAGAGGTTAGAAGCCAAGACGAAGGGTGGAAAGAGCTCGCAAAATTTCCAGAGGGGATGAGAAGAAGAATGGAACAAGCTCGCAAGCTTTTCCAATAACCCGCAGGTTAATAGCAAATTTGCTCACAATAATCAACTCTCTTCTTCACAAAAACTTCTTATATTTATAGGCAAGATAGAAGAATACCAACAGCCACTTTAATTAATTTCCACAAGAACCCAAGCATCAAATTATGGAATTTCCCCATTTGCTTTTCACGGAAAACAGCCCAGCTCAGGAACCGAAGGAGGAACCACGGGAACTAAAGGAACCGCACGGAACCGAGGCATCAAAAGCCACGGGAAAACCCCCAGCTCGGAACACCAAGAACCAACGTGGGAACCAAGGAGATAATGCTCTCAGCAGCCAAGGCACGGAATTCAGCCAGCACAAAATAATAAGCCACGGTTTTCCTAGAGACAAGAAGAAAGGGGAAGGAGAAGGGACAAGTCCACTCCAAAATTGAATCCAACTTAATGAGCTTACCTTTAGAACATTAATGAGCTACGAAACTTCAGCTCAAGCAACTTAAGAGAATGAGCTCAACTCCAACCATCACCATATGCCCCAAAACAGCCAACCCGTGAACCAGCAGCAGCCAAGGACCAATCGAGCCAGCAAACCAAAGGTCTACCAAGCCCCATGTACAACCTACCATGTTCATTGGATGCTTTCCCATCATTAGATAGCTAAAAAAGAAAAGAACATAAAACATACTATTGTTCAATAAAAATAAAATTACAGAAATATTTGATAGCATCAGTTTCATAGTATTTTCATAAACGTTTTGACAAAGTGTTGTCATCATGAGCATTGAAAGTGTCATCTAAATGTAGCGTGAATTAGCAAGAAAGGAGGGAAGTACCTCAGAAAGAACTTAGAGATTGTAGGTATTAATTGGGTAGAAGCTTGGATGATTAAAAATAACATGGAGGATGGTTTGATAACTTGGGAAGGGGGATTCTTTGTTTGTGCAATAGAGCAAAACCATGTACAAACATGTGCTGGTTTGATAGCTTGAGAGTAAAATGTGGTTATTTGAAGTGAAGAAAGTAGACATATAGTGGTAAGAATCTTGAAAATTTTTGAGGGAGCTCTTTAATTATGGTTGTAATGAGCAATTGGTGCTGGAAGTTAGAGAGAGAGGGTGTTAAGGATAATGGGTGGGGATGCATAATAACTTTAAAATCTATAATGATGGAGGTCTAGGAAGTAGAGGGGTTAGTTTGACACATGTTTTTATATAAGCATAAATTAATGAATTGTGTTAAGGAATGGAAAAAGATGTATTGCCTAAATAGGATGTGTTAATGTTTGCTTGTGTATGTGATTTTTTATTTTAAAGTGAGGAAAATTAATTGAGTTGATCATCTTAATTAGGTTTTTATCAAAGAAGATTGTTTGACTTTTGGTAGCAATGTAGGAATTAATATATGTTGGAGTTTGGAATAGTGCAATGTTTAAAATTGCGTATTCGGGTATTGAGACGTTTTTCATTCGTAAGGCGAGGCGTAAGCCTGAAGGCGTTTTGAGGCGTAAGCCTCAAAATCAAAAGATTGCGTAAACATAAAATGATAAATTTTTTATATACTAATGAGCGAATAATATAAAATATAAAAAAATATAAGATATGAAGTGAAATCAAAATATCCCAATACTAAGACAACATGAAATATAGTTCAACTCAAAATTCTATCTTTCCCAAATCCCAGTATTCTTTTCATTAACATATAATTCCAATTTCTAAAAATAAATAACAATGACATATTACATAAGAACTCATAAGTCATCAGCACTGTTATCACTAAGGGGTTATTCATTTGAATCATCATTATGATGAACTGCTCTCTCCCCTTCCTCCTCTCCTATAGAGTCTAATGTCGGGCATTTACTTCAAGATTTATGTAAGTTTTAATATATATAGCGTGAGGCAGAAGCCTCATGCCAGTGAGGCGGGGCGGGCCTCAACCAAGTTGAGGCGCAAGCCTCATAAAAAAAATTCGAGGCGTAAGCATCGATGCGTTTTTTACTGGAATTGCGCAAAGGCGGACCTCAAGGCGAGCCTCATATCGCGCAATTTTAAACTAAAGGATGTGTTAAACAAGGCTAAGTATTTTTTAAATTATAGTTATTCATAAATTAGGAAACCGTATACATGCTCGTTTTTATAAATAGATCAATATCATTTCAATTTCATGAAGCAATAAGAAGATTAAGTTGTAACAATGATAGAATAAGATATTATTTGCTTTCTTTATTATTTAATATCTTAATTTATCTTCTAATACAACCATCGTAGTAGCTTCCATTTAAATTGTATCATAAAGGCACACCATCTTATACATTTTTCGAACCTAACTCTGAAGGGTATGTAACCTTTTTTCCATTTTATTTATATATATGGGTATATTGTACTCCCGGCTAATATCATAAGGGATTGAATTTCATCATTCAGCATGTATATGTATTCACACCTATATAAATATTTATTTGCATTCCTCTCATCATACACTTACTTTAATCATCTCATTTTCTTATCATATCAGAAAGAAACGAATTAATATTCAAAAAGTGAGCACTGATGTCATTCCTTTCAAAATGAGGATTTCATAAATGAAAAGAAAATCATTATACGACCTTGCAATAGCAGTCTAATTTAAGTCAAAACATGTATCAATTCATGTAAGGACACAAAGGAATGCATTCGATTTAGAGAAACAAAAATAATAACTAGAAAAAGAAAACATAATTATCGACCTTAACTCGGAGAATTTTTTTCCACTTGAAAGTTACTTCCCTCGATACGACCTATATAGCATATGTTTCTTTTAATTCTCAAACTCTCTATATGATAATGTTATTCTTTATTTTACCCTTTTAATTATATCTTTAATATTTAACTTCAATAAAACATATAACTATAAATATTTTGAACACATTTTTATAAATTCTTGAGGTATTTTATAATAAATTCATTTAACCTAATTCTCTCTTCTTTATATTTTTTTAAATATTGTGATCATACTCATTTTAAATTTATTACTTATTATATCATTACAAGTTTATTATTTCATTCAAACTTATTAAGTTACATTTAAACAAAATTTATTACTTGGTATATGATTAAAATTTAATATTTCTAAAATTAGCTTTATCAAATATAATACAGACTTTTAATTAAAATCAAATCTTATTCTTATTCTTTTTCTTCGTCCTCCACTTCTTTTTCTTCATCCTCTTCTTTTTTTCTTTCTCTACTTCTTCTTAAAGATACACCCCTTTATGGGGGAAAGATAAATTGGGTAAAATTTTTGAGCAAAAAATTATGCTTACATTTTTAAAATTTTTGGGTTTTATACTCTTGGTTTAGGGAAGAGAAAGGAAGAAAAATCAAAGCTTTTGAGCATTGAAATCGTCACCAAATGACATCCTCAAAGCTTACTTGGTCGGTCGTCCTGTCTAGCATATACAAAGCCCTCAACCACTTGCTCACATGCGGCTCATACATTAGGTCCACTCATGCATGCACCTCACATGCTCGTTCCACTTGCATACGCCTCAAATTGCCCACATGTCCACGCTCACTTGTGCAATTAGCCTTGCCTGTGCTCCACGAGGGGTTGCTCAAGCCTTGTGTCCCTGTCTGGCCCTCTTTTGATACTTCCTATCCACAAGAGCATTATCACTGTACTTCCATCAAATTCATAGGGATGATGTGTCATGATCATAGGTGTCTTCAATAATGGTATGGGGATGAGGAATTTCAAGAAGAGAAGGATCAATTTTGTAGATATTGTGTACAGATGGTATAGAGACTATTATTGTAGGGCTAGCCAAGGCCCAAGGGTAGACACAATTGGTCCAAAATTGAAGGAAAGTCATTGGTTCAGTATTTTGATTGCAAATTTAAATTGATTATGGAGCAACAAACATTATAGGAGGAGCAAGTATCTGAACCTCTCAATGTGCCTCTTGTGCAAGAATGTTATATTTTCTTTTACGAGATGATCTTTGAAATATTTAAGAGTAATTAAGCCTAATGATTTTGCAAAATAAGCCATAGGGGTAATGACTTCAAATTCGTGCTTCTACCAATGTCCACTAAACATGGAGTTTATTCACATATACTTTTCTAAATGGAGAAGTAACATCCATTTCTACCATAACTATAGTCAAATAAGGCCTAGAAAGATGAGTAATAGCAATAACCACTTACAAAGATTTAGCAAATATAGATCTCAAGAAGTATAATGTGGATTGGTCAAGTAAAATTGGTGGTTAAAATGTAGAGATTGATCAAGAATGTTTTGCAGTAATAGAATCGTTTGGAGAATGAAAGGTTGATTTGTGTATTTTTAATTAAACTGATTTTCTTTATAGATTTGGATGTTAGTCAAGAAAAAGTCACTGAAAGTAAAGCTTAGTATAGTATAAATGTGAATCTTATGTTGGATCTCTAGAAGCTGTAGGGTTGATCAAGTAAAATTGGTGGTTAAAATGGGGGCTGATCAAGAATGTTTTGCAGTAATAGATTCGTTTGGAGAATGAAAGGTTGATTTGTGTATTTTTAATTAAATTGATTTTGGTTTATAGATTTGGATGTTAGGCAAGAAAAAGTCTCTGAAAGTAAAGCTGTGTAGCATAAATGTGAATTTTAAGTTGGATCTCTAGAAAACTTGGAATGATAGAGTAATAAAATACTATATTAAAGAGAAGGTAGGATCACCACCTATTAATAATACGGTGATGAAAAATAGACTCAGATTCTTTAGGCATATATAATGGTGGGTATAAGATGAATCACAAAGATGGCAAGATAGAATAATGGGATGCGATTAACAAAGAATATTTATTAGTTTAAAAATTATAGTAAACTCTAGCAGCCGATTAGACCTAATAATTGACATTTTGTTTTCCTGTTAAATTCCATTCATTGAATATTTTTTGAGATGTATACCGATCATTGGTATGTGAAATCAAAATTTTGTGGCTGCAGCGTTGGTGGAAAGAGCTTCAAAATGAGGAGCGACGTTTGTGTTTACTGAGCGAGTGAGCGTTCAATGTTGTAAACAATAAAATAAGTTGAAAATAAGGAGGTTCTGTCGTGTAATCACATTGTGTACTTTATTGGAATATTGGCCTATTCCTTGGAAAGTTGCAAACTTGCAATGTTCAAATATGTATGAAATACGTTGCTTGGGGAAAGTCACCGTAAAGTTGATTATATGAAGGTAGGATATGGATAGAACTTAATCGTTAAAGTATTGGCTTGGAGATATAGATATCTTTCTATATTTCATGAGTGAAGCACTCATAGATTAAATCCCAGCAATCAGTACTCATAAAGTTTCTTCTTTTAATGTATTTCTAGTTTCAGAAACAGATATGAGGAGAACAATCTAACCAATACAAAACCTCAAGGAAAGGTTCAGATCTTTATTTCTAACTGTGCAATTCGCTGGAAAAGCTTGAGAATATTATAGTCAGCAAGCCTAAGTTATGTGCCGTCTTTATCAACATTGGCAGGAGAATGCAGTTTGTAAATGTTACTACCATGTCTAATAATTGGATCACTAAATGGTTAATTGATGAAAATGAAAAGCAGTTTATAAGACATATTGTTTGTTTTTTATACATGTTATATGTTTTATTATTTTATCTTCTGCTTATTGATGAAAATGAAAAGGAGTTTGTAAGTTCACTAAAATTGTATTTTGGTCCGACTCTCATAGCATATTTGTTAAAAACCTAATGTTTACACATGATATGCTTTTCATGATTTTTCTATCACTGGAATGAAGAGAGGAGGAATCAATCTGTGATAGGCTGCAAGATGTTTAAGCTTCACATAAATTTTGTTTCCAACAGCAATTATTTAAATTTTAGTCAATGCATTTGCATCTATGCTCTCTTAGTTTTCAAAACTAATTAGACTTCGAAATCCTTCCAGTTATTACTTCCAAATACGGGGGCTAAAAAGAAGCAGAAGAAAGGGAGAACGCCTCCAGTTTTTGTTGCTGAACCAATGAGAGCGTCAAACTCCTTTGTTGGAACTGAAGAGTACATTGCACCAGTAAGTCTTTTCCTTCAGCTTCAACTGTAGATTAACTTTGAGGCAACAATTTATTATGTTCATACCTGCCCTGATCCAAATCACGGTATAGGCTAGCACTAGTATCAAAGCGGACTAGATTATACAAAAACTTCAGACCAGATTATTGGATAGGTGTTTCCTCATTAAGTGGACGTTCATCTATAATTCTTCAGATTTCTAGGATGGCAAGTAAGAATCGTTTTTCAACCCTGGATAATGGTTTGAAAGTTTCAAAGATCAAAGCTATTTGTCTAGCCTTAATTCTTGAAATAATAGCGGTGATAAGAATTAAGTTTAGATTTCTAGTGGTTCATGATTGTGGTGTTGACCTATAAAATAAATCCCCGCCCATTGTTTAGCGCACGTCTACCCCCTACCTGTACTTCTCCTCTCCTCTCCAAGCTAAGCACACGTCCCCTGTACCGGCACGTGAACCCCATTTCTTTCAACATCTCGTCCCTCTTGCACTTGCACACTCCTTCACTCTCTCTCAATCTCTTTGTTTCACTCGCTCTATCACTCTCTCCATTTCTCTCGCTATGGTATCGTCCTATTTGAGCATCGCTCCATTGCTGATCTAGTCACCACCGCCACTTGCACCAACCTGTTGACCCCTACACATAAAACCATGCGGAAAGAGGCGAAAAAGATGATTTAGGCAATGCGTGTATTGATAAAACACATCACTTAAGGGGTCAAATGACCTCTGAATGCCAAGCAGATGGTATCGTTGCGATCAGGACATTGAATTCTGTTGGGTCGAGGCTCCTCGCAATTGAATCGAATGAGTCGGTCAAAAAAAGCGAGCGACACCCCAAATTAAAGCGCGAGGCTGATCAAACAATGTCGGATCGACAAACAGACTTCGCCGTTGCGTCCGGACTATTGTCAACCTTTGAAAACTAGATTTTGTTTATTCAATTTGAAGCATCCATATTGGTGGCACGAATACCGAAGCAATATCACAAATTTCAAAGAAAATTGGCCTCGTCGCCATCCAAATGATGTCCGTTCGCGAAACAGATTTCTCCATTGGGATTGGAATAACACAAATACTTAAGAACTACATTTTCTATGTTCAATTTAGATCATCCGGGGTGGTGGCATGAATCTCGAGGCAGAACATGCATACCGAGGAAAGAGGCCTCGAGGTTGCCCAAACGAGGTCCGATCGCAAAATGGACTACGTCTTTGCGATCGAAACATCCCAAATATCTTAGAATATCTAATGATGACATTCAATCTAATAAATTGATGGGCATGCGAGGGGGTCAATACGAGCATCGAGGCAAAGCACGCGTATCAGAGAAAATTGGTCTCGGTGTCATCCAAATGATGTTTGATTGACAAACGGACTTTGTTATTGTGTTCGGAACATCGCTGACATTCAAAATATATATTTTATTTAATCAATTTGGATTGTCTTGGGTGGTGGCACAAATCCTGAGGCGATTTGAATACAATAACATGCATGCAGAGATAAATTAGCCTCGATGGTGATGAAATGAAGTCCGATTGTCAAACAAATTATGTCGTTGCAACCGGGACATCGGAAATACCCTAAATGCACTACCGATTCATCTAATTTTTATATTCAATGAATTTGATATGTTAAACGAGGTGATTACACACATTTCAAGACGAAATGCACGTGAATCGAGGAGATATGCAAATTGAGGCGATTTTGGAATAATTAATATGCTGTCATCACTTCAGATTAATGGTAATATTAATATTAATGAATCTTTATTAATATTACTTTAAAAAACATCAAAGTCAAATGAAATGTTAAATCGCATTAAGTGCATACCTCCTTTTATCAAAACAAAATATATGAATTCCGGAAATCCCGCAAAAACAAGACCTTGGACAGACATTGCCTCGACCAGTGAGTAGCTCCTTCGCTGAAGCAAGCCGAAGCTCCAATCAGTTTTTCCATATTTTTATTTCCTATGCTGTTTTCCCTTAGCTACGACAACCGAAACAACCATCCATTTTTTTCACCTCACGTGAAAGTTCTGATCGGAATCACCTCTAGGCCGCCGGACTTGCAACCTGATTTCCCCTGACCACCCAGGCCAAGCTATATTCAATCTTCCTATTGTCTTAAACTCCACACTTCACAAGCCTCTCCCCTCAACCACTGAAGCCACCCGAACGCCCAAACAGCCGCTTGCGAGCTCCAACCAAGGCCCGTTTGGTCTTTTGCTGTGACCGATTCAACTAGTCAAGCCTTAACTCCTAGCCCTCAGCTGCTTACACGAAACTAGCCTCAAACCCAAGCAGCTCTCCAATGGCAGGTCTCTATATAACAGATCACTAGTTATTTGGAAGGTAATGAACAGCAACGTGACATACTTTTGTTCCTTTTTCTCTGCTAGATTCTCTTCCAATGGGGTCCTTTTTCTTTTATTATTAGTATTCTAATGATAAAAAAAAGTAGATAAAGTAAGAGCAGTTCTCTCAAAATAATAGTACCAGATTTGGTGAAAAGTCATGAGAGAGAACAGATTTTTTTTTTCCTCTAAAAGCTAGCTATTGCCTTGAAATGGAAGTCTTCATAAGGTTGCATGCAACTCCACGAGAAAGCTTTTTTTTTTTTCTGCCAACAAAAGATTCCACAGATCTTTTATATGTAGTTGGAGCTACTATGGCAATCTCCCAGTAACCTCATACCTCCCAACTTCTCTAACTATTCATTCAAAACATATTTGTACAACCCACTCCATTACTTTAGCCATTATGCCCAACTCAAAGGTATGATTATACTATCAGTTTTACTCCTTTTTTCTGAAGGTTTGAACATCTTGGTGATTAAGTGGTTATTATGAGTCACTGTTTCGTGATTCCATAGAGCTACCTTAGTGTGTTTTGACATTGCATTCAAGCTAGCATAGAATACCTTCATTTTGATGGAAAATCTAATGCTGCTAGATGTACTTAATTTTTTTTAGAATCATTCTACAGTTAAAATAGACAAGTGATTAGATTACATGTTTTGCATCCATTAACTTGTTAAGAGGAGTTTTCATATTGGATTATTTCTGATAGCATGCCGGCCTTTTCCAGTTGTGACATTCTCTTAAGCATTTTCTTCCTTGAAAGCTTCTCTTGGAATATACTAGACTTATCCAATTATCTGAACACTTGACAGATCATTACTCATTAAGGGACTTCCTTGAAAGCTTCTCTTGGAGTATTCTAGACTTATCCAATTATCTGAACACTTGACAGATCATTACTCATTAAGGGATTGTTTTTTTTAATCTGGTTATTGTGATGGTTGAAAGTTTGATTGTTAGTCAGATTGATATTATGGTTTGTGAAAGTTCTTATTGGAAATGTATGATTGTGATGTGATACCAGGAATCAATTCTTATGAAATTAATAGAAGTTATGTAAAGTAATGAACGTACATTCTCTAGCTTTGCGAAATTGACAAATCAAAGGAGATCTTGGAATTTAACCACGCTTAGGCAAGATAATTCGACTAAGTTTACAAGCTCAATAAAATAACGACTCCAATAAAGTAATACTAATGACTAGATCAACAAGAATCCCAAGGTTAACAAAGCGATGTCTCACCTTGAGGCCGCTCTCATTTACCTATCCCTAAGCTTGTTGGGAGAAGAAGAACCACACGATCGATGAGACCACCCCTAGGGCGATGGTGCCGTAGATCCGTAGGGACGAAGAGGTCGGCGCGGATCGGGGAGGTGGTGCGGTGTGACGTCCTTTGATGATCCAAGTGTAATCTGAGAAGTGGTCGTCGACGGTCTCTATTAGAGTGGGGACGATCCGGGACAAATACTCCACGACGGTGTCGTCGAAGTCGAATCCGACGTCAAAGAAAGGAGATCGGAGGATGTCCACTCGCCCTTGATCGTCGTATTCAAACCCGAAATTCCATTCGGGAACCTCCATGCATAGTGGAAGGGGAAAGAATGGTTGTCGCCAAGTGGTTCTCCAAAAGGGAGAGAGGGAGGCCGGCGGGATGTTGAGGAAGGGGGAGGCCGGCGGTAGGATGAGGGGAAGAGGGGTTCAAACTCTAGAAATCTGAAATTATTTTCAGTTTAGGGAATTTAGGAGGGAGAACTTGAGAATTAAATTTGAAATCCTCAAGTTAAGGAGGAGATTAAAACTTTCCCTATGGAGAGATGTGGCCGGCGGTGGGAGAGGGAAGAGGGAGAAGAGTGTAAACTGAAATTATTTCAGTTTTGATTCCAATGGGAGGGAAAATAAATGCTCCCTAATTTGAATTTCAAATTAGAATTAAGGGAGTTAAGTGAGCAATTAGTGGGGGCTTGATTGGGGGGGAAGGGGGGCCGGCGGCATGCTCAAGAGGGAGAGGGAATTATGGGGGAGGGGAAAGTGGTTTCTATACGTGGCTTGATGACGTGGATGAGTATTTGAAAACTCCACAATTAAAATAAATGAGATTGAATCAATCATGCAAACTTTCCTAATTTGGAATTCCAAATTTGGAAAGAATTCAAAATTTGAATTCTAAATCTCAACTCAACATGGGATGGGGGAAGGGAGTTGGCCGGAAGGGGAGGGGCGGCGGAAGGTGGGCGGCCGGGACGGTGGAGGTGGCCGGCGGCAACAACCAAGGAGGTGAGGCCGGCGGCTAGGGTTTGGGGAGAGGGGATTTTGAGCGGCTTCTAATGAGGGGAAAATTGGTAAGCGAATAAACACAAATAAGATGGAGAACTCACCAAGAGATCCCAAGGAAGAACTCACTAAGAGATCTTGTCATGCACTCACAAAGAGAACAAAGAGAACAATTTTCATTTCATTAAGCAATAATCCATCAAAGTACAAGATCTAGCCTTTATATAGGCTCCACAACATACGAAAAAATAAAAGACTACAATGCCCATGGGGCAAAACAAACACTACTTCCCTCATAGGGGTACAAACGGAAAAGACAAAAATATAAATGACATGAATATAATAAGACATCAAAAATAAAGACTCTGAATCAAGGCCGTCGATCGACGCCTCTGGCGATGGTACACATGTCGGAATCTGATGCCCTCATCAGATTGTGTTTGTGAGAGGATTAAAAAAAGGAGAATGAAATTTTCAAAAAAAGGGGAGAGAAAAGAAGAAAAAGAGAGAGAGAGAATGATGAGGACATCGCTCAGAGATTCAGACACGTGTACCGGCGACGGAATCGTAGATCGACTGCTACGATTCAGCATCTTTACTTTTGACACTTTATGTTTTATCTAGTTGTATGCATGATATTTTATTTAACTTTTGTTATTTTTCCGCTTTACCCTTATAGGGAGTATCTTGTCATTGTAGCCCGGAGGGCATGTTTGTACTTTTCTTTTCATGTTGAGAGGCCTATATATAGTGGCCCATTGTGTTGTAAAAGGATGATGAATGTTTAATGAAATTTTATTTGCTTCTTCTTCTTCTTGCATGAGAGCTAGAAAGAAGGGAGAGAGCTCAAAGTGAGCAAGTGCAAGGCCCACCAGTCGTTGGAAGAGTCCTCGACTCGTTTTTTTTTTTCCATTTATCTTCGTCTTCTCCACCTTTTTCCTCATTCCCACCCGTCGGCCTCCATAACCCCCACCACCGTCCAAGCCCACCACCAAGCTCACCACATGATTCCACCTCCCCAAGCCCACTGTCAACTTAACCCCACTAATCCGCCCCCTTTTTCCCACCGGCTCCACCACCTGTCCCCATCCAAGCCTAAACCCTCGCCGGCCCACCCAAGGAATTCCCTCATTATGATGACTTCAATCATCATAACTCCCCTCTTAATTTAGTTCCAATAGAAAGGAAAGTAATTACTACAATTTGAAATTTGAAATTCAAATTTCAAAACTTTCCTTATTTGCAAATCCTAATTAGGAAAGTACTTAAATCCAAATTGATTTGAAATTCAAATTGAAGTGGATTTCATAGTAACTTTCCTAATTCCTATGTGCTGATTTAGAAGCTCACAAATTTCTCCCACAACTCCCTCTCTCTTCTCTTGAACCCGCCGGCCCCATTAATGGGCTCTCCCATTGTTTTTCCTATTGAGGTTTCAATTCTAATTGAATTTGAATTCAATCTTCAATTTGATTCCCTTCAAATCTAATTAAATCTGAAATTTATTTGAGATTTACTGAAATCTTCTTTCAAACCCTAGCTCCTCTCCCCTCTTCAAGCCGCCAGCCCCTCTCCCTCCTACTCAAGCCGCCGGTTTCCCTCCCCACCGTCATCTCTCTCCTTCTTCCTCCTTGTGTCCCTCCTTCTCATACTTATGATGAATGACCGATCCCGAGGTTGATCACGGTTTGGCCTACGATGATCGTGGGGAGATCGACATTCTTCTCTCTCCTTTCTACGATCCTGATTGGGAATACGACGAGACTGTGGAAAGATACGTCAAGCGCATCCTCTACTGCTTAGCGGAGACAATCGATCTTGAAAAGCCGAAGACGCCTTGGCTTCTAGTTGGGAGGTCTACCCCTTCTCCGTCCGTGGCTACCTCTCCATCAACAAAGACCTTTGGTACTATCTTCATAGTGGCAGTTTCTCTCATCGTATGCTTCATCTTCAACCGCTAAGCCTAAGAGTGCTTGAGTGAGTAGGAATTCTAAGTGACCATGTCTTGATGTTACACTTTGTATTCTTTTTTACTTGCTATTAGAACTACTTTAAATTTTGTTGTTATTTCAATTGTCTTGCTAACCTCTTGTAACGGATTACCATCACTTAATCTTCAAACAAAAAGTTCTAAGAATTTAACTTGATTGAAGCATGAGTTACTAATTGCAATGTACTAATTCAATCTTAGTTGTTACAATTCCAAAGCAACTCTTTGCACGTTTGTCTTACATCAAAGAAAGAGATATTTCAAAAAAAAAAAAGATGTTAAAAAAAAGTACATTTTGCTTCTCTCATTGCTATCGCCAACATTGCAAAGGTATAATCCCTCCAAACTCAAAATTTCGAGAGCCCGTTTTCGGAGTTTGTGGCGCACCGGAAAACCGTCCATACACACCTTTATTGCGCGTGGTGGGATGGGACCCCGGTGCGGCGCCTACGACGAGGCGGGTAATCACCTTAAACTCGAGAGCCCATTTTGGAGTTTGTGGCGCACCGGAAAACCGCCCATACACGCCTTTATTACGCGTGGTGGGATGGGACCCCAGTGCGGCGCCTACGATGAGGCGGGTAATCACCTTAAGCCCCATTTCGAAGTGTGTGACGCACTGGAAAATCGCCTATACACTTCTTTATTCTGCGTAGTGGGATGGGACCCCGATGCGGAGCCTACGATGAGGCGAGGTTATTTATAAGTACCCTCGAGCGGGCGAAAAACAAACTGTCTTTTTAAACATGTGCACTCGAAGACCGCTTTTATTGCGCGTGGTGGGAAGGAAGAACATGGCTGCGGTGTCTAAGGGCACCTACCATATACGTCTTTATTGCGCATGGTAGGAAGGCTAGTTTCTCAAAATTTCCCCTAAACCGGGGAGACGTCGGGAGGCTACCGAAATTTTGTCTGAAAAAGACAAGGACTTGCACAAAATTTGGGCAACAGGGGACATACTTTAGAACTCAAGTGATCAATCAAAATTGGAACCAAAATGAAATAAGCTCAAATATGAACTAAATTTGATCTTAAATAAGGTACAAAAGAACTTATGCATTGGAGCTTGAAGACAAATATTTGGACCAAATGAAAAGGACTTTACTTGGATTTGAACTTAACTTGAATAAAAAAAAATGAATATTCAATAAGGAACTTGAATGCAAATGCTAAATACTAATTAAAAGTTTCAAGTCATTCAAATCTCATACAAGCAAGCAAGTACTCTTGTGTAAGAAATCCCTAACGTGTCACTCATGAACAACAAAGTTAAGGTGATTTGTAAATAATCACATCAAACCTTTGTGAATTATTGAGGCTAATGAGCCTAGTGAGACACCAACAAATATGAGTGAAAAAGTTGAGCATGTCTCACCTACGAACGATGAAAGTGAAGTGATAGAAAATACAACTTGATTGCTAATGTTGATCCAAAGTTGAATATCATTATGATGTCGATCACCAGTGATACTATAAGACCCTCAAACTATCCATGAGCTAGATTCAAACTATTTATGTTTGTAAAATGAATGGAGTTAATTAAAACAGAGGATACACAAAGAATGCAATCTATTCACAAGCGAAGGTTAATTGGAAAGTGCAATGATATGATTGCAATCAAAACATGAAACTTCAATGAGATATCAATGGGTTGTCACATTGATTGGAATAAAAATGTTATCAAGAAAATTTGCTACATAAGATTTGAATCATCTTTACATGTTTAACACTTAGAGTTTTCAAAATCTCAATTTTGACGTTTTGTGCGAGGGGAGGAATCTATTCACGTTTTCCTTAGCACAACAGGGAAAACTTATAAGTGATGCTTGCAACATAGAAGCCATAGGAAATATCAAATGCCTAAAAAAAAATACTCGTCATATCAAATGAACTACAAGGACTAGAATTGAATGCAAACACTGGATTGAAACTAAACTTGCAGGAAACTTGTAATGCGCTTGAAAGCTTGTCAACAAATGGTGGATCTCTATATCAGGCAAATCAAATTATGCTTTTGTTAGGAGTATTGAACCAAAAGGGGTGTAAAGTTTGCCTTTATATCCTAGTGTGCAAGTTCATTTTCAACCCAAAAGTGTAAGTTTATGAGTGAGGGTCAATCAATTTCTATTTTAACACATATGTCTATTGTTCAATGTAGGATTAACTTAATACTTTCATTTGCTTTAACAATTTCTCTCTTAAGGGAAGGGTCTTTCACATTATCTGCTGCTCCTCAACTAGAAGTTCTTTGCCATCATCAAGTATTTGCTCAAAGAGCTCACTCAACCATATGGTGGTTTTGTGGCGCCATCAACTCTTGAATTTTCCTCGATCATTTTGGTGGATTGTTGACCTCAATACTAGTGTCGAGGTCGAGTCGACCGTGCATGGTGAGTTTCGAAAGTAAAAGAAAGCAGTGTCTCGCGAAACTCACCCGACGTTTGTTTTTGACCAAAAACTTAAATCCCCAAAAAGAGCTTCATTAGTGAAATAGGCAGTGGTAGGGTGTTCAAGACAGCTGAAATATCCAAGATTAACACTCATGTTGTTGATTGGCAAAAATCAAAATTTTGTGTGCACCAATCAAGGTTGCATTGACGTGCGTGAATGACGATGACACGGTAACCAAGTTGAGGCATGATTAATTTAAAAAAAATTATATAAATTTCATATTTAAAATTAATAACAAATAGTAATTTAAAAAATGACGATGATATTGCCGTCGTGGAAATTGCTATGCATGAAATAAGAATTGGTGACCGCTTTTCTTAGCCGTCGTGGAAATTGTTATGCATGAAAATAAGTACCTATGACTGGTTTTCTCAGCATACGAGAAATTTTGTATGTATGAAAATAAGTACTTGAGACCATTTTTGTTAGCATATGGGAAAATTCGTATGCATGAAAATAAGTATCCGTGACTGCTTCTCTTAGTAGACGGAAAAAATTTGTTTGCATGAAAATAAGTTCCTGTGATCACATTTCTTGTCAGGCTAGAAAATGCTATTCTTTATAAATAGATATTTGAAGACTTGCGACAACCTTTCTTGGCAGGCAAAGAATTAAAATTTATGCCACTGTGTCACCTGACACCTACTATGACTGCTTTTCTTGGCAAACGGGAAAGCCTAACACACTCGATGTAGCCTCTATGTGGGGACTACATGGAGGTGCTGTCGAAATTTACACTAAAATAAATGACATAAACAATTTAGAAAAATTGAAATCTAACCAAATTTATAAGTAAAAAAAAATGCACATCCTAGGTTCCAAACACTGAAGTAAAAATGAGCAAAAATCAAAGCATAACTGAGCAGAGCTTATAGTAAACTGGTATGATAAGTAATTTCTCGTCATAAAGCATTAAATAAAACCTTCTCTTTTAACTTTTTTTTTTATTCATGCACACCTAAATCCCCCAGCAATACTCTCCTTGAAAAAGAAAATGTGAAAAATGAATAGTTTATGGGATTTCTCTATTTCTAGAGGGAAAATTTCCTCTCTCTAGGTCTAGAGAGAGAAAGTGGAGAATTATGGAGCTTTTTGGTGTAGAGGGTGTAGGAGTATAAGGGAAGCTTTTTTGTGAAGGTGGTATGAGGATTTGAGGTATGAAGAAAGAGATTACAAAAATTAGGGTTAGGTTTAAATGAAGAATATGATTAGGAGGAGGTGGAAGCGGATGGGGAAGAAGGGGAATAGGAAGAGGAAGAGAAGAATGGAGAAAGGAATAAGAAGAAGGAGAATCAGAAGATGAGGGAGGAGGAAGATGTTACCTAGAGGAGGGCAATGGCGGCGAGAATGACTTGCGAGTCACGTGAGGGAGAGAGAAAAGAAAGGGAGAGGGGGTTTGTGAGGGAGAGCGGGTTTGTGCGTGAGTTTGGCGTGAGTAAGTGGGCTAATTGGTTGAGAATGAGGGCTTAAGTGTGCTGTAAGGGTATTTAGGTATTCAATTTTTTTATTTCTTATCTTTTTTTATTTAAATTACTATTTCTAATTAAATTTAAATATAAAATTGACATGAAAACTTTTAATTAATCGTGCCTCGAATCGGTTGCCACGTCGTTGTCGTTCACGCAAATAAATGCCACCTTAATTCGCGTGTTCAACAATTTGATTTTAGTCGATCAAAGATACCAACTAATATGGGCGTCAATCTTCGTTGTTTCAGCTATCCCGAACACCCTGACGCTATCCGTTTCGAGAACAGAGGCTATTTCAGGGATTTAAGTTTTTGTTCAACACTTGTTGGGTGAGTTTTGCGAGACGCTATTTTCTTTTGCTTTCGAAACTCATTGTGCACGGTCGACTCGACTCCAACACTATTATTGAAGTCAACAAGGATATCATATTTAAATGAGAATTTGATTCTTACTAGAACACAATGTAGAACCTAGGTAGTTAGATAAAGGCTTGATGTTGTTTTGGTAAAAGGCATCATAGATTCATGAAAGTCACAAACTTCATGAATTTCTCAATCTCAACGAAATTATCGGCTCTAATACCAGTTGTTGGGAATATAAAATTAAAGGGGGATTAAAATTGGCTTTTATATGGTAGTAATCAAATACTTTTTCAACCCAAAGCCTATGCTTATGAGCAAGAACTAATCATTTGATTTTTCAATACCAAGATATTTTCTATGATCCAGTGTAAGACTATCTCACTACCTTTATGGTCCTTCGCATGTTTCATTGTATGAGTTTGTCCATTGAAATTAGCAAAGGAATAGGTTTAAATTCAATAGTTTTTGTGTACTAAGGAATGTCATGAATGGAAGTAGCACGCTGTAAAAGCTAATAAAACAACAAAATCAACCTTTATCCCACTACGTGGGATCAGCTGCATGAATCATTTTTCTCCATTGTGGCCGGTTAAGAGTCAAATTCTCATTTAGATCTAATAAAGAAAGGTCGTTTCTAATATTTTCTAACAAAATATTTTTAGGTCTATCTGTACCTTTCTTAACATAGGTTAAATCTAATACATCTACTCTCCTAGCCGGGTCATTGGAATGCTGGCATTTTATTTGACCAAAGCATCTAAGGCGACTCTCTCTAATCTTATCTGCCATTGGAGCTATTCCAACCTTTTCATGTATATGCTCATTTCGTATCTTATCTCTAAGAGTAAAACCACTCATCCACCTGAGATTCCTCATCTATGCAACACTAAATTTAATATTATGCTTCTCTTTTAATGACCAACATTTTGTGCCATAAAGCATTGCAGGTCTAACCACCATCTTATAGAATTTTCCCTTAATTTTGAGTGGTACTTTTCTATCACACAACACACCTGATGCATTCCTCACTTCATCCATCCAACTTGAATTCTACTAATAATATCTCATCTATTTCACCATCACTCTAAATAATAGACCCAAGATATCTAAAACGTATACTCTTATTAATGACTTGATCGCTCAAAGTCACAAACCCCGTACTTGATCTATTTCTACTAAATTACACTCCATGTATTCAGTTTTAGATCTACTCAAACGAAAGCCTTTAGACTCTAAGGTTGACCTCGATAATTCAAGTTTACCTTCAACTCCCTCTCTAGTCTTATCAACAAGAAGAATATCATTGGCAAAAAGCATACACCAAGGAACATCCTCTTGAAGGTAGAGATAGACCTAAAAAGATATGGGCTTAAGGTTGATTCTTGATGTAATTCAACTAAATTGGAAATATTTTATCAAACCACCTTGTGTTTGAGCACTGTAAATGATGTAGGACTACTTAAATGCAATGTTTAGGAACTTCAATTAGGCTGTGCACAACTCTTCGATTAGGATAATTTTAGAATAAAGTTACGAGCAATTCTCAACGAAGATTCAAAACAAATAAAGAGGTCCTTTGCTTAGGCGAAATCACATGCTCCGAATTTGAACTATCAAGATAATTGAGAAAATAAAAACAATACCGAATAGTAGTTTTCAAATTAAATCCCTAATCTAACAACGAGACGTAGGATGCATAGAAGATTACACTCAATTCCTATAAATGACTAAGCATAGCAAGAGCACTGGGAGGAGCTTTCGTGAATACAATCAAACCAATTGAGAATTTAGATTCCAAAAAAATAAGATACAAGTGAGAAAAGAAACCTTCGCCAAAAAAGATGTGGAGATCCGTCATGGGTTGCCTTCAACGTCTTCGTCCATGGTCTCCGTCACAATGGAGAAGGTCCTTGAGTATTTGATGCGCCTCTTACGAAGTGACAAGGAGAAGGAAGTTTCTCCTGGTAAAGGATAGGATTGCACGTTCTCAAACTCTTCTCTTACAATCTGAAAATAGTTTCAGATTATCAATCAAGAAAATCTGAGATGGATTTCTCAGTTTCTAATGGGCTGGATGTAGGGAATGTGGAGGAGAGCTTAGCTTTAGTTGTGACGGAAAAGCTGAGAGCAAGTCTCCTGTACAGATTTTGGGAAGAGGATTTATTTCATGCAATTAGAGGGAAGAGGCGGTGACAGGGAGAGGGAGTTGGCGGGCTAGAGAACGGGTGGGCCTTGTTTCCTAAGTTAAAACTCTAGCATTAGGAAATAATTAAAACAAGGCAATGAAAGAAAAAGAATTCGGCCCAGGCAAAAGAAATAAGTTAAATTATTTCCAAAGTAGTCTAGGGTGCAATTAGGAAATATATCCTAACTTGCTCAAATAAGTGGCCGGTGGTATGCATGGTTAAGAGAGACTTTAATTAGAGCAATTAAAGTTTCTTAACTGCAGTTTTGAATTTAGGAAATAGTTATTTTAAATCCAATTGAAATTTAAATTCAATTTAGATAAAAAATAGAAACTTTCCTAAATTAGAAGAGTTGGTTTAGGAAGGATTTCAAAATTCAAATTTCAAAGATTTGAACTTTCAAAATATCCCAAATCCACTCATACCTAATTAGGAAACTCAAGGGGATGAAGAGGTAAGGTGGCCGGCGGGTTGTGAAGGGGTGGCCGGCGGGATGTGGGTAGATGGCCGGCGATCCTGTGAGGGAAGGGGCGCTCGAGTGGGAGAAAATAGTGGAGTTGAACGGGAAAGGTTGGGCTATGGCCGGCGGTGGTGGGATGTGGGAAGGGAGAGATGAACGTGTAAGGGATGAAGAAGACAAAATAAAAGAAATAAAACCACGAACCCGGCTGTCTCCAAGGTTGGTGGGTGATACGCCAAAATCCCTCTCCAAAGGATCTCTCAAAACTCTCCAAGAACTCTCAATGCTCTCAAACATACATGCAGGAAAATTTTCAATAATCATTCATTCATTCATTGATTCCTAATAGAATAAAATGGGGCCTTAAATAGTCTCCTACAACATGACTCGAAATAAAAGACACAAACGCCCTTTGGGCTTACATACGATAACTCCCATAAGAGGGGTACAACGGGAAAGAAAACACATAAGCAACTAAATAAAATAAAATAAAAATACAACGACTCTAAATGCCACATAAGCAAATAACAAGCTACAAGAAAATAAAATACATCAACGACTCAAAAATATAAAGACTCGATCGTGGCCGTAGATCGTCGGCCGCGTCTCTAATAAACTCTCCATGATGATCTGATGTCCCCATCAGTAAAAGCTGCATAAACTTATAATTTATCAAGTCTTTGGATATTCTTCTTATTGAAGCTTTTCGTTATTTTCTTTCTTGAACTCTTCCTTAACTCTTTGCCTTTTTCTTATGTTGCCTTGATTGCCTTTGCTTTATATACTCTTGCTACCCAACTGATTCACCATTTGCCTAGGCTTTCAGGTAGAGAGAGAAGAGGAGTAATTTCAGGTAGGTGGATTGAGAAAGGTGCAATTTTTTAAAAAGTTGGTTGTGAAGTTGCTATAGGAAATGTAACTTAGCTACTCAGGTTGTACAAAGTAGCTTTCCTTCACAGAAATTTTCAAAACCAGTGAGAACGCAATAATAAAGTAGTAGCCAAATGAAATTGCGGTTGTTGTTTGAAATGTAAAGCAATAAGAAAGCTGTCCCAAACAAACTCTTAAATGGAGAAAAACCCTATGGGCAGCTGTAGTTAGAGGAATTTGGAGTGGAATTCTTACTGGATTCAACATCGAATTGATAGAAAAAGATTCTAATATGGGCTATGGTAATTTTAGAAAAAGAAACCTAATCCTAATTCAAATTTAAAACTAGGATAATAGTAATTTTACTTGATTTAAGTAATCCCTCCAATGAAACCTTGAAAAGTGGATGCTACTCCATCTTATCACCATGGCTAGCCACCCCTTGAGGGATGAGTGTTGTTTTGACTCTCTCCCTCCTCTTCTTCTTCTCTCCTCGTTATATATTTTGGGTGGGCCTTCACAAAGTCAGGCCTTCGGTGTAGCGTTTGGAGGTCTTGGATTTTTTTTCTTTTAGTGACTTCTTGTATGTCTGAGCACGCAAACTTGCCATGTATGAAAAACAAACTTGCCATGTATGAAATATTTTATGCTTGTACTTGAGCTTGTCGCTTCTGTGATCAATAATGAACATAAAAATTAGAAGAATGAGAAAATTTGCTGTTTTAACTATTTACTTTACTGTTATTTCTCCTTTGTTACGTTTTAGTAATCAAGATTTATTGCAACAATGCACTCTGCTTTTCAGAATCCATCATTCTTATGATTTATTTTATGAATCTTTTAGGTGTAGATGTATCTTTAGTTATTTACTTTTCAATGCATTGACTCATGTATGGAGAATTACCATGAACTCTGTTGAGATGTTGATTTTATCATTCAGAAAGCAATAAATATAAAAAAAAAGTACCCAGGCGTGTAGAACCATGCTTATTTTTAGAAGTCTATAAAGAATCGTAATGCTCATTTGCAACCTTTGATCATTTTTTAATTATAAAAAACATTTTCAAGATGACTTTGGCCGGTTTTTGTACCTTCTGATTATATGCGGATGCAACACCTCAATGACATTTTAATGCAGGAGATTATAACGGGGGCTGGCCATACAAGTGCAGTTGATTGGTGGGCACTTGGTAAGTAAAATAATTTCTGCCAATATACAGTTGCGTGATGCCATGAGCTGTCTGTGTAAATTACTTATGGCAGTCGATAAAGATTGAGTTATATTAACTGTCCATACTGCAAATCAATATCTATTATAGGTATTCTTCTCTTTGAAATGCTCTATGGATACACACCATTTAGGGGGAAAACTAGACAAAAGACATTTGCCAACATTCTTCAGAAGGATCTTAAATTTCCCAAAAGTATTTCGGTGAGTTTCTTTATCTGACCAAGTATTTTTATTATATAGACAACAACCCAAATGTGCTATTTTTTTATGGATTCTTTGTCTAAAGGATTGCAAGACATAGCTTGTTGTCATATGATAGTTCTTATAATGGCTGGCATCTATACTGCAGGTGGGCCTTCACGCAAGGCAGCTAATGTATCGTCTGTTGCATAGAGACCCCCAAAATAGATTAGGTTCACATGAAGGAGCTAATGAAATTAAGCGGCACCCTTTTTTCAATGGAATTGATTGGGCTCTCATTCGATGCACGGTGAGGCAATTTGAATGTGCAATTCACCGCATTTTTGCTTATTTAAATTGCTTAGAACCTAACAATTCCCATCTTTATTCTCAATTCTTCCATTAACATATTGTGGAGTTTGTGCTACACAGAGATGTCCAAACCTTGAAGCACCTGTATTTGACGCTGAAATGGAAAATGAATCTAAAGCAGTAGATGCTGAGCACCAAAATATCCATATAAGCGTCTTCTAAAGGTTTGATCTGTTCCGCAATGTTATGTATCAATTTTGAGCTTCTTTTTCCTTCTTCGAAATTTCTCCTTCATTCAAAGAAATTTCTCCAGATTTACTTGCCAAAGCGAGTGCTTCTATGATGAAAATGACATCGAGGACATATCAAGTAACGCATTTCTTTATTTCTTTTTTCTTTTCAAATCTGGCTATGAAATTCCTTCTCAAGTTATTCTCTTCTATAATGGGGAAGTTGATCAGTTTCAAATTCATTTTCAAGTTTCGCATGTATTCGGGGAAGTGAGTTGCGTTGCAATAACAATTCAGTATGTGTTTTATTGTAATAAAATGTTCACTGAATGCTAGTGTTTTTGAAAGCCGTTGAATTTGTCTGGTGAAGCGGGAGGTCCAGCCCGGTCTCTTCTTGTAATCTGGGTTGCTTCTAGTCCGAATCACTGATGAATGGCCTGGCAGATGAACTGCAATAATCTAAATAATTTCATAAATGTTTGTTATATGTTACAAATGATGTGCTCACCATGATTGGGGAAGTGTTAATGCAATGTAGTAGATATTAATGAAATATAATAGGCGTAATAGATTGTGGTGCAAGTTGGAAAAAATGTGGCAAAAGAGTTATCTTCAAGATATTGTAGTCGAGGGAAGGTGTTTAGAGGATTGTACTTAGATGATAATGATTGAAGAATTATAGGTGGACGATAGTGGTTGGAGTATCGTAGTCTGATGATAGTAGTTGGAGCACTGTAATTGAGCAAATGTGGTCAGTGGATCATAGTTGGGCTATGACGATTGGGGGAGTGTTAGCGCTGAATATCGGGTAGTGCCTTTGATAAGGACATCGAAGATCAACGGCTACTATCGTGTCTATTTATTTTCATGTATTTTATTTGTTATTTGTACTTTTTCATTTATACCCTCACTTGAGGGCTTTGTGTTATGTTTGCCCTAGGGGCAATTATGTCTTTTACTTTTCCTCATGTATTTGGCTATTTAAGCCCTCCCCTTTCCCCTTAGAAAGGATGATGATTATGATGAATGAAAATTTCTATTATGTGTTCTCTTTGTGAGTTCATATTTTCTTGATCTCTTGGTGAGTTCATTTGCAGGTTTACGGGATTTGGCCGAAGAAGTGCGTGAAAGGAAGGAAGTTACCTTCACTTCCAGCGGGCTCCCGTTGATGCTTCTGCTCAAAATGTCGCAACTTCCGGTCCAACAGGAAGGAAAAGCCGGAGAAGGAGCGAAGTCGACCGGCCAAGGAGGAGTCGGGTAAGGGGAAGACTGCTCTCTATCTCTCTCTCTCTCTCTCTCTCTCTCTCTCTCTCTCTCTCTCTCTGCTTGGTGAGACTGGGAGGATCGGGATGGGGTGGAGTCGGGTGAGGCTAGGGGATCGACGGGCTCTCTGCGGCTTGGAGAGGAGCAGTCGGGCAAGGAGGCTCCGGCGTCGGACTAGGGCAGTGAGGTCGGGAGCTGGGGGTCGTGTGGGTAGCGAATGGGGAGCAGAGAGTGGAACGGGCGGGAGAAGAACAGCGTCTGGGAGGAGCTTGGTCGATATTTAACGACGCATCTGGGCTCTCGATCGAGGCGAGTCGCAGATTTTGCGCAAGATTTCCGGAACGGCGCCGACTGCACACCGATTCAGCGGGATTTCGGGGATGCCTTCGACAGATACGAGGTTTCCGGGATTTCTGGCGGGATTCGCGTGTTAGCATCGATGCATCTGAGTTCGTGGATCCGATGGGTAAGGTATTTTTCGTTTCTTTTCTTTGGGTATTACACGTTAGTCAACAAATGCCCCCCAACAAATGTGGCACGCGTCTAGAGCGAATCACGTTTGTTGTAAGCTGATTGACCCTGTGGATCTCTAGATATTTGTTCTAGATGTCACACTAGGGTTTCCATTTAGTGGATCTCCCAAAATTTATTTGGATGTCACACTACGATTTTTCTTTAGTAGATCTCCAAAATTTTGCTTGGATGTCACACTAAAACTTTTCTTCTCCATAGATCTACTGGATGTATTAATAGATGGTTGAGATACCGATTTCCTTTGCCCTATATTTTGTGCTGTGGAAAATGATGGAGAATTTCCTGATTTGTCTTTATTGACTTGTCAGGTGATTTTTGTACCTTCGGCCTTACGCTTTTTGCTTTGGCGGGCTTGTTGAAGAAATAGATGCCGATGACCTAAACCCTTAGGTTTGTATTAGGTCGATGGCAAAAAGTCATCGGTCCAGAGCTTTGTGCATAACGGACTTGTTGATGACAGAATCCTCTTAGTTCAGCCTTGGGCTTTTCACGAACTTTGGGATAATTTTCTTCGGTCCTTCGCTTTGTGCTTTGACGGACTTGTTGAAGAAAGATTCCTTCGATCCTCGCTTTGTGCTTTACGGATTTGTTGAAGGATTTGCAGGTTCTGGATTCAGTTGATAGTACCGAACGTAGGTAGTATCTTGATCCTTGACCTCTTGAGAAGACTTTAATCTGAGTCACTTGAGTTCGTCAGATCGGGAGAGCTAGAATTTGATAGCTCTTTGTCCTCTGGTTGCTGAGATGGGGGTTCCTCTACTACGGCCTTTCTTATGGCTTGTTGAGTAGACGGAGCTGCCAGCGATCCGGCCATATTTGGGCTTGTTGGATCCGATCTCTTACACCCATTCAGGCTTCAGACTCGAGCTATGGGAATTGCGCTCCCCAATGCTGATTTCACTGAAGTTGACGGATTTGGAGTCATCCTTCGTGGTTTTGGATTTTGGAGCCTACGAACATTTGATAGTTGCTCGAGACTCAGCTTCCCACTGGAACCTTGATTCTCCAGTCATTTTGGAGAATTTTGTAGACTACGATCACTTGAACTTGTTGAGTCAAATTTGCCTTCGTGCTTCCTACAGTCCCTACTGACGGGTTGACGAAGTGGGGGTTCCGCTACTACGGCCTTTCTTATGGCTTGTTGAGTAGACGGAGCTGCCAGCGATCCGGCCATATTTGGGCTTGTTGGATCCGACCTCTTACATCCATTCAGGCTTCAGACTCGAGCTATGGGAATTGCGCTCCCCAATGCTGATTTCACTGAAGTTGACGGATTTGGAGTCATCCTTCGTGGTTTTGGATTTTGGAGCCTACGAACATTTGATAGTTGCTCGAGACTCAGCTTCCCACTGGAACCTTGATTCTCCAGTCATTTTGGAGAATTTTGTAGACTACGATCACTTGAACTTGTTGAGTCAAATTTGCCTTCGTGCTTCCTACAGTCCCTACTGACGGGTTGACGAAGTGGGGGTTCCGCTACTACGGCCTTTCTTATGGCTTGTTGAGTAGACGGAGCTGCCAGCGATCCGG
Source organism: Dendrobium nobile (assembly GCA_022539455.1). Classification (NCBI taxonomy): domain Eukaryota; kingdom Viridiplantae; phylum Streptophyta; class Magnoliopsida; order Asparagales; family Orchidaceae; genus Dendrobium; species Dendrobium nobile. Next base: position 36,231,377 of record CM039728.1, on the reverse strand, counting down.
CCATATTTGAGCTTGTTGGATCCGACCTTTTACACCCATTCGAACCTTAAGCTTCAGGCTGTTGGAAGACTTCAAGCTTTTCTGGCTCAATTTTGTAGGAGTGTGTAGCCACAAAAAGTCACTTTCTTGACATTTGAGTCTTGGTTCATTAGAGAAGGTGATATCTCGATCTTTTGAGAGATCACCTGCATGTACTTTGGAAAACAAATATTTGTATTCTTTAGCACAAAAGAATATATGGATTGATAATTTTAAATATTTATTCGGGGATCTCGGCACGCAGCGCGATGTCGACCCGAATAAATATTTAAAATGCCCCATGTCTCGCAAGGACATTTCAGAATAGAATAGATTTGGAATTTGAGATTTTAAATATTCATTTGGGGATCTCGGCGTGTAGCACGATGTCGACCCAAATGAATATTTAAAATGCCCCCTGTCTTGTAGGGACATTTTGGATAGGCTTTGTATCTTTGAGATTTTAAATATTTATTTGAGGATCTCGGCACGCAGCGCGATGTCGACTCGAATAAATATTTAAAATGCCCCCAGTTTGATGGGGGATTTTGAAATGCATTCTTGCTATACAAGAGAATTCCAAAATATGAGCATGCATTGATAAATATGCATATAAAAGTTTGATCATCACGAAATACATCAGATATGAAATTTTCATGCGTGATATTTCTTTAAATGTCGATCGTTGATTGGCGGCATAGGCCTCTGACCGTTCAGATCGATCAACTGATATGCTCCTCCTTGGTATACTTTCTCGATGACGAAGGGGCCTTACCAATTGGATACAAATTTACCACCAATTTTTCGATGTGAAATGATTGGTCTTCTCAGCACCAGGACCAATTCCCCTTCCTGAAATGATCGAGGACGCACCATTCGATCAAAGGACTTTGCCATTCTTCCTCGGTAAATTTCCAGGTTTTGTTGAGCTTGTAACCTGAGTTCATCAAGTGCATCGAGCTCTTCCATTCTGAGGCGGGCATTTTGCTCTTGAGTGAGATCGTTCTGGACTGCTACCCGGAGTGATGGTAGCTCAATCTCTAATGGTAATACGGCTTCAACGCCGAACACCAATGAGTATGGAGTGGCTTTGGTTGGCGTCTTGTAGGTTGTACGATAGGCCCACAGAGCTTCTGCCATCTTCATATGCCACTCTCTTTTGTTCTTGGTAAGGATCTTCTTCAACAATTTCACCAACGTCTTGTTGAAGGCTTCTGCCAATCCATTTGCCCTTGGATTGTATATGGATGAATACCGCCAATCGATTTTGTGCCGATCAACGAACTTGTAGATTTTTGTTCTTTTGAATGCAGTACCATTATCTGAGATTATGCGGCGTGGCACACCGAATCCGTAGACGACATTATGGGTAAAGAAATTAATCACATGCTCCGATGTGACCTCTCTGAATGGAGCTGCTTCTGCCCATTTGGAAAAGTAATCCGTAGCTGCTAGAATGAAGCGATGTCCCGCTGAAGATGGTGGATCTATCGGTCCGATAATATCAGTACCCCAGCATTCAAATGGCCAGGATGCTATTGTTGGGTGCAGTGGATTTGGTGGTTGATGTATAACATCACCGTGAATTTGACATTCGTGGCACCTCTTTGCGTGGTCAATACAATCTCTGACCATTGTCGGCTAATAATAACCCATTCTTTTGATTTTAGCAGCCATCTTAGGACCTGACTGATGTGCTCCGCAAAGTCCTTCGTGGACTTCCGTCACCACTTTATCAGCTTTCTTGGTCCCCAGGCACCTTAGCCATATTTGATCAAAAGCTCGTCTGTATAACGTATCATTGACAAATGCGTATCGCAACGCCCTTTTTCGAATTTGTGCGGCCATAGACTTTTTTGTTGGGAGTTTGTTTTCCTTGAAGTAGTCAATGAATGGCTGTCTCCAATCATTTTCGACTTCAATATCTAAACAATGCCACCACGATTCTGAAGCTTGACTAGCTTTACGTCTCTTGGCCGTATGATATCCTTCCGGATAATTTTCCATAATGATTTGATGGAGAAGTTTAGGGTCAACTGGAGTTTCATCCTGCTGACTTGAATTTGATACTTCTTCTACCATCGGGAATTGTAATAGAGCGGGTTCAAAGACCCTACGGTTGTAAACTCCGATGAATATAGGCTTCTCCTCATTGGAATTTGCCATTTCCTTGGCCAATTTGGCCAAACAGTCTGCTTTGGCATTCTGTCCTCGAGGAATTTGAACTATTTTAACATTCGGCACCTGCTTCAGAAGCTCAATGGTTCGCCGGTGGTAATGAGCCAACTCAACCTTGGAAATCTTGTAGATGCCCAAGACTTGATTTATCACAAGTTGAGAGTCGCCGAAAATTTGAAGATTTTGAATTTTGACGTCAATTGCAATCTCCAGCCCTACTATTAGAGCTTCGTACTCAGCTTCGTTGTTGGTCCGAGGTTCAGTCAGACTGAATGAGAACCTCATTATGCCTCCTTCAGGTGGTATGAGAACAAGACCGATACCGGCTCGGTCTCTTGCAATATTTGGAGGTTGGACAGGTCTAATCGACGATGCCCCGTCAAAATACATCTCCCAGAATGGTAGCCTTTCATTCTCCTCGACCTGTATAATCTGCTCATCGGGCTAATCATCATTTAGTAGAGAATCAGCCGGGATTGGGTGTGCAGCAAGAAAATCTGCCAAGGCCTGTCCTTTCACCGCCTTCTGTGGCATGTATATGATTTCAAACTGCAATAACAATACTGCCCACCTGGCTAGACGACCTGTCAACGCTGGTCTTGTCATCAAGAACTTCAGCGGATCGATCTTCGATATCAGGGTGATTTTATGGGATAGCATATAGTGACGGAGTTTCTGAACTGCAAAAATCAGCGCCAAACAATGCTTTTCAATAGGAGAATAACGACTTTCTGCTCCAATCAACCTTCGACTGATGTAGTAGAGCGCATTTTCTTTGCCTTCTTCATTATTCTGGGCCAATAGTGCTCCGAGGGACTTTTCTAATGCTGCCGTATACAGTATAAGAGGCTTTCCCGGAATTGGCGCTGCTAGAATGGGCGGATTCAACAGATATCTTTTGATGCTGTCAAATGCTTCCTGGCATTCTTCGTCCCATTTGAAACGGACATCTTTCTTCATTAATTTTGAAAATGGCTGGCATCTACCCGATAGATTTGATATGAATCTCCGAATAAAAGCCAGTTGTCCTTGCAGCGAGCGAAGCTGTCGAAGGTTTCTTGGTGGTGGCATCTCCGTGATTGCCTTAATTTTGTTGGGGTCGATCTCTATGCTTCGATGACGAACAACATAACCCAGGAATTTACCGGAGGAGACCCCGAATGCACACTTGAGAGGATTCATCTTCAGATCGAATTTTTTGATTCTCTCAAATACAATCCTGAGATCTTTTAAGTGATCTTTTCGGCCAAGACTTTTGACAACAAGGTCATCTACATAGCACTCGACCTTCTGATGTATCAAATTATCAAATATATGAGTCATTGCCCGCTGGTAGGTGGCACCAGCGTTCTCAAGCCAAAGGGCATGACTGTGTAGCAGAAAATTCCGATGGGCGTCCTAAATGATGTATGCTTTTCATCTTCGGGTGCCATCTTGATTTGATTGTATCCTGAAGATCCATCCATAAAGGAGAACATGTCGTAGTTGGACGTATTGTCCACCAGGAGTTCGGATACAGGGAGTGGAAAATCGTCTTTTGGGCACGCCTTGTTGAGGTCCCGAAAGTCGATGCAGATACGAATCTGCCCGTTCTTCTTCTTCACTGGGACGATATTTGCGATCCAATCGGCGTACTTTTCTTCACGAATAAAGCCTGCATCTATAAGCTTCTTTGTTTCAGCAATCACCTATTCTTCAATCTCCAATCTCATTCTCCTTGGAGCTTGTTTGACGGGCGCTATCTCTGGTTTGATTGCTAATCTATGAACTGCTACATCGGGGGATAAGCCAGGCATCTCAGCATATGTCCAGGCAAAGCAGTCCCTGAATTCACAGAGGAGCTTTTTTATTTCTTCTATTTGTTCTTCGGGTAGGAGAGAACTAATGAAGGTTGGGCGAGAATCTTCTTTGGTCCCCAAGTTGACTTTTTTTAGTTCATCCATGGTAGCTGCCTGTTCGCCATCTTCAAGCTCTTCTGGTGCAGGCTCGGCTTCCAAGGGCTGTTCATCATAATCATCAGCTTCGTATGTTTCTTCAGCACCATCTTCCTCGGATTCGATTTCCGTGCATGTGATTGCCCGACAAGTCTCTTTCCGGAGATACTTTCGTTTGATGAACCCGATACCTTTATATGCATCTGCATCCTTCTGCCGTAATGGACACGGATTCCTTCCATACCAAAGGCCTAGGCTTGTACGAAGTTGTCGCTTGGTGGTCGGAATATTGACTTGCTTTCGTAGCATTCTTTGAATATTCTTGGTATTGAACCTGGGTAGCTTCGTAGGAAATAATTCATCGGAGTCGATGAACATGCAATCCCAGTCATGATTCTCTTCTTCATGGATTCCCGTAGAATATAGTACATTCCCTGGCACAGTCCCATTTTTAAGAGGAGGAAGATATAGGGTAGCTAGTTCTTCAACTTTATGCATCTCGCGCGGGATGATTTCCTTGAAGTGTTGCAAAGGAACACGTGTGACTATAAGTACGCTATCAAAAATTGATAGGCTATCAATTCTTCTAGAGAACACATTCTGCACCGTGTTCATGTAGATGGAGTTGTAGTCATAATCATCATTTGAAAATTCAATCTGCCTATTCCATTCATCCGTGGACTGGCATATTTTTCGAGATTTGGCAGGGATAACATCGTCTTCATCTGTGTCACTCCCAAGATGAGGTACATGTTTCTTTTCTTTTGGAATGATCGGTGCCTTGGGAAGAGTCGGCGCTGCCTTCTTTCTCCCCACCTGTTTCTTCTCACCTTCCCGTTCAGGTCGCTTTGCAGCCTTTGAGTTTGATGCTTTAGCTTCGAGGGAGCTCGAAGATTTTTGCTTCTTTGGCATGAAATATCGTGCATCCTCATAAACTGTTGTTTCATGAATTGTAAAAGGTTGAATATCACCAGAGATCCTGAATTCTTCTCCATCTTTGAGATACTTCATACACTGGTGTAGTGTTGACGGGACAATGCCATACTCATGCAACCAGGGACGACCTAGTAGCGCCTTGAATGAAGTATCCGCGTCAATCACATGGAATTTAGCTTCTGTGTGGAGCTCTCCAAATACAAGAGGGAGCATGAATGATCCAAGTGTTTTCTACCCTTTTTCGTTGAAACCATGTACCATGAGCTTATCTGGCCCGAGGTGTTCCACATCAAGGCAAAGGGATCTTAGTGCTTTCAAGCTTATCAGATTCACGGAGGATCCAGGATCGATCAAGATTCGACTGATAATCAGCTTATCGCTCTCTGCAGTAACATACAGAGGACGATTATGATCTGCAGTTCCGAACATCATGTCCTCTTCGGAGAAAGTAATGAATGGCTCATTACGAGCTTGTAGAACCTCAGTCAAATTACGTTCAGCAAAATACGCTTCGTATCTTTCGGGATCTTTGAGAGCCTGAATCAGAGTCTCCCGAAGGTCTTTAGACATCACCAAAGCATCGTATATGCTGAGTTGTGCTGGGATCTTTCTCAGATGAGATAAAATATTATAATCTATCCCATTGGCTGAAGTCTTCTTTTTCTTAGGATCTTCAAGGATAATATCATCGTTGATAACTATCTCTTTCTCCTTATCTTTATTGGAGACCCCTTTCTTCGGTGGAGACGGTAGTACCTTGCCGCTTCTTAACTGCACTTGAGCAATCTCCTCCGGTTCAGAGTCATTTAACTGTATATTTTCTTCAGAGTCAGCCATCGTCGCGTCTAGGGACTCATCCGTTGATTCAGAATCACCACCCAGGTTTACATGTCCCATCTGAGACGCTATGCTAGGGTCTGATTCATTTTCTTCTGGAAAATACAAATCCTCCTCCGAACTGTAATCCATTGGCAAAACCATCATACAGGATTCAGAAGGTACTTCTTCTATGCATTCTCCTTTTGTCAATGTACTTGGTGTCACCGAGATGACCCGACATATTTCTGTTGGAAGAGAATTCTCATCATCTTCTCCGGCTTCGTCTATCTTAAGCTCTGACATGAAGTCAGCAAGCTTGATAGATCGCCTCACAGTCTGGTAGTACTCATCCAGACTATCAATAACCCTCTGAGTTGCAGTCTTTTTTTCCTTTGGCTTCTTCAGCTTAGTTTTCTTTTTGGATGATTTCTTCTTTTCAGTCTTTGAAGAACCAACTTGGTTGGAAAACTATTTTGAAGTAGAAGGTCGTACCACCGGCAGTGCCTTCAAACTTATCATAGGCTCAACAGGAGACTTCCACTTTACACCTGGAACTCCTTCAAGCTGTTTTAACATTTTCACAGTCTTCTTGGAGACCGCAGTCTCCCACTGTTCTTCTTGAACTGGCTTCTTCTCTTTTCTTCTTTCTTCAACCAGAGGTACGGAAGAGGACGTGACCACCCGAGCTGATTCCTTCTTAGGATGAGACAACACATTGTCGGATAATGTTATCTCCCTTTTTTGATATTTTTTTTCAAGCCAATCCTTGAAGATGTAGCAATCTTCAATAGGATGGCTGAGTACCCGATGGTATGGGCAATAATTTGGATCACCAGTGTGCTTCGACTCTTCGGGCCTCTTGCATTCAGGCAGTTCTAAACCCGATCTCGACACTTGTCGAAATAATTTGGCAATACTCTCCCTTTTGAATGAATACTCTTTATTCATTTTATCTTTAAGGGATTGGAACGTTCTATCACCAGTTCCTGTTGTTTGTCTCGGGCGTTCTCCACCACCTTGATAAGTTCGTGGCTTATCATTTCCCCCTAATATCAGCTTCGGTTGGGGGTTGGGGTTGTAGACTTGCTTAGGCCTTTCTTGATATTGCATCGGCTGTTTGTCTTTGTCTACGTTGTAAATTAGCTGTTTTTCTCTATCAGCTCTAGAGAAGAACGTAGAGTCGGCCTCACCCCTTCTAGCACCCGAGGCTTTAGCCTTTTTGAGCTTATCAGAGTGATTTTCTGATCTGGACAAATTCAGTTTTTCAAATTTGGCCACTCTATCGAGCAAGTCTTGAAATGTGTTTATCGTAGCCATGCACAGGAAGGGTTGCATCTTGTCATCAATGTTGCCCATTAATAACTGTACTGCGTGTTCTTCTTCTAACTGCTGCTCACATTTCATACTTAGATTTCTCCAGCGAGTGATGTATTTGGTCACTGATTCTTCTCTTTTTCTCTTACAAGAGCGAGGTCAGCGATCGTGATCTTCTCTGTTGCACTAGCAAACCTCTTCACGAACATAGATTCTAATTCTGCGAAGGTTTTCACAGAATCATTTGGCAGTTCAGCGTACCATTCGAAAGCAGTTGCTGTCAAACTACTAACGAATTGTCGGAAGAGTAAGGCGTCATTTCCTCCTGTATTCCCACAGGTGGCTTTAAACTGTGTCAGGTGCTGCCTGGGGTTGTTATTACCGTTGAAAGTGTTGAACTTTGGGACCGAATACCCTTTCGGGTATGGTACTTGGTCGTATTCAGCAGGATACGGACGACCCTTGCCCACCAACTTTTCTGCTTGGTCAACAGCTATAATAGCCCTGATTCTTTCTGTTATTATTCCTTCCAACTGTGCAGCAGTCACGGGCTCGGAAGTACTTGCAATATTCTGCGGAGTGGGCTGACGGGTGACATTATGAGTTTCGCGACCACCTTCAGGATTATCTTGTACTCCCGAGGCTTGAGGCATTTGAAAATTTGGAGGATCCGGAGGAGGATTGGGCATGGCGCCAACAGCGGCAGTTCTCTGCATCATCTGCATCATTGCCCCCATTTGAGTCATCATCTCAGTCATCTTCTCATTCAACTGAGAGATTTCTCTGTCTTTGGCTCTCATTTGTCGTCTCATATGTCTTTGCATTTCTGCAAGTGTGACATTCTCGTCAGCGAAGGGATTCTCCTCGGTTTCTTCTCTTTCTTCTTCAGCTTGTGAATGACCACCTCTACTAGTGGTGGACCCAGCTTCACGACGACGTTGGTAAACTCGCCTAATTGGCGGTTGTTGCTCGTCTTCATCTTCACCATCATCATAATAAGCTTCCTCATTAGCATTGGTGTGTCTCACCATATAGACAACTTCCATGTCCAGAGTGTCATTTGTTTCTTGAATTTCTTCTTCTAGATTTTCTTCTAGAAATTCATCAATATTTTCTTCTCCTTCAAGGAATTCTTCCTCCTCTAGATTTTGATCATCTATATTTTCTTCCAGTAGTCGGATCTCCGAGCGACGACGCCATTGGATTTCCGGTTCCTGATTAGGCACGGGGACTTCTTCAACCAGCGGACTGCGGTCAAAGTTGGTTTCTTCCTTTGGAGGGGATGGAGGGCGACGGGATCCCCTGAAGGATTCTCCAAGTTGTCTACCGTTTGGAAGGATATCATTATGGGTCCTTTTTGGGGCCCACTTCTGATGATGTTTGTAGATGGGGGCGGATCTCCGGGAAGCCTCACCAGATGTCACGCCCAAATCAGTCCTCCTTTCTCTTCTATCTTCCTTTTCGTTTCTTCGAGGCTTTGGCCTCCAGACTTGTTTTCCTTTCTCTTCTATCTTCACTTGATGCTTCTGCTCAAAATGTCGCAACTTCCGGTCCAACAGGAAGGAAAAGCCGGAGAAGGAGCGAAGTCGACCGGCCAAGGAGGAGTCGGGTAAGGGGAAGACTGCTCTCTCTCTCTCTCTCTCTCTCTCTCTCTCTCTCTCTCTGCTTGGTGAGACCGGGAGGATCGGGATGGGGTGGAGTCGGGTGAGGCTAGGGGATTGACGGGCTCTCTGCGGCTTGGAGAGGAGCAGTCGGGCAAGGAGGCTCCGGCGTCGGACTAGGGCAGTGAGGTCGGGAGCTGGGGGTCGTGTGGGTAGCGAATGGGGAGCAGAGAGTGGAACGGGCGGGAGAAGAACAGCGTCTGGGAGGAGCTTGGTCGATATTTAACGACGCATCTGGGCTCTCGATCGAGGCGAGTCGCAGATTTTGCGCAAGATTTCCGGAACGGCGCCGACTGCACACCGATTCAGCGGGATTTCGGGGATGCCTTCGACAGATACGAGGTTTCCGGGATTTCTGGCGGGATTCGCGTGTTAGCATCGATGCATCTGAGTTCGTGGATCCGATGGGTAAGGTATTTTTCGTTTCTTTTCTTTGGGTATTACACGTTAGTCAACAGCTGAATATCGGGTAGTGCCTTTGATAAGGACATCGAAGATCAACGGCTACTATCGTGTCTATTTATTTTCATGTATTTTATTTGTTATTTGTACTTTTTCATTTATACCCTCACTTGAGGGCTTTGTGTTATGTTTGCCCTAGGGGCAATTATGTCTTTTACTTTTCCTCATGTATTTGGCTATTTAAGCCCTCCCCTTTCCCCTTAGAAAGGATGATGATTATGATGAATGAAAATTTCTATTATGTGTTCTCTTTGTGAGTTCATATTTTCTTGATCTCTTGGTGAGTTCATTTTTTCATAGATCTCTGTGTGAGTTCTATGGAAAGCCCACGGTGAGGGCAAAAGCAATACCCGTCAATCTTGGTGGATTACAAGGTTCGCGGTTTTTCTATCTTTCTTTTACTTTTAATTTTCTTATTGCATCGATACCCTCCACTTTCATTCCTCCACCGAAATACCTCTTGATCCCCACCAAATCCCCCCCTCCACAATTCCACCCGCCGGCCTAGCTCCTAGCCACCTCCACCCGAAGCCAAAACCACCCCTCCTCCTTTGGCCGCCGGCCACCCCTTGCTCCAAGTCATGATGAAGATGCCAATCATCATCATGACTCCTTGATGGGTGCTTAGCAATAAATAAAGGAGTTACCGAATTTTGAATTTCAAAATTTGAAATTCAAAACTTTCCATATTTGAAAATTCCTAATTAGGAAAGTTTTCAAATTGATCCAATTTAAATTTCATGACATGTGGAGTTTTTAAATTTTCACCCTAGGTGGCATCGACTCAATTGGAAAGCACTTCCTCCCTCCCTAATCCCCTCTCTCTCTCTCTCAATACCGCCGGCCCCCTTCATTGGGCTCTCCATTGATTGTCATCAATGCACCCCATCCAAATTTTGAAATCTGAAATTGATTTCAATTAAAACCCCTCCCATCCCAATTAAAACTGAAATCAATTTCAGTTTTTCCACACAAGAGCCCTCACCCTTCTCTCCTCCACCTCACCCTCATTGTTTCTCTCTCCACTTTGCCACCTAAGCCACAATTAAACACCTCATTAGATCCTCATTAAACCCCATTGGCTGCCGCCCAATCAAGCCACCCTTATTGGAATTATTTTGAATTTTAAATTGAGAATTCAAATCCCTCCCAATTAAATGGTTTTCCCAAATTCCTGCTTGATGCTCCCCTCGTCCCTCACGTGAGCCCTTCTATCCAGCGGCAAGAAGGCCATGGCTGGCTGTCCATAGCTCCCAGCACCCAAGGAGCATGTCCAGACATTTCTAAGTCTAACGGAGTGGTATCCAGGTCCCGCCCAAGGTCAAAGCCGCTGCTGCCTTGAAGTTCAGCTTGCTGTCTCGGTATTCCAGCAAGAATATAATTGCTGTCCTGCAAAACCAGAGCTGCCCACTTGCTGTCCTGCATCCTAGAACCTTGCTAATTGCTGTCCAGAAGCTCCAGATTACTGTCCAACAACATAAGGAAGGCTTGTGGTTGCTGTCCACTCATTTTCCAACATTCAAACGACCTTACCGGAGTGCGTATCTCTCTTGTCTTTGGGTAAACTCAACATCAGATTCTCTATCTTCATAGTTACATCCTTGCTTGTGGTTATTATTAAATTCATGAAGATAATGTTAATACATCTTCGCTAAAGCCTAGTAATTAGAAGAGTTGTGTGAGGGACCTTTCATAGACTAATCTTATTGTTAGTATTGGAATTTCTCGTTAAAACCACTCATGTATGCAACGTAAGGCTTAGTTGATTATTTCATGATCTCAACCTCTCGCATGTGTTTTAGACCTAAGCTATTTTATCACCTTATCATTTCTATTTTGTCGTTTATCATCAAGACAAAGCTTATAAGTATTGTGCTCTAAAATGTAAGCGTGCAAACTTCCCTAATTTAATCATCCTTGCTTGTACGTTTCACATCAGCCTTAGAGTTCCTTTGATCTCCAAACTCTCTAGTCTCCAGTCTAGCTCTCTCATGCGAAGAATGGATGTCTATTTATAGTATTTTGGATTGTATTTTAATAAATTTAGTTAAACTAATAGAACACCCTATTGAATTATTCATAAAATTTTTACTTAGCTCTTAAGGTGCCCAAAATCAAATGTTATTGGGCTTGTTAGATTCATCTTATCAAGCCGTTTATTTGATTATAAGTATGCAAGATTCAAAAATCAATTGATCATTCAATTAATGTTTTATGGCTTGATTATAAGCATGCAAGATTCAAAAATCAATTGATCATTCAATTAATGTTCTAAAACTTTCAGTTATATTTCATGTGTTTGATTTGGGCTCGTTTGGACTTGCATCGAATTACATTTAGTGTCATTAGATTCATCTTATTGAGATTTATTGAAACTGGAGCCCACTGCATTTATATGGATTCCCATATCAGTCCTTTTTCTATTTTGTCTGTTATTGTGAATTGAATGAAAGAGAAAGAATAGAATATTTTATAAACAAGGAAACACAATGACTAAAATCGTATACATATCTATTACATAAGGTAGAAAGGAAAAACGGTATATCGAAGTAGTTCTGACAATTCAGTAATATTATGAATTCCATTTGGAGCTTTTAGCTACTTCGACCCGATATATTTTAGTGATAAAGATCAAAAAATAAAAAATAAGTGTAGTAAAGTAAATAGTAAAAGTAGAAGTAGAAAAAGAAGTAGATTAAGTACTAATTCATTGGTTGGTTGTATCATTAACCATTTCTTTTTTTGGTGCGAGGAGCTTACCATGAATCCACTTATTTCTGCTGCTTCCGTTATTGCTGCTGGATTGGCTGTAGGGCTTGCTTCTATCGGACCTGGGGTTGGTCAAGGTACTGCTGCGGGCCAAGCCGTAGAAGGTATTGCGAGACAACCAGAAGCAGAGGGTAAAATACGAGGTACTTTATTGCTTAGTCTGGCTTTTATGGAAGCTTTAACAATTTATGGACTGGTCGTGGCATTAGCTCTTTTATTTGCAAATCCTTTTGTTTAATGTTTCATTTCATCTTAGAAGAAAAACATAACCATAACTAAGAAATTTGAGAATTCTCAAATTCCATTAAGAATAATAAGCGGAGTGATACAAAAAGAACTCTGTTCTTTGTTAGTCCTATCTATAAAGGGAGAGCATATGAAAAATCTAATTGATTCTTTTGTTTCCGTGGGGCACTGGTCATCCGCTGGGAGTTTCGAGTTTAATACCGATATTTTAGCAACAAATCCAATAAATCTAAGCGTAGTGCTGGGTGTATTGATTTTTTTTGGAAAGGGAGTGTGTGCGAGTTGTTTATTTCAAGAATAGGTTGGATTTCACCGACTGCACTTTCTTTCTATTTATGTATTCTTTTTTATAGCAGAACTAGGAACAAAGGGTGCACAATCTCGACGAATTACTTCTGAATTGGATTTCATTCAGAAATCATATGTAAGAACCATAGCATTTCGTGATTAATTGGTAAATGAACTTTGATTCTCTTCTCTATCAACCAATAATGTTGAGGTCTTTTACATGGTTAAAGATCAATTGTTTGAAGTCCAGGCACAGCATAGCATGGTACTCTTTCTACCGCTAGGTTAGTACCAAAAAGGTTTAAAAATAAAAAAGGAATAATTGGGAATTTATTCGATGTAGAACACTCATATGGATAAAATTATTTGAACCATTCACTGGAAAAATGGGTATCTTCCCCCCCACTGCCGAATCGACGACCTATGTATTGTATTTATATAAAATATTTGTATAAAATGATAAAATGTATTTGTATAAAAAAGAGAATTTTTTGGATGAAAAAAATCGAAATCTCATTCTAATAATAATGAGAATGAAGTAATGAAGTTCAGAATTATATTCAATTCTATTTCTATTCTAATAGTATAATAGAATTCTTTTTTCTTTAAAATATCTTTTTTTTGAAAGAAAGAAGTTCTAAATAAAGAACAAATAAAGAAACAACTTTGCTGACAATTTTTTATTTTTTGTCTGGTCTGAAGAGTCCTCCTAAGATTCTGATGTTAGATCAGTTTCGATAGCTTTGAATACGAACAGAAAAGAGAGGATAGGCTCATTCCATTCAAAGATATGGGAATGTCCATCAATAAAAGAAAAGATAAAAGAAACAATTGAGCGTGAGAGCCAAATGAATCGAAAGATTCATGTTTGGTTCGGGAAGAGATATTCTAGTTGTGAAATGAATGGAAAGATAATCTACTTTCATTAAATGATTTATTAGATAAGCGAAAACAGAGGATCTTGAGTACTATTCGAAATTCAGAAGAATTACGTAGAGGAGCCATTGAACAGCTCGAAAGAGCTCGGGTTAGATTACGGAAAGTGGAAATCGAAGCAGATGAGTATCGAACGAATGGATACTCTGAGATAGAACGAGAAAAAGTAAATTTGATTAATGCTACTTGCAATAGTTTGGAACGATTAGAAAATTACAAAAATGAAACTCTTTTTTTTGAAAAACAAAGAGCAATTAATCAGGTCCGACAACAAGTTTTGCAACAAGCCTTACAAAGAGCTCTAGGAACTTTGAATAGTTGTTTGAATAGCGAATTACATTTTCGTACCATCAGTGCTAATATTGGTATCCTCGGGTCCGTGGAAGAAATAACTGATTAGCCTTTTTACTCTAGTTTAGGGTTTAGGTATGATTTTTTCCCTTTCCTTCCGAAAAAGAAAAAAGAGATACTAATGGGAACCCTTCGAGCTGACGAAATTAGTAATATTATACGCGAACGTATTGAACAATATAATAGAGAAGTAAAGATTGTGAATACCGGTACCGTACTTCAAGTGGGCGACGGCATTGCTCGTATTCATGGTCTTGATGAAGTAATGGCAGGTGAATTAATAGAATTTGAAGAGGGTACCATAGGTATTGCTCTGAATTTGGAATCAAATAATGTTGGTGTTGTATTAATGGGTGATGGTTTGATGATAAAAGAGGGGAGTTCTGTAAAAGCAACAGGAAGAATCGCTCAGATCCCTGTGAGCGAGGCTTTTTTGGGTCGTGTTATAAATGCTCTGGCTAAACCTATTGATGGGAGAGGTGAAATTTCATCTTCTGAATCTCGGTTAATTGAATCTCCTGCCCCAGGTATTATTTCGAGACAATTGATCATTCAATTAATGTTTTATGGCTTGATTATAAGCATGCAAGATTCAAAAATCAATTGATCATTCAATTAATGTTCTAAAACTTTCAGTTATATTTCATGTGTTTGATTTGGGCTCGTTTGGACTTGCATCGAATTACATTTAGTGTCATTAGATTCATCTTATTGAGATTTATTGAAACTGGAGCTCTCATATAATTTTGAATTTAATTTTAAACATATTTAACACAAAATGAATTGCCACCAGATAAATTCCCATTAGAAAAATCGCATAGAAATCCATAGTTCTCAATCATTATGAAAAAAAAGAATGGGTGAAAGGCAATTTAAAACGGCTGAAAATTAACACTAGCTAGCTACAATGCCTTATTAAAGAAAAATCATTGATGGTAGAAACTTACAGAGAATTTCAGATCAACAAGACTGGAGATTGAAGGCCACTACTTGGAGAGTAAGAACAGTTCACATTGTCAGAGGCTATTTACTTCAATCAATACAAGTTAATAAATATTTTAAAAGTTCTTATTGAGGTTTTAGAATAGAATTCCACGTTAAATTTATGTTTTAACAGCAATATTTCCAAAATAAATAAATAAAAGAAATGCTCTAGCCCGACATAGAAACCAAGCAAATGCAGGTCATTCCTGCATTTGAGTCTGCTGAATACTTAACGATGAAATAATTTAGGTTTCATTTGGGGCGGTTTTCTTACTGCTTTCTAAAGCAGCTTTCTAGTTCAATAATTAAAAACTTTATACTAAAAAACTACTTTATGAAGCAGTAAGAAAGCCGTCACAAATGAAGTCTTAGTCTCAAATAGCTGAGAACATTCAATGGCCACCCAAACAGTCTGACGGCCTTGGTATAGGCTGCCATCCAGCACAACGCTGAAGAGCAGCTTTCAGAGCAGCAGAAGCGGGTTCCACGGTACAAGTCTGGTAGTGCTCATGAGCCTGAAATAAACAGACATCACCACAATCTTCCAGCAAACAAGGCTGAGCGCCATTCAGAAACAAATCTCCTTCAGATTTAATCCATCCTGAGGCACCCTCTTCCTTATCAGCTGCCTGCAAAAGATCAAACATTGTTCCATTTTAATGAGGCATCGCTTGTAGGAGATACAATTCAATGTTTACAGGAAGATTTTTAAATCTGATTGATAAGAGATTAGGATTCAAATTTAGCCTTTTAAACTTCGTACAGAATCTAGAGTTTTTTTCACAGGATAGTTGACTGGCTGTGACGTTAGGGCTTAGGATTTAGGGTTTAAGGTTATGAAACACAAGGATTTCCTATAGGTCACCTAGCCTAATACTACTCGAATGTGTACCCATAAATAAATTCTAAATTGCTTATATTGGAGTCCCCCCACTCGAATGTGTACCCATAGCCACTCTCACCCCTCCTAATCAAAGCCGCCCACCATCTCTTCTCTATTCTTCATCAAAGCAACTTGCCATCATGCATTATCACCTCTCCTCTTTGTGCTACTCATCATCTCTTCTCTATTCTTCCCTGAAGTAGCTCAAACTCACGCCTCTAGTCTTCATCGAAGCCGTCTCATGTTGGCTTGGTTTCACCATCTTGCCTGGGTTGGCCTGTACAATGATTTGATTTTGTACTTGTAGGCCTTACTCTCTAACCTTTCTTACTTATTATATGCTTTAGCTAATACTCCTTGATATCTATTACTATACACGAAGATTTCAAGTTTTAATAAGCACACATTCTCATTTAAGATCTCAATTTTCATACTAAATTATTTGTTATTTTTCTATTTGTAAGTTCTCGTGCCATCACCAATAACAAGTGAATATTTGTTTAATCTTTTGCACGTCAATGCATTAAACCTTACCTATCATTATGTCAAATAAGTTCAACAAATGATTAATTAGTAAATAAAATTTGCACCCAAATAAACATTTTTTTAAGTAGCAAGATTGATGTTATCTTCTATTTTATTTTTATTTTAAGTCGTGCATTTTAAATTATAACTGATGCTTAGATGACAAAATCTTTTACGAATTAGAAGTATATTAGTTTTAGTAACATTTTTTATTAAATAGTGTGATTAAATGTTAATAGAACATGATTTGAATGTTGCAGAAATGTAGAAAATTGTACCGGTCTTATTCTGACTAGACTTTATGGGGGCTGATTTCGCCAAAGTTACCCAGTTTTGGGTCTGATTTCTCCCATATTTTGCATTATCCTCGCTGTTTTCACCAATTGGAGATAGGTTTACTTGCGAACTCAAGTATTACCCGTAGGGTTACTTGCAAACTCAAGTATTTCCTATCAAATTGTTATCAGAGCGAGTCTTGGGATCGTTCGTGGGCTGATTTGACGAATTTCAACGGCTAAAATTTGGTCGGAAAGAGACGAAGTTGCTGTTTTTGTAATCCAAGTCCTGAATTTTTGGATTTACAAAAGTTCGGATCGAGATGACGACCAAAAAATTATATGCTCTGAAAGAAAGGCTTGAAGGAGAGATAAATCAAATCAAAACGACAGTAGAGGAAAGGATCTCCTCCATGAAAGGACAAGTCGCCAATCTCCGGGACATGATGAATAAGATGTTAGAAATTCAAAACCAAACGTCGGCTTCCATGGCAAAAAAAGTAGAAGGAAAAAAGTACGAATTCTGAAATTTATAGGAAGGAAGATGAGGTGGAAATCATGGATGGAGAAGGAAGAAGATCCCATCTAGAGCCTGTCCAGAGGGAAGAAAGAGGTGGATATGGGGAATGCCATGAGGGATACTACGGCCGTCGAGGTGCTGATTTTGAGGAAAGAAGGGGGGATTTCGAAGGGGGTTGGGGCCATGGTAGAGCAAGGAAAGATTGAGAAACATGGGGTGGACCTAGCACTTGGGAGGGGAAATTATGGAAGAATAAGTGGAAATGGTGCCGACCAAAAGGTAAGGAAGTTGAAGATGCCCATATTCGAAGGAGAAGATGCGTATGGGTGGATTTACAGGGTAGAGTGATACTTCGACGTCAATGGGCTGACGGAGGAGGAGAAACTGATAGCAGCGGGATTGTGCTTGGAAGGAAAAACCCTGTCGTGGTTTCAGTGGAGAGACTAGAGAAGACCTATCAGGAACTGGAGGGAATTCAAAGACTGCATAATAGAACGTTTCCAAATCGATCGCGGGGGGGGGGGGGGATTTCTATGAGCAGTTCTTTGCTCTGACACAGGAGGGATCAGTAGCAAACTACAGGGAGAGATTTGAGCACCTAGCCAACAGGATGGAGTGACTCTCAAATACAGTATTGGAGGAAATTTCATGAAAGGGTTAAAGGCAGAGATTCGAGCAGTAGTGAATGTTTTGATGCCTCGTGACTTGGGAGAGGCCATGAAGTTAGCCCAACTTGTGGAGAATCAGAGGAATTTGGAGAGGGGAGTCAGGAGTAGCAGCACAGGGGGGACTTATAGGATGATGATAACCCATATAGCACCTAA
Source organism: Dendrobium nobile (assembly GCA_022539455.1). Lineage (NCBI taxonomy): Eukaryota > Viridiplantae > Streptophyta > Magnoliopsida > Asparagales > Orchidaceae > Dendrobium > Dendrobium nobile. The sequence goes on along the minus strand of CM039728.1, from coordinate 36,213,454 downwards.
AGGTCTTGCAACAAGAGGGAGTCGAGAGGCCATCAAGGAGAAGACAAGAGGAGGAAGAGGGGGAAATTTCAAGCGGCCGACAAAGAAAGAGATGATGGAGAAGAGGGCTAAGGGGTTGTGCTTCAGGTGCGATGAATAGTATACGCCAGGGCATCGGTGCAAGGACCAAACTCTTCAGGTTCTCACCATCTGCGATGACGAGGAAATTGAGGAGGGAGGTGAGGAGGATATAGAGGAAATGGAGGAGAAGCTACACTTGAATCTGGCTGAGGTTTCCCTAAACTAAGTGGTAGGATTCACTATGAATCATACCATGAAGGTGAAGGGGGAGATAGAGGACAGGGAGATGGTGGTGCTGATAGATAGTGGGGCGACTCACAATTTTATTTCCACCCAGGTCGTCGACCAATTGGGAGTGAGGTTGGTAGACACTGGATGCTATGGGGTGATGATGGGTACGGGGAAGGTGGAGAAAAGCCAGGAGATTTGCAGAGGAGTGTGACTGACGATCTAGGGAATTAAGGTGAAGGAAGATTTTCTTCCACTAGAGCTTGTGAGTACAGATGTCATCATGGGGATGAAATGACTACAAATTTTGGGAGACACCAAAGTGAATTGGGGAGCACTCAAGATGGAGTTGATGGTAGATGGAAAGAAAGTGATGATTAAGGGAGATGCGAGCTATCCAAATCCATGGTTTGTCTTAAAACGATGATGAAGCATATACAGTTGGCTAGCGGAGGATATTTGGTGGAGTTGCACAGTTTGGAGGGAGCGAGATTGGAGGAGGGGGAGACATCTTTTCCCTCTCAATTCTGTCGTTGATCCAGCAGTTCCAGGAGGTGTTTCAGCCACCCCAGGGTTTGCCACGGCAGAGAGAATAGGAGCATGCCATTGTGTTAAGGAGGGAGTATCACCCATCAGTGTAAGACTATCACTACCCTCAGTTCCAGAAAGATGAAATCGAAAAGTTGATTAGAGAGATGCTAGAGGCAGAAATTATCAGACCTAGCATCAATCCTTTCTCTAGTGCAGTTTTCTTGGTGAAAAAGAAGGACGACAGCTGTCGTTTTTGCGTTGACTACAGAACACTCAACAAGGAAACTGTACCTGACAAGTTTCCTATACCAGTCATTGGCGAGCTATTAGATGAAGATGAATTGAGTGGAATAGTAATCTTCAGCAAGATCGACTTGAAGTCAGGTTACCATCAGATCCGGATGAAGGAGGATGTGCCCAAGACAGCTTTTAGAACTCATGAAGGACACTATGAGTTTCTGGTGATGCCTTTTGGCCTCACCAATACTCCCGCTACTTTCTAGACCCTTATGAATAAGGTTTTCAAACCTTGTCTCAGAAGATTTGTATTGGTATTCTTTGACGACATCCTAGTTTACAGCCGGACAGAGGAGCACTGGGAGCATTTGAAAAGGGTCTTAGAGATGCTGCATGAGCACCAGCTGAGGGCCAACTTGAATAAATGTTGCTTCGTAGAAGTCAGTGTGGAGTACTTGGGCCATGTCGTATCAAAAGAAAGGGTGGCAGCAGATCAGTCCAAAATTGAGGCAATGTTAAAGTGAGCGGTGCCGAAAAATCTGAAGGAGCTGAGGGGATTTTTTGGACTAACAGGGTACTACTAAATGTTTGTAAAAGGGTACAGCACCATAGCATGGTCACTCACTAAGCAGTTGAAGAAGGATGGGTTTCTATGGGGGAGGCGGCCACAATGACATTTGAGAGCTTAAAGAAGGTGATGACTACGGTACCAGTTCTAGTTTTACCAGATTTCACTCAGACCTTCATTGTGGAGACGGATGCGTCCGGATACGAGCTATGCGCAGTGATTATGTAGAATCGTAGGCCCATTGCCTATTTCAACCAAGTATTGACTTCTAGAGCCAGGCTGAAGTCAGTCTATGAGAGAGAATTAATGGCCATCGTTTTGACCATCCAGAAGTGGCGACCTTACCTACTTGGGAGACATTTCATTGTCAGGACAGATCAGCGGAGCTTAAAATACCTATTGGAACAACTGATGGTCATCGAGGAGCATCAAAGGTAGCTTTCCAAGTTACTTGTGTATGATTTTGAGATTCAGTATAAGCCAGGGGTGGAGAATAAGGCGGTAGATACCTTGTCCAAATGTATGGGGCAGCTGGAAACAGTGGCACTATCCATTTCGTTGATGCTTGACTGGGAGGCCATTAGAGAAGAAAGTACTAGAGATGAACGTTTGGTAAAGATCAGGTCAGATTTACTAAAAGAACAATGTAGCCATCCAGGGCCCCCCTTGGAGTGAGATAAATTATTGTATCATGGGAGATTTGTGTACCCCGGACTTTGATCCAAATCCCAAACTTACTCCAGGAATTTCATGGAAGCGTGGTGGAGGGCCATTCAGGTGTATAGAAGATATACAGGAGACTAGCTGCGGAGCTGTACTGGAAGGGGATGCATAAAGATGTAGAGGAGATGGTAGCCAGATGTGAGATCTGCCAATGGAATAAATACATGGCTATATCACTAGGAGGATTACTACAGCCGTTGGCTCTACTGGGTAGAGTGTGGGAGGAGATATCTATGGACTTCATAAATGGGTTGCCCCGCTCAGAGGGGTTCACGGTGATCTTAATGGTGGTGGACAGGCTGAGCAAGTATGCACATTTCATTCTCCTCCGACACCCCTAAATCGTTGTGTTGACCCTTCCCGTAGCCAAACAAAAAAAAAAGAAAAAAAAATCAAATCCCACTTACCTGCTCTCTGCCATCGCACGTCGTTCGCACGTCGCAGCCACGACCGAAGTCGCATCCTTGCACGTCGTCAACACGACCCTCTCGCGTCGTTAAAAGGGGCAAAGGAATGAGGCCTTCGGCCTCTTCCTCACTCTCTCACGCGCAAGCTCTCTCTCCCGATCTCCCTTTCTCCCGCAAGCTCTCTCCCTCTCCCGATCTTCCCCCTCCGACACCGCTCGACTCCGTTCCTTCGTGCGACTTTCCCTTCCAGTCGGACCGGAAAATACGACATTTTGATCGGAAGAACCAACGAGAGCTCGTTGGCTGAGAAGGATCGGAAGTTACGACATCCGATCGGAAGCTAAGGAGCCCGCCGACCGTGAAGCCTCCTCCCTCTTGAACACTTCATCCACTCGCTCGTGGCCGGTCGACTTCAACCCCTTCGTGGACGTCCGACCTTGCGCCTTCGACGACTTTCTATTCCTGTGGGATCGAAAGTCAGGGCATTTTGATCGGAGCCAAGAACAAGGAGCCCGCTGGAAGTGAAGGTAATTTCCTTCCTTTCACGCACTTCTTCGGCCAAATCCCGTAATCCACTGAACTGAGAGAGAGTGAGGGAGAGATATTTTGATTTTATTAATTAATTTTAATTATAATTAATTTAATAATTATTATTTCATTATAATTAATTATTAATTACATAGATTATAATTAATTATAATTAAATATAGTTAATTATTATTAATAATATTTAACTGATTAGTTAATTATTATTAATTCTAATTAATTATTTAATTATTTTTAAGTATAATTTATTATAATTAAATAATATTAATTATAATTAAATATAATTATTGCTTTAATTATGATTAAACAATTAATTGCAAATGACATGCGCCTATCTTCTCCCGCCTCGGTCCCCGGGCCTTCCTCGACGTCTGAGCCGACATCCACCGCCGGTCCATTGGTCTCCGGCCCCGAAGGTATAACCCCTAAAACTCAGACTTCTGTCCTCGACGTGTACGACGGACCGAAAAACCGCCTATACACGCCTTTATTGCGCGTGGTGGGATGGGACCCCAGTCCAACGCCTACGACGAGGCGGACAATCGCCTCCCCTCTCGCTCTCTTACCTCGTCATGCGTGGCGAGTCAGTGGTCCACCTATGCACGCTTTTCTTAGCGTGATAGGAAGGGCAACTGGCGCGACACCTGCGATAAGGTAAGCGAGCAACCCTCGCCCTCTTATCTCGACTAACGTGTCGGGCCAGCGGTCTACCTATGCACGTCTTTATTGAGCGTGGTAGGAGGGGCAACCGGCACGACACCTATGTTGAGGTAAGCGAGCGACCCTCGCCCTCCTGTCTCGACATGCGTGTCGGACCGGCAAACCACCTAAGCACGCCTTTAGTGAGCGTGGTTGGAGGGAAATCGGTTCGATGCACATGGCGAGGCCAGGCGAGCCTGGTGTACCCTTTTCTTTGCGCGGCCGGAATAATTCATAAGTACCCCCGGGCGGGGGGAAAGCAACTGCTCTTCTTGTAACAAGTACCGTCAAAGACCCCATGCACGCCTTTATTGGCTATGGTGGGAAGAAAAAATCACGGCCGAGGTTTCTCGAAAGAGGGCACCTACCATGCACGCCTTTATTGGCTGTGGTGGGAAGGCCCAGTTTTCTCGTAGTTTTCCCCTAAACGGGGGAGACGCCGGGAGGCTGCCGAAATTTCGGGTGAAATATTACTACACTTGGACCTGTTTTGAACTCAAAAGAACAAAATGTTTGGACCAAACGAGGAAGAGCAGTGAACTTTGAACATGTGCAGAGGACCTAAACAAAGTTCAAATGATTTCTAAAATTCAAATCCAAATAAAATCAAGCCAGGACTGAAGATCAAATTCAAATGAAATAAAATCATATTTGAACCAAATTCAGATTATTTGGGCACAAGATTGAACTTGCAAGAACTTCAAAGGACCCTGGACAATCAATTTGAACTTGAACGAGTACTCGAGTTGAACCAAAACTTGAGCTCGAATGGAGTCAAAAATCAAAAGGGGAACAAGGAATCCAGATAAGAATTGCACTTGATCCGGTTAAAGAACTTGAATCCGTTCTTGAATTTGTGCTATACAACATCAAGTGAGAGTTGTGAACTCGATGAACCCGAGTCTGAATGAGACTTAATCCGGTCTCAAACATATGCAAAGAACAAAACTCGTATCATACACGAGAAAATTCAAATTACAAGAACACTCGTATGGTCAAAAGTGACATAAAGTACGCTACAAGACCTCGATGCACAAACTCCTACAAATGCCTGTTGATTGAGATGGCAATATTGGAGACCAGCAATCAAAGATCCATCCTCTACAAATAAATGCAGATATCAGCCCACCTGAGATTGGTGAAAGGTGGACACAATACTGATGTCAATAAGGTCCCCTACAAATACCTTCAGGAGGTTGTAGTGAGTACAACGGTCCCCTGCGAATGACTACAAACCATTTGTGGATAACAACAGTGAGAACCTCGTAAGCACAACGAATCACTGTGGACATAAGTATGAATATCACCTATGACAGTGATGATCAAGATCTACAAACACGTCGGGTACAAAGACAACCCGATGTACGAAAAAGAACACCTCTAACAGAAGGGAGGAAATGTTTGAACAAATTAGAACCAAACTTCCTGGTGTTCCAAAGTTTCTTCTTAATTCCATACTTGAGAAAAGAACCGTTCTGATGCCTACAAACACCGAAAATATAAAGTCCGTTACGCTGAAGAGCCCAAAAGGAGCTCTTTTCAAACCAGCAATCTTTGACTCCAAAAACCCAGAAAACTTCTCCGGTGAATGAGAAAGGGGGAGTCAATATCAGGTCCAATACTCCAAAGTTCAGAAAGACCCTTCCCCGGTGATTGAGAAAGGGGGAGTCAACATCAAGACCAAATCGCCACCGGATCTGCACCACTGATACAAGCAGACAGAAGGCGTCTACAACATTCATGTTCGGCCTTCAAGGCCCTAAAATCAAGAAAATTCAGGGACAAAGGCGCGAAGCCTACAGAACCCGATCCTTCTATGCAGAGCAAGATTAGTCGACAGGGTTCGAACTACCAAATAAATACGCGGTTGTAGCGACCGGTGTATTTGTTTAAATACATTCTTTTTAGGCCTTCAAAGCCTAAAATCAAGAAATTTCATAAACAAGGGTAAAAAGCCTACGAAACCCGATCCCCTATCGATGTGTTGATAGGGTCGACAAGATTCAATCAAATGAAAATGACCTCAAACACCCCGATGATGACCGTGTTGAATGCAGATCTCAACCGGAGGGGTTCACAAAATATTTCAAAATGCCCTCAAACCTATACAAAATCCAAATATTTTTCAAGTGACCTCAAGGTCACCCCGATGATGGCCGTGTTGAATGAAAATCTCAACTGGAGGGGTCCATTCCAAACACTTTCAAATTCCCAAAACTCCACAAAATCCAAAAAATCTCAAAATCCCAAAAATATTTAAAAATGAAATAAATCCATCAACGCACTTAAAGCAAAATCCATCCGTCCTCCGCAACAGTTTGCCGGGGTGGACAAATCAAAATTTACTCTAGCTCACATAGAGCCAAATGCCTAGTCGAAAATATCACTAGGATTCATTCTCAAACAATCTCCTGCCATGAAGGACGTGGTACATGTCCTCTAACCGGCGGTTTTGCTGCCAAATGGCACCGCAGGATAAACGATTACGATGACCCGGGGCCCTCTGAACCGAGTGGTTTTGCCGCCAAATGGCACCACGATATACCGGTTATGGCCAGAGCCAACACGCTCCTTATTGGCATCAAATCCTTGAGATATGAATCAATAGGATATGATTGATAGGGCACAAAGCCCTCTGTCAGCTAAGGTGGATTTAAATTTGTCCCCTTAGACAAACACTCCCCCCAGGTCTACAAGGTCCCCTTAGACGAAGCAACCCATGGTTGCCGACAAGGATCCTTCTGTCAGGTTGGGTCGACTACCTCCTCTGACTAAGTAGACCAGGGACCACGATGGCCCGGGACGACGGAACCATGGGATCTTGATCGGGTCCATCATCCATTCCCCCACCATCCGCTTTAAATGAGAGATGGTGAAATTTCTATTTTAAATATTAAATCTTTTCAAATATCCAAACTTCCCAAATTCTCAAATCCAAATCCTGTTTTTTTTTTTTAAATTCTCCAACTATATCCAAATTCATTGCTGCTACTATATGCCAGATGCACATATCTTTATACGAATCTGATCGGCGACTAGCCTTAATCGAAAGTTCTCTCTCGTGATCGAGAGGGGTAATTAACTATAGGGGCTTGCGCCTATAGGAAACCAGAACTCTCTGGGTAGTGTCTTATCTACAAACCCATCTGCCTTCCAAAATTTACCTCGGAACTATATCCTGTTAAAACTCCCTCGCCGAATAAGAAAAGCGAGTGGAGGCCGAGGCCGAATTTTCGGAGCCCACACGTTGTGACAGTAGCGTCAACATTCATCAGGGAGGTGGTCAGATTGCACAGAGTACCAGAGGCGATCGTATCATATAGGGATAAGGTGTTGCTCAGCCATTTCTGGAGTGAGTTGTTCAGATTACAAGGGGCAGTTCTTAAGAGGAGCAGAACTTACCACCCACAGACGGATGGCCGGACGGAAGTAGTCAACAGGAGCCTAGAGACGTACCTGAAATGCTTTGTTTCAGAGACCCCCAAGCTATGGGCTAAGTGGCTATCCTGGGCTGAGTACTGGTACAACACATCTTTTCATTATGCTTCATAGATGACCCCATTCAATGTGTTGTACGGACGGGACCCCCACAATTGGTGCACTTTCGGAGTAGCAGTACTCCCGTTTCTTCAGTCGATGAGTACTTGGAGGAGAGGGACCGAGTGTTAGAGGAGTTGAAGAGGCATATACTAAGAGCTCAGCAAATTATGAAGAAACAAGCGGATGGGCATATGAAGGACATCCAGTTTGAAGTGGGGGAGGAGTGTTCTTGAGACAAAAGACAGTCGCCAACAGGAGAAATGAAAAGCTGGCTCCAAGATACTTTGGGCCTTATGAAATGCTGGAGAAGATTAGGGCAGTAGCATATCGACTGAAGTTACCATCATCGGTGACTATACATCCGATTTTTTACGGCTCGCAGTTGAGGAAGGTCATTGGTGACTACACAGCCAATCCCGAGCTACCGGCGACACTTACTGAGGATTTAGAAATGGTTCTAGAACCCTTAGAACTGATGGGGGTTTGCTAGAAAGAAGATGAAACTAAGGAAGTGTTGATTCAGTGGAAGAACCTTCCTGACTACGAGGCCACGTGGGAGCCATATGAGATGACGAAACAACAGTTTATGGGTTTTCACCTTGAAGACAAGGTGATTTTTTGAGAGGGCAATATTGTTACGCCGATTCGGTCCGAATCGGCCCAGTCATCCCGCTGGCCGGTTTGCCTCTTCTCCTGTTTGTCCGCCTAATGTGATGGGTCCCACCCATCATTAGAAATTCAAATTTAATAGAGGGGGGCGGCTAGAGCTTTGGGAGGGAAATTAGGTTATGAAAGCTTTTGTATTAAAGTGCATGAGGGGATTAGGGAGAGGTTATGTTTTGTTTGGATTGAAAATTAGGGTTTCTTGGCGTTTGGGCTCTAGACTCTCTTGTCTAGAGTTTTGGGAGAGATGATCCTCCTCTCGAATTGAGGATCAATTGTATCTTGTTTTGTATTTACTTGGATTTGTTTCTCTTATTGCAACCCATCATTTTGGGGCTGATTTCGCCCAGATTTTGCATAATCCTCGCTATTTTCACCAATTGGAGATAGGTTTGCTTGCGAACTCAAGTATTACCTGTAGGTTACTTGCAAAATCAAGTATTTCTATCAGCGTCTCCCCCACAATTCTCAAAATAAAGGCATTAGTAGCCTGCACAACCCCTCTTACTAGCTCGCTTGTGAGGAGTCTCTCCAATATTCTCTATCCCAAAAACATAATCACCTTTGACCGATTCAGCAAACCAATAGTGTTAGAAGGATATGAGAACTCCTGAAAAAATAAAACATGCTAACTACTTGGGTAGTGGAGGATGAACATGAGCTTGTTGGAACTGATCTAGCACAGTATGAATCCATCTAATGGAGCTTATCACAAGTGACATAGTTGTCCTGCCTTAAGCATAGATGCATATGATCCTCATCGTGCTAGACAACATCCCTTCTCTCTGTTTGAAATATTTTTACACTCACTACACTAAAGAAATTGAAATCAATTTCTTCTTGTCAAAACTAGTCAAACTTTAGTAGGTTTTACTAGGATCATAGAGCTCATGGAGGAGAATTAGGATCAAAAAATACAAATCAAAAGAGAGAACTAGGGTTTTTATTGGTTTCTTGATGAATCAAGAGCAATTCTCGGAAAGATGAGCCTCAACATTACAAGGAAATAAAGAAAGAAAATGGATCTCCCCAAAAAAGAGGAGTCTCAAAAAAGGATCTTACACTTGGCACCTGGACATCTTATTTTTGAGTTTTTATTGGTTTCTTGATGAATCAAGAGCAATTCTCGGAAAGATGAGCCTCAACATTACAAGGAAATAAAGAAAGAAAATGGATCTCCCCAAAAAAGAGTCTCAAAAAAGGATCTTACACTTGGCACCTGGACATCTTATTTTTGGTTGTCTACTAAAGTTATGCTACATGCAATGCCATTCAAGATACTGCTATGCTTTTATGTAGTACGTATGATTGTCACATGCTATACAACTTCGTCGGGACCTATCTCTTATCAAAAAGTGAGTCTTTTTGGATGAATATTGTTGTCAATATAACTACTTTGTTCGTGTTGACAAAGTAAGATGGACGGCATCACAAGTTTGGGTATTAAGGCTTTATTTGGGACGGCTTTCTTACTGCTTTTTATATCAGCTTTATAGTACAAAATTTTTTAGTTTAAATATTTTTTTAACTAAAAAACTGCTTTAGAAAGCAATAAGAAAGCCATCCCAAACGAAGCCTAACTATTGGAAAGTAGGTTATAAATGCAATTTGATGGGAACAAATGGGCTTGTTATTCTCTCATCATGTTTTCAACCACTTCTTGAACAGCATGTGGTCTTTCTAAAACTTTCCATGGAGAATTTAATCCAATGATCCGGTGTGATTTAGCTAAGCTTGCCTGTACAATAGACTTAAGTTAATGATGTCCTAGCCCACCTAACCGAATAGACTTGACTACCTAGACCAGACTAAAATAGATAGCAAAGTGAAAGATAGGTTAAAATTAATAGTAAAGGAAATAGAAGGTTGATTCAATTCAAATTTACCATCTCTGTGAGATATTTAAAAACCAACTTCTTCTTCCCAGCTTCGTATATGTTGCATTGAGAGATAATCTGAAACAAAAGACAATAAAATTGGTTTACTTACTACTATTCAGATGCTTTAAGACTTACAAATTAGCCAATAAACAAACACCTGTGATTCAACGCTAGCACAAACGGCATATATGCCCCAACTTCTTGTGTAATTATTGTAAAGATGAACTTTGGCAAATCTAACACGAGGATGCCTTTGCTTTGTTCCATCAAAAAAACAATGGTGAATTGTCACTCGAATGCATCGATCGGTGATATTGGTACTGGAAGCTCCAATGATCAAAGATTTGTCATGCATGGAGAAATGGCATCTGCTTATAGAAAGCCAATGGCAATTAGGAACTTCAATAAAAATGCAAAAAGATTATATTCTCTACCATCAATGAAGCATAAAATGATTAATGGCATGTCTTCATTTATTGTATCCTCAGTACTCATAATGTTACAAACGCTTACTTGATAAAATGCACTGTGTCCCCTCATACCCAGAATTAATCTCTACAAATTTCAAAAAATGGATCAACAAAGCTTTTATAGATTATCCATACTACCGTGAGATCAACACTAAAGCATTAAATTTTTTCATTCAAATCTTTCCTTTCTTCTCTGAAGGTGAAAGGAAGTAATAGAAATTTATAACTACAGGTACGTGGCCGTGAGAACAAAATAGGGACTGAATGATAATTTTCTTCTTAAAACAGAATGTATAGCAGAAAAAAAATGTTACAAACAAGCGCTTGAATAATCCGGGTCAATACAGAACAATTTAAAAGTTGAGCTTTAAACACTTTCTCATAACTTTCTAATTATGAAGTAATACTATTAAATAAAAATAAAAAACATTTTGAAGCTTCCATACTTCTTAGTATTGATATACTGTTAGACCGGTTCATTGGACCGACTCGTGCGAAACAGGCAGAAGTTCTGCCTCTCCTGTATGTGCCAATCAGACCGTCCGGGTCCAATGGAGTTGTTTAGGAAGGATTTTTGACGGAGTTTGGAGGGAAATTTGAATGTAGGGAATGTTTAGAGATTTCCTTTTTTTATTGTATGCATTAAATAGTTTGTTTTTCTAGGTTTATGGCATCTTGAATTTGGCTGAAATTTGAGATCTCTTAGGTTTTTGGGCTGTCGCGGCGTCTAGAGATTTGGAGAGATAGATCCTTCTCTCGAATAGAGCATCAATTGTATCTTGCTATTTTTCTTCCGTTAGTTGGATTATTGCAATAAAATCTACTGTTTTCTGATTTTTCCATTAATTTTGTGGATCGTTCTCGTTGTTTTTGTTTCTATTGTTAGAGTCTACTTGAGATATTCAAGTGTTTCTTAACAGACATAAATTTAAGCACTCTTTGCCATGATTGTAGCTCTAATAATTGAATTCAATCACCCAAAAGTTTTAAAAGCCTTACAACAACGATTAAAAGCTTTTGAATGTCATGAAATTTATAATGTGGTGATGAAGCCAGGTAACATTGTTAAGCACTCAAACAAACAAAACAAATAATTTATAAACTTCACTGTTTGGCCTACCTTGAAATAGTGATATCTGTACTTTCTTGGGTAATATCAATCAATCCATCATCAAAATCACGTAAACTGCAGCGGTCTATCCAAACATGTCTTGACTTTGGTTTTATCTGGATCCCATCAGCATCATGTCCTCTACCACCTTCAAGCTCCAAGTTACATATAATGACATGTTCGCACTCTGCTAATTTCAAGCCTTTGCCAGTTATCTTTATCTTTTGTCCTCGACCATCAATTGTCTTGTTGGAAGAGACCCTCAGACTTGATGAAAGCTGAATTGATCCTGAAACTTCAAAAACTATCCAGAGTGGTTCTTTCCTGCGACAACCCTCGCGAAGAGAGCCACATCCATCATCTACACAACAGAAATAACCAAAGAGGGTAGCTCACAAAGCAAATGCTACAGCTTTTGATTAGTTGTATGATAAGCTTGATACTAAAGAAGAAGAAAATGTGATATATAAAATAGCTAAGACAAGACAAATAAGATTTAGAGACATGAATAGTTAAAGATGAAAATATAAAAATAAGAAATTCTAATCTAAGAAATTATTAAATGAGAGTTTAAAAGAAGAAATCATTTTGGGATAGCACAATGAACAAAATAAAGAGGTATATTACAGGTTAAATGAAATAAAGTGAAGTAGAATTCACTCTAAAGAAGCTTGTCCAAATGAGATATATATGGAGATTTAGAGTAATAAGAGATCATGCAATGGTTTAGTTAACTTTTTCTTGATGAAATTTTAAAGACCAATGGAAGCAAGATGATTGGAGAAAAAGTATTTCAGTATCAATATTTGAAAAAAATGTTTTGTTCAAGAATGTTCAAATTATAAAGGAATTAAACCGATGAATCATATAATAAAACTATGAGAGAACGTTATGGAGGATAAACTTAAAAAATTACATTAATTTTGTCAATTTATTTTCATACCAAGAAGATCTTATGAAAGTGAATGTTGTATTAAAACAATTCATGGAAAAGTATAGATAGAAAATAAAAAAATATTTACATAGTTTTTATTGATGTTGGAAAAGAATATGATATAGTATCACTAGAATTAATTTGATGCATAATAAGAAAGAAAGGCATGGGTGCTAAAAATATGTTGAAGTGATTAAAAATATTAAATCATTGACTATATTAAAGTAGTTGGGGAATAACCAAAGAGTTTTCCATTACAATAAGATTGCATCAATGATTGACATTGATTCTATTTTTTTTTTTTTTTGTATTAGCATAGATAAGCTAACAAAAAATATTCAAATTGAGGTGCCTTAGCATATGCTTTTCGCAACTATTATAGTTATAATAATTGCAATATTTGTTGAAATAAATGAAAGTTAGAATAATTTAGTAAATGTTTAAAAGATAAAAAAATATATAGAACAAAGACTGGATATGCATGCAATTTTAGTTTGGTGTACAGTTAATATTCATAAAACAAATCCCAAATACTTGGGATATGGCCAATGGTGACAATTATGAGAAAGAAATTAAAAGATGAAATAATAAATTGATAGGTTTACATAACATGGACCTATTCTACAAAAAAATGAGACAGATGAGAATGTGACATCTAGAATTAAGGCTAAGTCATTAATATAAGAGATGTCTCTTATTATGCAATAAGAGGATACCATGGAGACTTGAAGTTAAATTTAACAAAACTATAAAGAGGTTGATTATGCTAAAAAGAGTATTAGGTAGTAAAATAGTTGTTGATAAAGATTTTGAGTAAGAGATAGTTACTTTAGATGGCTTGATTACATAAAATGTCAACCTTCAGATGACTCTATTAGGAGAGTAAATGTAGGCAAAATTTTAGAAACGAGAGGATGATTAATTTAAATTAGCATAAGGAGCATGATCAACAAAAAATTTAGAAAGGATCAAATTCGTCAAATGGTTTGGCAATGTTGAATGCACCAAACGATTTGACGAGTTTTGAATGCACTAATCATTTGGCGCATTCAACTAATTAGAGAGATTATCGGGAGGGAGAGAGAGAGAGATGAGGAGAGAGAGAGATGGTTGATTTGAGTTAACTAATATTATTTAACTTGAAAGTCTAGAAATTAATTTTTTTCTAAATATCTTATAGAAAATTTTTATCTAGAAAAATTGAGTTAAATAATATTTAAATATTATTTGAAATATAATAATTAAATATTATTTAAAACTTTTAGACTTTATATAAAAATATTATTCAAATATTTATTTTATATAATATTATTTAAATATCAGTTTTTAAATATTAGTTAAATATTATTTTAAATATTTAAAATTGATTTAAATATTATTTTTAGATTTTTTTTAGACTTTGTAGTCAACTATCATAATTTTTTCTGAAAAATGATATTTAAATAAAATATTATTTTTTAGATAATTGAATAAATTTTTAATCAAATTTTTAACTAAAAATAATAAATTTTAAGTCAATTTTTTAATATTTAAAATATTATTTAACTATATTTTAAAATTGACAGTTAAATAATATTATATAAAAACTCTAAAAAATTTTAAATAATATTTAAATATTATATTAAAATAATATTAAAATATTATTTAAATCAATTTTTTAGGTAAATTTTTTCTATAGAATATCTAGAAAATTTTATTTTTAGACTTGGGAGTAAAATAATGCTATTTAAATCAAATTGATCCCCTCTCTCTCTCTCTCATGTGCTCTCCCCTTATTATCTCTCTAATGAGCTAAATGCGCCAAATGATTTGATGCATTCAGAACTCGCCAAATTGTTTGGCGCATTTAGCAATGTGCCAAATCATTTGGCAAATTCTCTAATTTCTAAATTTTCGGCGGATCATGCTCCTTCCGCTAATTTAAATTAATTCTCTGCTCCTTTCTAAACCTTTGTCGCAGATGTATTACAATAGGTCCATGTTATAAAGATAGAGGTAAACTCAAAAAGATTTAGTTAGAAAATATTAAAAATGAACTTTTTTTATTAGATTTAAAGGAGAATTTAACTCTTAATAGGATAACATGGAAAAAAAGATTCATGCAGCTGACCCCACATAGTAAAATAAAGGCTTATTGTTGTAGTAATAGTATAAAAAAACTGAGTGTAACCAAAAATAAGAACCTTAAGATGCATATGCGAAAAATTAGGAATTACAAATTAGCAAATGATTATATCTGAGAATCTGACATCTACTGAAGTTAAGGTACTTGAAAATAGACTTGGTGATTTGGAAACATACAACAAAGGGTATAAAATTCACAAATTAACAAGTAGATAAAAGTAGGATTGAATGATTAAGAATGAAAAAGGATGGACCTAAGAAAACATAGGTAAATTTTTTCAAAACATTTTTCTAAGAATAGAAAGAACAAATTACATATGCAAACCATACTTTAATTTTCTGCACTATTTTTCTTTTTCAAGGTTTAAAACCTCAAGAAGAACTCAACAAGAACTAATGAAAACTGAGGATATTCATGAAGCTCACAATGGAAAACCAATATTTTGAGTTCCTTCTAATTTTGTAACCATAACTTTACCCTAAAAGAAAGAGATTCTCAGAAACTAACAATCCATAAGCCATTGATGTGCTTGGATCAAGTCTAACATAAACCCTGCCCCTAAACCCTAACATAACAAGCAAGAAGCATTACTTACCATCCAAGTTGGTAACGACGTAAATAGCGCCATGAAGGCCACCGATGGCGTGCCGGCCAAAGCCCTCTGCCTTGGCAGCGAGCGCACGGAGGCCACAATCGACGTCGCCGTAAGGAAGAACCACCATCTCCTCTTCGGTTCCCACCTTCCACGAATTCTTTTGAGCGATCTCGGCGAAGCCCTTATTAAATGAAGGACGCCGACCGGTTCGGCCATTACCGGCCGTTTGGATCGAGAGGTCATGGCTGCCGGAAGGTGACGAAGAAAGAAAAAAAGCAATCCAAAATCGACGCAGACAACAAGCTGTTAGGGAAGTTCGTCGCTTTTCAGTTTTCAAGTTGCAACTGAAGTTTTGTAGGATCGACAAGTTGTTCGAATGGCCGCCATTGCTTCGGCAAATTATTGCATCAGGTCACCTGACAGAGAGATGCATTCGGTCTCTCTCTGTCTACAGTAACCCGCGCTTTACTGTAGCAGTGCTACAGTAAAGCGCGAGTTACTGTAGATAGAGAGAGACCGAACGCATCTCTGCGTTCGGTCACCTGACGCAATAATTTGCCCATTGCTTCAGGCATCGCCTTGGAAGAACAAAATTCTGTCAGGATTATTTGATATTATTTTCTTTATTTTACGCATCAATTATTAATTTTTAATGCAGATTAAATTATTAAATAAATATAATTAAATCATCTGATATTCACAAATATCATATTAATAATAATAATATTAAATATATATATATTAAATATATATATATATATATATATATATATATATATATATATATATATATTATATATATATATATTACATGATTATTTAGGCAATTTGTCTCTCTTCATCTATTTTTTAGTCTTTATTACAAGAGTTTTTAGGCAATTGCCCCTCTAAAAGTTATAAAATACTATGATATTTAGGCAATTGTCCCAACAAAATTAAATATATTATGTATAGATGTTATTGTTAGGGGACCAAAATTATCCTTACAACCAAAATTTGTAAAAAAAAGGCCAAAAATATTCATAAAACCAAAAATCAAAAGAGAAATATCATTACAAAGAGAAATAATAAAGAAAATAAAAAAAATATATCCTTACGACCAAAATTTGTTCCAAGAGCACTGCCCCTTGACCCTGCGACTTGACCGGGCAGGTTGAACCTGCAAGGGGCGTTGCCCCCTTGAACCCCCTACATATCTGCGAAGCGTACAACAATCAAGCATATGAACAAATAGAGGTTAAGGGGTAACACCCCGGAACAAAATGATGCCTGAAAATGTTATGAATTTCTTTTGCAAAAAAAAAAATAAAATAAAATAAAATAAAATATTCTTTAGAAGTATTTTAAATATCCAAGAGTTTAAAATGTATTCATTTTACTTCATATTAAATACCTCAAAAAATTTTACTAGCATTTTATTTTACATATACGATCAAACAACTAATAATTTTTAGGTTTCGTGCATGTTAAAAATTTGCATAATGCGATGTGTGTTTATTTTTTTAAAATGTTTAATAAGAAAAATTCTCAAAGAGTTCTAGGAAATTGTAGATGATAGCTTTGTGTGAATGGAAAAGATTTTATGGCCATTTTCTTAGCACTATCGAGCTTAGCTCATCCGTCAGAAAGCGAGCTCAAGCTCAAGCTCGTCCCACTGTGAACAGGCACGAGCCGGCTCACGAGCTCGTGTCAAATCCATGTTGACCCACCCACGTAACTTCCTGTGCGATTTCCTTCCGTGAAATTTCTCGCCGGCAGGAATTTCCTGCCTGCGATTTACTGCCCGCGGAAATTCCAGACCACGAGTTTCTGCCAGTGGAAATTCCTGCCTGCGATTACCGTTCGACGAGCTCAAGTCGAGCGGTGTGCTGTTCAAACTCGAGCTCGATAAGCCCTCGAGCTCAAAATCTTATTCGAGCTCGATAAGCTCGACTCGTCGAGCCTGTTAACAAGTCAAGCCCGAGTTGGTTCGCGAGTCGGTTTGACTCGGTTACACTCCTAGAGGGCATAGATTGATTATATTAAAAATACTATCAATATTTTCCTATAGATATCAGAGCCATAAATTAAAAATCTTTACAAAAATTATCATACAAGTACAAATATATGATATATAAAAATATTTTAAAATTTTGGATGTGCACTTATTCATCTCCTCATGCCCCTCCTTAAATTCGACTTTGTTGTACCTTTAGTCCCTAGTCTCAAGTTTCTCAGGTTTTAGAACCATCAGCTAGCTTTTGCATCACGATATATAGCTCAAGTATTATGCCATCGAACCTTGGCCACTAGCTAGTTCAACAAAGGCCTTCACTTTCTAAGCCCAACGCAACCGCAACTCTCAATTCTAACTAATGTGTTTCTAGATCACCATATGCCATGCACTGTCAAGAAGTAGTGCTCATTATAATGCCAAAGGGGCCCCAAAATAGCTATAAAAAGTTGACAAAATCCACTCACTTCATGCATTTTCTATCATAAGTGATAGTTAAACTAACTCATGCAATTTCCATTAAAACAAACCATTCGAACAGCAAAGCAACAGAGTCAACCCAAAGCTTTGCTTACTTCCCTTTATTAGGCTGCAATCAACCATGAACTTTTCCATCATTCCAGCTGCTTCAACTCTGACTTTCCATATCCATTATCTCGATGCATATTTTCCTGGCTGCGACGTGTTTGAATTTGGTCTCCTCACTCGATCTGTGCCTATATAACTCCTCTAAATGATCCTCAGTTGTTTCAATCAGTCTACCATTATTACGATCATGGCTTCTAAACAGAGCTTGAATGCTCCAGAATTCCTCATATTCATCTTCTTCACAGCTACTTGGGCTTCTGCTCAGCTCTCCTCAACCTTTTATGACAGTTCATGTCCTTCAGCTTTCCGTATCATCCAGTCCACTGTTAGGGCGGCTATCTACAAGGAAAGACGCATGGGAGCTTCTCTCCTCCGTCTTCATTTCCATGACTGTTTTGTTAATGTGCGTTTGCAAAACCTCAGCCAAACAGTTCATTCTTCTTCATATATTTAGTTTGTCTTTTCCAAACACTATAGTTTTCCTTTGGACTGTTTTCTTACTGAGTCTTAAAACAGTTTTTTAATAAAAAATTTAAATTTTTATACTAAAAATCTGCTTTAAAAAGCAATAAAAAAGCTGTCGCAAAACAAAATCTATATGCAGACATAAAGCTGATTATATTTTAATGGCAGGGCTGTGATGGCTCCATTCTACTGGATGACACTACCAGCTTCACAGGAGAGAAGACTGCAGGGCCTAACAACAATTCCCTGAGAGGCTTTGATGTTGTTGATACCATTAAAGCAAATGTTGAGGCTTCGTGCACTCAAGTAGTCTCTTGTGCTGACATTTTAGCCATTGCTGCTCGTGACTCTGTGGTTGCTGTAAGAAACTTGCATAAATTTATTCAAAAAAATATTCAGTACACTATCTTATATTTCTTTTCCTTTTTTCTTTTATATAATTTGTTCTACTTTGACTTCGTTTGGGACGGCTTTCTTTCCGCTTCTTGAAACAGTTTTCTAGTACAAAAATTAAAATTTGTACAATTTGATACAATTTGATAGTTAAGACTCAATTTTTTGAAATAAACAAAAAATTTAATGACTATAACATTTTCTTGAGAAAATTATTTTTTCAAGAACATTTCTACAATTATTTTTTCAACAAATAGCTATAAACATCTTGAACATATCATAAAATTAGCAATTTTCTGTAAATATTTACTGACTTAACAAAACGTAATCATGATAGTTAGGAGGGCCTTCTTGGACTGTGCAGCTGGGAAGAAGAGATGCAACAACAGCAAGCTTTAGCCAAGCAAATACAGATATTCCTGCACCAACATCAGATCTTAGTACTCTCATATCAGCCTTCTCTAAAAAAGGTCTCAGCACCACAGATATGGTATCCCTCTCAGGTAACTTATATGCTTTGATTTTTTTTTTTTTTCCTGTAAGAAGATTGATCGATAATTTACATCTTCAGTGATATTTTTCAAGTTCTTTCCTGACATACATGAAATATGCTATCTAGAAAACATACCATGCAACATGTTAGACAACAAACAAAATTATAATTTAAGATTTCGTATGCAATAATTTTCTTACTGCTTTATGAAACAACATTATGATAAAAAAATTTCAAATTCAAAAAAATTATGTACTAAGAAACTGTTTCATAAAGCACTAAGAAAGCTTTCCCAAATGAAGCTTAAATTTGAATGTAACATTTCACCTGAACTTTTATGTTTTGCAGGAGCACATACAATAGGACAAGCAAGATGCACGACATTCCGAAGCCGCATCTACAATGAAAGCAACATAAATAGTTCATTCTCTTCCACTGAACAGAACAATTGTCCTCTCTCTAATGGTGATGACAACCTTTCCCCACTTGATGCTGGTAGTCCAAATTACTTTGATAATTGTTATTACAAGAATCTATTGAACCAAAGAGGCCTTCTACATTCTGATCAGCAACTCAACAATGGAGGCTCCACAGATTCTCAAGTGTCAACTTATGCAGCTAATCCTTCTAAATTCTTCAATGATTTTTCTGCTGCTATTGTAAACATGGGAAATATAAGTCCTTTAACTGGAACTGATGGAGAGATAAGGATTAACTGCAGAAAGACCAACTGATTATAAGATGACTGCAAAGTCAAAAACAATAGTTATGTTGTTTGTATTTTAAAGCTTTGTCATAAATTGTATGTTTCAAGTATGTTGTTTATGCATTTGTATGTGAGGCAAACTGTCTCACAGGTTATTGTGGAATTTTATGATGTTGTAATAGCAATTGTCTTTTTGAATAAAAATTGTAGGGATTGCTTAAATATTATGGTGAATAAAGAAATGTATTCTTAATCAACATAATGAGAACCTAATTTTGGTTATCTAATTGTCTATAGTGATATCATGTCACACCCCAAAATTTAAATCGGAAGAATTACATTTTTTTTATCTCTCAAACATCAACCAGTGCTTACAGTTTTATATAAACAGCAAAAAATATATATACATTTATTTTCATTTAATAGTTACAGCTGATACAAGCCCAAAATAATGTATGTACAATAGCCGTATTGATCACTCAACAACAATCCATCACTAAGAATACAATATGACTAAAAAAAAGAAAAACCAATAGATGTAGAACAAAACTTTAGCCAGCAAACCCAGATCATCTTTACTCCTTTATTATCTTGCTCTTGTCTAAAAATATATATATATATATTATATAATAAGCACAAAAAAGCTCAACAAGTCATCAAAATCTACAACTGAAATCAATGCACCAAACATAATCAATGAGCATATAAGAAATCGTATTCATATATAAACAGTAATCTATCATACACATTCTTGTTATTTATATATCAAGTGAACCAATAT
The DNA here is from genome assembly GCA_022539455.1 of Dendrobium nobile. Taxonomy (NCBI): domain Eukaryota; kingdom Viridiplantae; phylum Streptophyta; class Magnoliopsida; order Asparagales; family Orchidaceae; genus Dendrobium; species Dendrobium nobile. The sequence continues at coordinate 36,192,718 of CM039728.1, read as the reverse complement.
ATCATGTATTCATATTAGTGTCATATCAGTCTTATTGCATATCAATCATATTTCTTATATCATTCGATCAGTTTAATAAATCAATTAATATCATCAGTAATCAGTCTCATCAATCATCAATATTATTTGTCAGAACTAAGGCTTCAACATTGTGGCGGCACTTTCCCGGCATCGTTGCGCTCACAAGTATAGCATCATTGTGCTTGCTAGCATAGTAGCGCTTCATGCAGATTTTTATAATATCAAATAATTTTATGTAATAAAATTATGGTTTGCTACATATCATATACTATATTTCATCTAATTACTTAAAAGGTAGATTGCTTTATGCAACTTTTTTATTAGTAGCGGATGCTATTCAACTTGGTCTTATTATTTTTCCCTCACAGGGGTAATTTTTGACATAAACAATCTTGCATCATATTCTCTTCTTTCTCACTATTTATGTATGATATAGCAAAATATACTAAGGTCATCTAGACCAATCCTCGCTCCACCAACTTCACTTATTTGCCATCTTCACAATTAACATCTTCATCTTAGTACATATCTTCATTTTTTTTTTTTTTCCTCTTTTGAGTGAGAAAGAATTTTATAAAACATTATGCCTATCTTGAATAAACTATAAGCTACATCTAAATTTTGATATATACCTATATAACAATCAAGTCTTAAATAACATAAAAATTTATCAATAATATCAATTTTTTAAAAATGAAAATTTTGATATAACATATGACTGACATATTAAAGTTTTATATAAATAAAATGAAAATATAGAGGTTAGATATGTAAATACATGCAAATTATATGATATTTATGTAATTATAATTATTTCCCATCATTGGCAGCAATACTTAACTATTCTCCCAACTAACTTGAAGTTGTCGCCTTGCTTAGAATTTTGTTTCATTACCTTTGACAGCTTAAATGTGAACAAAGATGAGAGCAAGAATCTCATCAAGTCAAGAAAAACTCTAATGGGCACCAACTCCAAAAGCTCTAAAGGAGCCTCTCTGGATGGCTACATGAAGCTCTTCTTCAATGTGCTTTTAGAGCATTATGTCTTCCCACTAGCCTAAGTTTTTGTTTTTCCTCCCACACGCTCACAAAACGAATGTCCACTTTATTTAGGTATCTAATCACATATTATTTTAAGAAAAAATTACATTGCATTTACGCATTCTATCTTATTTTTACTAAAATTTCATTTGGGACAGCTTTCTTATTGCTTTCTAAAACAACTTTGTGGTAAAATAAGTAGTATAGAGGGATGTTTGGATAGAAGTAAAAATGGGTGTAAAGTGTTTCAAATGCATAAGTTTTGAAAATATTGATATTTGCTTTAAATTAAAAGAAATGACTAATAAAAATTTAATGCATTTAGAATACACCTGTTAGTACAATGTCGGTGTATTTGAAAATCGTTAGATTTGAATGATTTGAAATACACCGTAAATTTTTTTGTGCACTGGCTATTGCCACCCACCATCGCCGACCATCGCTACCATTAGCCACCACCACCGATCGCCGCCTCCACTGGCATGTGCCAACCACCGCACACCATTCACTACCATTTTTTTAGCTTTAATCACCATTTATTTTACTTCAGATCAAATAAAAAAGGTAACCACCAGCATTTATTTTACACTCATTCAAATAACTTCAAAAATTTTAATTACATTACATTCATTTTACACTGCATTTCTCTTTTAATCAATCAAACAACCCTTAAGTCAATTTTCCTCCATTAAATTGTTTGTATTCGCTGCTATTCTTTTTGACCCATATAAGCACAGAATACTCATTGACTTGCTAATGCTTTGGTCGAAAGATAAGAACATGTTGGCTTTTGCTAACGCAGTTGTGCTGTAACGCATAATGATTGTCTCAAGTGGCTTGTTTGGCACTATCAGATTTTTTACTTTATCTTAAGGAAAGAATTTCCAAGAAAGAACTTTGGCATCATTAGGTTTTAATCCATTTAGCATGCAATTCAACGTCTATAATTTTCTGATGAACAACTAATTCCATAAAGTTTTTTTTTGGTGCAAAGAAGCAGATGCAAAATAAGAAATTTTATAATATATTTTTTCATATAAATTAAAATAATTTTTCAAAAATTAAACAGAAAAATTGTCTCAAATGAAGGCTTCGTTTGTGACAATTTTTTTGCTGCTTTCTAAATAACTTTCTTTAAAATTTTTTTTACTAAAAAATCGTTTTAAAAAACAGTAAGAAAGTTAACCCAAATAAAACCGAAGCCTTGCAGGATTGACCCACATCAATTTTATCTGAGTAATATTTATTGTAGCCACCCAAGAGGTTAGCTTGTTTTCCTTTATTAGGCTGCAATCAACCAAGAACTTTTATGTCCTTCATTCCAGCTGTAGGACTGACTTTCCATACCCATTAATTCAATGCATACTTTGTAGGCTGTGACTTGTTTGAATTTGATGTCCTCCCTATACAACAACAGTAAGCCTTTATCCTACTACGTGGAATCAATTACATGAATCTTTTTAATTAATACTATCATTATCATGTCTCAAATTCTGGATGAGAAAAACAAAATATTATATTAAATAGTTGACAGCCAACATAAGACTTATCAAACAATCATGAAATGAATCATTTAATATATTATGTTCTCACTTTCTGTCTATAAAATAATAATAGTTTTAAGTAAATTAGATGTTAGATTTCTAAAAAAATTTCCTATTTAATTGAAAAAAAAATGCATAGTAAAATTTCAATATATTTAAAATATTCTATCTAATTTATGCATTTTCAATATATTTATAATATTAATGATAATTTAGTATAATAAAAATATTGGTTCCAAAGAAGATTGATTTGTATTATTTCAGTTTGAAGAAATCGAAATTAAAGAATTGTTCAACTATATGTTGAAGCAGATGTGTGGTGGGGGAGCCTGTTTCTTTAAGGCTTCGTTTGGGACTGTTTTTTTTACTATTTTTTAAAGCAATTTTTTAGTACAAAATTTTTAATTTTTTACTAAAAAGTCATTTTTAGAAGCAAAAAAAAAATTGTCCAAAACGAAGCCTAAGTATTAAGCTGCTACTCATAGTTCTCCCATTTATGTACTTTATGCCAATATATCATCTTATGCTTATACTTATTTGCTTATGTGCTCCTTCAATGAATACTTTGGGTCAACACTCACCAATTAATCTATGAGTTTAAGGCTTCGTTTGGGACGGCTTTCTTCTTGCTTCTTAAAGTGACTTTCTAGCACAAATGTTTGCCACTAAAGTCACGATCTCTTCCTAGTGATTTGCTCGTAGGTTTCGTCTCCCTTTCTCCACTCATTTCTTTCTCTCATTCAGATCTTCTTCTATTCATGTGGTAAAAAAGGAATGACCGAAATAGGGATGTCTTCACTTTCGCATTTGCACATGATTCCTCACTCATTCACAAGGTTCAGCCCCGCCAACTACTCCCACGCCTGCATTTGGTCCATCTGCTTCGCCCACCTGCTTCGATCGGCCAGGTACGTCCGCTCATCTGATAAAACGAGGCCGGTTCAGTTGAACCGGCAATCCAGTTCTTACAAATTGTGCATATGGTACGACTAATGACACAAGCTACTTAGCCAAAAGAAAGGTCATAATTGAATTTCCTTATATATTTCATAAATATTGACATGTGGAGAATGGTAGAATCTTGCGAAAATCTTTCAAAGATAGCATGAAAGAGTGTAAATTTATCACATTGATAAAGTACAAATAGGAATACAAAGTTTACAACAAGAGGCTCTTTTCAACTACGCTTCTCTTCTCTCAAATGTTTTCATCTATATCTAATCAAGTCGAAAAACTATCAAAAATCTGGAAGTTGGGCACCAGGAATCCTTCAAATTCCTATTCACTAAATAGTTGAATCAAGAAGATAAATCGCTGTACCTGATGCCCTTCGCAACTTCGAAGAAGTGTGCAACATTTTCTTCTGGTGTTCCTACAACAATGCCATGTCCTAAATTCAAGATATGCTTATCACTACCAGCTTTTTTGATGGTGTCATGAATCCTTTTTGTTATGAACTCTTTTGATCCAAAAAGAACACCTGGGTCTATGTTTCCTTGCACTGCTACATCCAAGCCCAATCGCCGGCGGCCTTCCCACATGTCGACGGTCCAGTCCAAGCTAACAACATCGACGCCGGTAAGGCGGAGCCTCTCAAGCAATCCTCCAGATCCACTTGCATATAGGATCAATGGAAGATGTGGATGTGTCTTCTTAACTGAGGCTACTATTTCTTTCAAATAAGGCAGGCTAAATTCTTCGAAGTCTACTGGACTCAACTCAGTTGCCCAGGAATCAAAAATCTGAACAGCTTGAGCTCCATTGTCAGCTTGGTATTTGATGTACCTTGACATGGAGTGGGTGAATTTCTGAAGTAACGCATGTAGAACCTGAAGAAGACAAGGAAATCAGACAATAATCATGCAAAAACCAAACCATAAAAGCACCATTTCACTGATTTATGCTATGAATAAACTGCTTTATAGTCTTCTTTGGCCGATTTCTAATTGTATGTTAAAAAAAATTCTATTCGCCGATTTTTCATGTGAATATAATGCTTTTATACTATCCTTTGGCCATTTTCTAATTTTCTTGAGCAAAAAAATACTCAATTCGAAGAACAGAAATTTTGAATTATTAATAACTTAACGTGCATGATACCAGCAATCATGCTGCTAGGAATGAGCTAATGATAAGCAAATTGTTGCCAATTTTGGGCGAAGTATTGAATAATACTTCAGTTATTGCCAATTTTACTTTAAATATTTAATATGCTTGAATGAATAAAATGCTTTTTTATACTCTCCTTTGGCAGATGCTTTTACACCAGCTATCACAACAGACTTCGTCGACAAAATACCTTCTCCAGACTTGAAACTCAAAATCTCATGCCAAATCCTCATTTATTTCATATTCTAACATTACTATTGACTCCACTACATTCATTAAAGTATTCAAGTGTACTTTCTTTATTCACTTAAATCAACCAAAGTAAATTAGACACCAAACCTCTCAAATGCATATTTCCTAGGCATTCTCCAAATAAAAAAGGTTACCAATATAACTCACCAATAATGATAAAGTCATACAAGTCCATTAATGTAAAATAGTTTTGGAAATAATCTTATCATCTCAAACCTTCAATTTAAAAAAGGTGGGAGGGAGGGAGGGAGGAGGTATATGGGAAATCCTATCAGTTGATTTATACTTTGCTGAAGTCAACGAAGCACATGAATAAAATTTCATGTTGTCATCATGTTTAAGTATGTCCCCTATGCCATCAACATTAGCAGCACAAACATCTTTGGTTAACTAGTCATGTTGTCAAAGTATCATTGGGCCACCACAACTTGTAGATTAAGCGTAATTTTTTGTTTGATTTACCTTTGATTGGCTACCATTACATTGGCGTTGACCTCCATTCAAATAAAAAAATCTTCCAAAATCTGGATCAAATCCCTGCACAGCCACCCTTTTCGCTACCTCTACACAAACAGCCACTTTACTTTCCTCAATCAGCAAATCCAAAACACTCTGCTACAGTCAAAGGGCCACAAACCTGCACCTAAAAAGCAGCCCAAACCCCACTTTGCAGCCCATTTCACTACCTACAAGGCCCACGATAGCTCTCCAAAACAACTCAAATCAGCCCCTTAGTCCAGTCCATTTAGCCCTCTCTAAAGTCTTCAAGCCGCAAGTCATTAGTTTACTGTTTCACCCAAACACTCAATCTAAATCCAGACAGTAAAATTCCTTATTTTCTTTATTCTTTTTGACTCTATTTCATTTTATCAGCATCTTTTTTTTTGGGAATATTTGGGGCAATCAGCATCAATATTAGTGTTTTTTATTAATGACTATTACTGTAAGTGGTTTTATTGATTTTATCATTTAGCTAACAGTGTTAATCATTCTCATTACTACGGTCATGTTTAAGCTTAGACACATATATGTGTGTATGTATGTCCAAAAAAAAAAGAAAAAGAGTGTGTGTGTCTCTTATTTTAGTAAAATCTTCGTCGCCGCCCCTATGCAAAGGTATAAACTTCTCAACTTGATTCTTTCTCGTGGCTTGCAACGGGCCGACAAACCCCCTACGAACTCACGTAGCGTTGTAGAGAGGGAAACCGGCGCGGCGTTTGCGGCGATTTAAGAATCCCTCTTCAATGCTAGCAACGAGCCGGCAAACCTCCTACGCGCTCAAGTAGCGTTGTAGGGAGCAAAACTGGTGCGGCGCTTGCGGCGAAGGGGATAAAAAAAATGTGTTTTCTTTATTTTTATATAAGTACCCCCGAACGCCCACGTGGTGCAGAGGGGGGAAATCTGTGTTTTCTAACATGTGTTTTCTTCTTATAATAATAAAAAATACCCTTAAACGCTCACGTAGCGGGCGGGGATAAAAAAAATACTTTTGCAACCGCAGTGTCATTTTTGACACCTACCTGAAGCGCTCGCGTAGCGTCGAGGGGAAAGGTTGCCTCTTGGTTTTTCCTCTAAACGGGGGAGACGCCGGGAGGTTGCCGAAATTTGGATTGAAAATCCAAGGACTTTGAACAATATTGAATCTCATTTGGACATCAATTGAACTAAATTCAAACTTGAATAGCTGAGTAAATGGCTTATGTAAAAAAAAAATTCAAGCAAGAGAAATTTGAACTTGCACATCGAACTATACATGAATTCTACAAGGACCACAGGGGACTTTGATTTAGACTTGAACAATAGAACAAAAGAGATCAAATTCAAATGAACCTGAACTCAAGTGAACTTGAGCTTGATACTTGAATTTAAATAGATGGCTTGTGAACAAGGCTTGAACTTGATTGAACTCAAAGGACAAGAATGTGGACATTAACATATTAAGTGCAAACTTGTACAAAAGATTTAAAATCAAGCTTAATCAAGAAGAGTTTGAATTCAAAGCATTGAACATTTGAACTCATTTTTGATCAAATGAGAACTATGACTTGGACATTATTTGGACTTTGTTTGGACTATAGAATGAACTAAATCTTAATGAGCAAAATACTTAAGCCAATTTTGACCAAGAAATCTCTTGAATGGTCACAAAATGGCTTAAACTTTAAACGAATTTGAACTCGGATTTGAGCTTGAAGAGACCACGATGAACTCAAATGAATGTGGAGAGCTTGAACTTGCCAAGATCGCATGAGACTTATGATTGGGTTTGAGCCAAGTGAGAGGGACTTGCAACGAATGTGTGATGAACAAGGGCCAAATGCAATTTATTTGCAATAAAAGAAAAGCAATAGGGTCTCAACTTGCAAGTGATGATAGAAGCAACTACTAATATGTAATGAAATATGTCATGATGATTGGAGAATAAGCATCAACAGATAACATCACTAGGTCCATTATGATTGCTACAAATTATTCTCAAAGACAACAAAGAATTTGTAATCAATGGATTTTCAAATATGAATTTAAAAGCTCATATACCCAACCATGCAAGGAACAAAGTTGAAGAAGATATTTAAGGAAAAAGAATGAAGGGTATACAATAAGTAGAAATGACATTTGCATATTGTGCACAAGTAAGAATAGTATGATTGGAAGGCACACAAACAACTACAAAGGTCCACTATTCGCAAGTGCGGCTGTTGACCTGCGAATATAAAAAAAAAAGAAGAGAAAGAGAGAGAGAGGAGGAGAGATCGTGCACACCATACCTTCTCTGTCGAAGCCGTCCATCGCACGATCTCTGCTGCTCGATGTCGCATCCCTCATGTTGCCCCCACGACTCAAACGCGGCGTTAAAATGGACACGACGCAAAAAAAAAAAAAAAAATTCTTCTCCCGAGCTCTCCTCTCCCGATCCCTCTCTCGCTCTTTCCCTGCCGCCGGATCGGAAGTTGCGACAATATGATCGGAAGCAAGAACAGGACCCACCGGCTGTGAAGTTAACTTTCTCCCTTTCAATCGCATCTCTGGCTCCCTCTGGCTGTTCGACTGCGCTCCTTCGCCGACTTTTCCTCCCAGTCGGACCGGAAGGTACGACATTTTGATCGAGAGTAAGAACAGGAGCTCGCTCGGCCGTGAAGTTAACTTTCTACCCTTCGTGCGCCTCTTCTCCCCCGACCGACTTTCCCTTACTGTCGGATTGAAAGTTACGGCATTTGGATCGGCAGCAACTACGGGAGCTCACTGCCCGTGAAGGTAACTTTCTCCCCTCCATGCGCTTCTTTGGCCGGATCCCGTGAACAGGGAAGAGGGGTGGGGGATTAAAAATATTTTAATTAAGTATTAATTATTGATAATAATTATTTAATTATTATTATAGTTAATTAATTAATTAAGATTAATTAATAATTAATAGTTAATTAATAGTTATAATTATTTAATTAATTATAGTTAATTTCGATTAATTATAATTAATTATTAAATAATTATGATTATAATTATCTTATTAATTGTAATTAATTATTAATTAATTATTAATTATTAATTATAATTATTTAATTATTACTATACTTAATTATAAAGTACAATGCTCGTGCCTTCTCCCACCTCGGTCCATGAGCCAACTCCACCGCCGACAGTCGCCAACGACTTCCCCAAGGTATAAATTTCTGACTTAAATCCCGTCCTCGACGTTTGCAACGGACCGGAGAACCACATATACGCGCTCTTGTAGCACGGTAGGAGGAAGCCCGGTGCGAAGCATACGACGATGCGGGTAAGCCCTATACACGCTCTTGTAGCGTGGTGGGGACGGTCCTCGGCCTCGACCTCGACACCGACACCGCCGACACTGCTACGAGAGGTATGATGTTCCAAATCTCATTCTCGACGTTTGCAGCGGACCGGGGAACCACCTATACGCGCTCTTGTAGCACAGTGGAGGGAGCCCGGTGCGACGCATACGACGAGGTGGGAGAGCCCTATACACGCTCTTGTAGCGTGGTGGGGAGAGCTACTGGTGTTCCGTACGGATACTGCTGAAGGCCCCATACACGCTCTTGTAGCGTGGTGGGATGAAATTTTGTACGGCCGCAGTGTCCAAGGACACCTACCATACACGCTCTAGTGGCGTGGTGGGAAGGCCCAGCTCCCCTATTTTCCCCCAAACGGGGGATATGCCGGGGTGCTGCCGAAATTTTCACTGAAATGTACAAAGACTTGAACAATTTGAAGATCTTCTTGGAAGACCTGTACTCAAACAAAAATGCACAGAACTTGAACCAAATGACCAGAGGATTTGTACGAACAACAAAGAACAAGGATTTGAACCTGAACAAACTCCAAATGATTTCTAAAAAGTTCAAATTCAAACTTGAATAAAATGCAATACAAAATTCAACATAATACAAGGACCTGGCTCAAACTCAAGTGAGCTCAAACTCAATTTGAAAATGAAATGGATTAAACCAGACTACTTGAACTTGCATTCTAAATTCAAATCAACTTGAACTCAAGCAAGAACTTGAGTTGGACTTCAAGAAGACCTGTACATTCTCGTTTGAATCGCTCTTTGTGGCTTTTCATTTATTGAGGTGTTCTTGCTGGTTGTTATGTGGCATTGGGTTGTATCGATTGAATGTTTAAGATCGTTGAAAGCAAAGCTTGAAGCAGTTTCCACGGTCTTCTTAAAATGCAACCAACAGAGGAGGACCGGCCTCTTAATGTGATGCTAATCAAAGATAACAAGCCTATTTGCTTCATAAGATGCAACGACGATCTTCCGTTTGAAATGAGATTCAAATAGGAGAGGTTCATCAGGAGCCTGAACTATACTTCAATACAAACAAACAACGGGGGACTCGTGGCGAACAGGACCTCGATGCATACAAACAATGAACAGTAATCTATTCACAGTATTTGAACAGTTACAAACAAATCTCAATTATCAAAACTTATGAATGCATGAGACAAAATACATGGGGGATCATGATGAATGCAATAGACTCTTACAACGATCCCTACGAGGTCAAACAAGTACATCAAACCACCTGAGATTGGTGAAAGGTGGATATGGTGTAGGGACAACTGCTCTTCTACAAATACATCTAGAAGATCGTAGTAGATACAGCAGTCCTCCGCCAGCAAACACAAGCAACTTGTGGATAACAACAGTGGGCATATCGTAAGCACAGCAAACCACTGTGAACACAAGTACGGATATCACCTATGACAGTGGTGATCAAAATCTACAAGTACGTCGAGTACAAGGGCAACTCGATGTACGAAAAAGACACCCTCTGACAGAAGGGAGGAAGTTTGAACAAATTAGAACCAAACTTCCTGGTGTTCCAAAGCTTCTTCTTGGTTCTACCCATTAGAAGAAAAGCAATCCGGAGGCTCACAAACACCAAAAATAACAAGTTCACTATGCCGAAAAGCCTAAAAGGAGTTCTTTCCAAATCAAGCAGTCTTTGACTCCAAAATCCAGAAAATTCTTCCCCGGTAATTGAGAAAGGGGGAGTCGATATCAGGACGCACGCCACCGGATCTGCAACATTGATACAAGCAGACAGAAGTCGTCTACAACGTTCATATTCGGCCTTTAAGGCCTTCAACAAAGAAAATTCATGAACAAAGGCACGAAGCCTACAGAACCCGATCCTTCTATACGAATCAATAGGAGTCGACAGGGTTCGAACTATCAAATAGATACACGGTTGTGGGGACCGATGTATTTGTTCCAATACATTCATATTCGGCATTCAAGGCCAGAAATCAAGAAAATTCATAAACAAAAGGCATGAAGCCTACGAAGAACCCGATCCTCTGTCGACAGCCAGATAGAGTCGACAAGGTTCAAGCTTTAAATGGAAATGACCCCAAACACCCCGATGATGGCCGTGTTGAATGCTAATCTCAACCGAAGGGGTTCACAAATATTTTTAAATGTCCTTCAAGCTCTACCCAAAAATCCACAATTCCACTAAATCCCAAAATCCAAAGATATTTAAAATAAAAATCAATCCATCAAACACTTAAAGCAAAGCCCATCCACCCTCCGTAACAGTCTGCCGGGGTGGACAAATTCAAATAAACTATAGCTCACAAAGAGCGAAATGCCTAGTCGAAAATATCACTAGGATCCATTCTCAAACAATCTCCTGCCAATAAGGATGTGGTACGTGTCCTCTAACCAGCGGTCTGCCGCCAAATGGCATAGCAGGATAAACGGTTATGACCCGGGGCCCTCTGAACCGAGTGGTTTTGCCGCCAAATGGCACCACGAAATATCGGTTACGGCCAGAGCCAATACGTTCCTTATTGGCATCAAATCCTTGAGATATGAATCAATAGGATATGATAGATATGGCACAAAGCCTTCTGTCAGCTAAGGTGGATTCAAATTTGTCCCCTTAGACAAACATTCACCCCGGTCTACAAGGTCCCCTTGGACGAAGCAACCCATGGCTGCCGACAAGGATCCTTCTATCAGGTTGGGTCGACTACCTCCTCTGACTAAGTAGACCAGGGACCATGATGGCCCGGGACGACGGAACCATGGGATCTTGATCGGGCCCATCATTCATTCCCCCACCATCCGTTTTAAGTGCTAGATGGTGCAATATCTATTTTAAATATCAAATTTTCCAAATCCAAACTTCCAATCTCAAATCCATGCTGCTACTATATGCCAGATAACACGTAGCTTTACGTATCTGATTGACGACTAGCCTTAATCGAAAGTTCTCTCTCGTGATCGGGAGGGGTAATTAACTATAGGGGCTTGCGCCTATAGGAAACCAGAACTCAGATCATAAAGTCCTCGCAAAATGAGGGCGAAATCTCTGGGTAGTGTCTTATCTACAAACCCATCTGCCTTCTAAAATTTACCCCGGAACTTAGTTCGTTAAAACTCCCTCACCGAATAAAAAGAAATCGCACGGCGGGGAGGCTGGGGCCGAATTTTCGGAGCCCACAGCGGCACAAAGGGGAGTATGATAAATATGGCTCGTCTATAAACAACAACAGTAGAGAAATTGCAAATACAAGGGATTCTCTGTGGATGTAGACATGCCACACATCATATCACAAGCAAGATGCAGAAGAAATTATAGCAAAAGAAAGTATCTACAAACTGTATAACAAGGGGGCATAGCAACAAAGAGGCTTATCTCATATGTCTGAGATCTTTATTTTACTGAGATGTCTTTGTGACATGTCAAATTCCTCAATAATTGAAGCAGAATTACAATTCACTTATCCGTTAAGTGAAATCAACGACAATCACGAGAGAATTATGATAATTACAGATAGATCATGAAGAATCTTAGCAATGATTTGGTTCTTTAAAATGTGCCTAAGAAGGCTATCCACAAGCAAAGTGCAAAATGACTACAATGAATGCAAGCTCCTACGAGTCACTATAGGAATTCGTTGTACATAAAGTACACTATCTGTAAGCAAATATGAAAGAACTACGATGAATGCAAGCATCAACGACCTAAGGCAGGAGATTCGTTAGTGCACTGCAATCCACCTGCAGAAAGCAACGAGTAGTGCACGACAATCTACCTATACGAAGCAGCGAACAACTCTATTCAGAAGCTGCTACGCCACGCCACCGGATCCGCAACTTTTATGCAAGCGGACAGAAGACGTCTATAAATACTTTCAAAGTACCCCTGCACGTGCACTATAGTTTGTATACACATAAGTACATTAAAAGGGGTAAAAGCAATTATAAAAACCGCATGGGCCCCAGCGAGCGTGTTATTGGTACACATATGACGTCTAGGGATGCTGCGTGGGTTATTGAATTTAAACTCGATCCTCCTTAACAGGTAAAAAGGAGTCGACAGGGTTTAATTATAAAATGAACCCAAACACCCGCATGGCCCCGGCGAGCGTGTTATTGGTAAACACGTGACGTTCTAGGGATGCTGCGAGGGCTGACAAGTGAATTCAAGTTCGAAACCAATCATTCTATACGGGTCAATAGAAGTCGACAGTGTTCGAACCAACAAACAAATAAAGGTTGTGCCGACCATTATATTTGTCTTAATACATTCATATTAGGCCTTCAAGGCCTATGACAATGAGAATTCACTATTAAGGGCATAAAGCCTACGAAACGTAATCCCTATCGTCAAGATGATAGGTTGACAGGGTTCAATCAACAAATGAAAATAACCCCAAACACCCCGATGATGGCCGTGTTGAATGTAAATCTCTATCGGAGGGGTTAATTTCAGGCATTTTTCAAATGCCTCCCAAAGTTCACTCAAAATCCAAAAATCGCAGATATTTAAAATTTGAAATCCAACCATTAAATACTTAAAGCCAAAATCCATCCACCCTCCGCAATAGTTTATCAAGGTGGACAAATTAAAAATTTACCCAGCTCACAAAAGAGCCAAATGCATAGTCGAAAATATCACTAGGATTCATTCTCAAACAATCTCCTTCCAGTAAGGACGTGGTACGTGTCCTCTAACCGGCGGTTTTGCCGCCAAATGGCACAGCAGAATAAACGGTTATGACCCGGGGCCATCTGAACCGAGTGGTTTTGCCGCCAAATGGCACCACGAAAATACGGTTATGGCCAGCACCGTTACGTTCCTTATTGCATCAAATCCTTGATATATGAATCAATAGGATATGATCGATAGGGCACAAAGCCCTCTGTTAGCTAAGGTGGATTCAAATTTGTCCTCTTAGGCAAATATCTACCCGAGTCTACAAGGTACCCTTGAACGAAGCAACCCATGGCTGCCGACAAGGATCCTTTTGTTAGGTTGGGTCGACTACCTCCTCTGACTAAGTAGACCAGGGACCACGATGGCCCGGGATGACGGAACCATGAGATCTTGATCGGGTCTATCATCCATTCCCCCACCATCCGCTTTAAGTTCAAGATGGTGAAAATTTCTATTTAAATGCAAAACTTTCAAATTCCCAAACATTTCAAATTTCCAAAATTCCATACCCATGCTGCTACTATATGCCAGATAACATGTATTCTCTATACGTATCTGATTGACGACTAGCCTTAATCGAAAGTTCTCTCTCGTTAGTGGGAGGGGTAATTAACTATAGGGCTTGCGCCTATAGGAAACCAGAACTCAGATCATAAAGTCCTCACAAAATGAGGGCGAAATCTCTGGGTTGTGTCTTATCTACAAACCCATCTGCCTTCTAAAATTTACCCCGGAACTTAGTTCGTTTAAACTCCTCACCGAATAAAAGAAATCGCACGGCGGGGAGGCTGGGGCCGAATTTTCGGAGCCCACAGCGGCACAAAGGGGAGTATGATATTATGGCTCGTCTATAAACAACAACAGTAGAAGAAATTCGCAATCAAGGGCTTTATCATGGCCCACGTCGAACCATGCATTCTGTGTGATGTAGAAAGATGCAGCCACGCACCAGCACTAGCAAAAAGTTAAGCTTCTACAAACTCGCTATATCAAGGGGGCATCGCATAGCAACAAAAGGCTTATCTTCATATGTCTGAGATTTTTTTACTGAGATGTCTTTGTGACATGTCAAATTCCTCAATAATTGAAGCAGAATTACAATTCACTTATCCGTTAAGTGAAATCAACGACAATCACGAGAGAATTATGATAATTACAGATAGATCATGAAGAATCTTAGCAATGATTTGGTTCTTTAAAATGTGCCTAAGAAGGCTATCCACAAGCAAAGTGCAAAATGACTACAATGAATGCAAGCTCCTACGAGTCACTATAAGAAATTCGTTGTACATAAAGTACACTATCTGTAAGCAAATATGAAAGAACTACGATGAATGCAAGCATCAACGACCTAAGGCAGGAGATTCGTTAGTGCACTGCAATCCACCTGCAGAAAGCAACGAGTAGTGCACGACAATCTACCTATACGAAGCAGCGAACAACTCTATTCAGAAGCTGCTACGCCACGCCACCGGATCCGCAACTTTTATGCAAGCGGACAGAAGACGTCTATAAATACTTTCAAAGTACCCCTGCACGTGCACTATAGTTTGTATACACATAAGTACATTAAAAGGGGTAAAAGCAATTATAAAACCCGCATGGGCCCCAGCGAGCGTGTTATTGGTACACATATGACGTCTAGGGATGCTGCGTGGGTTATTGAATTTAAACTCGATCCTCCTTAACAGGTAAAAAGGAGTCGACAGGGTTTAATTATAAAATGAACCCAAACACCCGCATGGGCCCCGGCGAGCGTGTTATTGGTACACACGTGACGTCTAGGGATGCTGCGAGGGCTGACAAGTGAATTCAAGTTCGAAACCAATCATTCTATACGGGTCAATAGAAGTCGACAGTGTTCGAACCAACAAACAAATAAACGGTTGTGCCGACCATTATATTTGTCTTAATACATTCATATTAGGCCTTCAAGGCCTATGACAATGAGAATTCACTATTAAGGGCATAAAGCCTACGAAACGTAATCCCCTATCGTCAAGATGATAGGGTTGACAGGGTTCAATCAACAAATGAAAATAACCCCAAACACCCCGATGATGGCCGTGTTGAATGTAAATCTCTATCGGAGGGGTTAATTTCAGGCATTTTTCAAATGCCTCCCAAAGTTCACTCAAAATCCAAAAATCGCAGATATTTAAAATTTGAAATCCAACCATTAAATACTTAAAGCAAAATCCATCCACCCTCCGCAATAGTTTATCAAGGTGGACAAATTAAAAATTTACCCCAGCTCACAAAAGAGCCAAATGCATAGTCGAAAATATCACTAGGATTCATTCTCAAACAATCTCCTTCCAGTAAGGACGTGGTACGTGTCCTCTAACCGGCGGTTTTGCCGCCAAATGGCACAGCAGAATAAACGGTTATGACCCGGGGCCATCTGAACCGAGTGGTTTTGCCGCCAAATGGCACCACGAAATACCGGTTATGGCCAGCACCGTTACGTTCCTTATTGGCATCAAATCCTTGATATATGAATCAATAGGATATGATCGATAGGGCACAAAGCCCTCTGTTAGCTAAGGTGGATTCAAATTTGTCCTCTTAGGCAAATATCTACCCCGAGTCTACAAGGTACCCTTGAACGAAGCAACCCATGGCTGCCGACAAGGATCCTTTTGTTAGGTTGGGTCGACTACCTCCTCTGACTAAGTAGACCAGGGACCACGATGGCCCGGGATGACGGAACCATGAGATCTTGATCGGGTCTATCATCCATTCCCCCACCATCCGCTTTAAGTTCAAGATGGTGAAAATTTCTATTTTAAATGCAAAACTTTCAAATTCCCAAACATTTCAAATTTCCAAAATTCCATACCCATGCTGCTACTATATGCCAGATAACATGTATTCTCTATACGTATCTGATTGACGACTAGCCTTAATCGAAAGTTCTCTCTCGTTAGTGGGAGGGGTAATTAACTATAGGGGCTTGCGCCTATAGGAAACCAGAACTCAGATCATAAAGTCCTCACAAAATGAGGGCGAAATCTCTGGGTTGTGTCTTATCTACAAACACATCTGCCTTCCAAAATTTACCTCGGAACTTATTCAGTTAAAACTCCCTCGCCGAATAAAAAGAAAAGCGGGGAGGCCGGGGCCAAATTTTCGGAGCCCACAATTGGCCTCATTAACCCTTATTAGGTTATTATTCAACTGCTCAAAAGTAGATTACACTAGGCTTTTCTCCTAATGATCTTACTATGGCTTCGTTTGGGATGGCTTTTTTACTGCTTCTTAAAGCAGCTTTCTAGTACAAAAATTAAATTTTTATACTACAAAGCTGTTTTAAGAAGCAGTAAGAAAGCCGTCTCAAACGAAGCTTATGTTAGTGGCTTCCCCATACACATGCTAAAATGGTCATCCCATTTAGACGCATCTAAGGAACCATTTATCACTCTAGCATGGATTACATTCCCTCGACTTTGTTTACATTATTCAACCAACCATATCTGGCAACCCATTGGCGGTGGATGATATTATTGCTCGTCTTACAAGGCTTCTTGTGGTCAGAGCCCTTGTCGAACTAGATATCACTTATTAGTTAGGACAAGAGGTGTGGAATGGCTCATTGACGTTTGAATATATACAGAGGGTTGAATTTAAAGGAATACTAATATATAAATTACCCTACAAATTTTTAGACATAATTTCCTTAGATGCTTCAAAGTGCAAGAGGTACAATGAACTGATCAAATCAGACCATCTACCACTTTGGAGGCCCCATCTATTAAATCAGGTCTACAATAAAAACTTAGAACTATTTTTTGAGTTATTTCTCTTTAAGATTAAAGGCACTTTTGCCTGCACCTGCTAGCCCTATGTGATGATCTCATCAACACCTACAAGCGTCACCATTGATCTTCATCCATCGATTACAATAAAACCTTCCATCCCTCCAATTTGTGAACAAACAGATGATCAGGATGCTCTACAATCTTAAGATTCATATGACAGCACTCAAACTGCTGACTTTCTAGTGTATAGAAGGTTTTAAATTCTATTTATCAAAGGAGGGAGAAATTGGAAAAAAAAATCTATCATCACACCCTTTTCACAAGGCTTTTAAAGCATAAAAGCCAAATGAGTTATTTTGTATATTTCATATTCCTAAAATTTTAGTATTGTAGACTTATATGCTATCTGCATCTTGTTGCGTTTTTTTCCCTCTGGCAATTCTTGCTAATTGGCCTTAATGTATTCTAGTGCTAGTTTTATAATGGCAGAGAGAATTAAGAACTATCATTAGAATCAATTAATTCTTAGTAGTTGTAATATTATTAGTTAACTGATAGATCAATCCAGCCAGCCCCAAATCAGGGCCGGCTCCTGGTTTACTCCAAGCGGACAGGGAACAACTCCCCCCAATGAGGCCCATGCTTTGATGGCAAATTTGAATAGGAGGGGGTGGGTTTGGAGGAAAATTAATCAGGGAGGGGGTATTTAGTAATTATGTTTTTATTTTGTATTCTCTAATAGGAGGGAAGGGATTAGGGTTGTTGATTTTCTGATTTTTCTCTTAGGTATTTAGGCTCTAACCGCTGGCAAGAGATTTGGAGAACCGGATCCTCCAGTCTTCCACTCAAATCAGAGAACCATTGTATCATGTTGTTTTTCTTCTATTTTCCTCTCAATTATCAAGTCCCCTAGTGTCTTACCTAAGGATTTCTCTCAAAATCTGCTTGATCATTGCTGAAATTTGCAAACTCAGCCAAGGATTACTAAACCTCTGCATTTATATCCTATCAAATTGGTATCAGAGCACTTTCTTGGGAGGGAAAACAAGTTTTAGTTTCTGTTTTGTGAATTGGGACCTAGATCCAATCAATGGCAACGAAGAAGATGGATGCGTTGGAAGGCGAAATGGAGCAACTCAAGGAAGGACTAGAGGAAAAATATTCCGAGGTGAAAGGAATACTATCTGCCATTAAGAACTGCGTTGGGAACTTTGAAGGGAGCTGAAAAAGATGCTTGAGATGCAATCAAAAGCATCACTGGCGACCCGTAGGGGGCAACCACGAGGAAAGGAGTTCCAGGAGGACAGCAATGAATTAGAGAGTCTCTTCCATCAAGGACCACCACGTGGAGCCCCGTTGGTGGGCGAATCGGGTTATTCCGAAGGGAAGACAACAAGGAGGGAAACCTAGCCTTGTGGGAGGTTACCCGGGCATGGGTAGAGGTGCACTGGAGAAGGGTGTGGTTGGGGGGAGCATGGGGTCAAAACAAACCAATAGAGGAAGGGAAGGGAAACACGCCACTACTACACCGGGGGAAACAACGGGAAGAAACCAATGGGGTATAGATGCACTGGCAAGAAAGCTAAAGATGTCAGTCTTTGAAGGGGAGGATGCTCAAGGTTGGGTGTACCGGGTTGAATGTTATTTTGTCATCAATGGGCTGACTGACCGGGAGAAACTCATAGTGTGGGTCTATGTTTGAAAGGAAAAGCACCAGCCTAGTTCCAATGGAGGGAGGCGAGGTATTTGATCTACTCATGGGGAGAATTCAATGAGTGCTTGTTGGAACGTTTCTGAGCAATCCGGGAAGGGGACATATGAGCAGTTCTTTGCTCTGACTCAGGATAGGAGGACAGTTATGGAGTATCGGGAGAAGTTTGCGCTATTGTTAGGGAGACTAACGGAGATCTCTGAGAAAGGATTGGAGGGGAATTTCATGAAGGGACTAAGGGAAGACATACGGGCCGAACTCAGGGTATTGAGGCCTAGTGGGATGAGTGTAAGAACTGGTCAATCCAGCCGGTTCAATTGAACGGGCCCTAATCAAATAGCGAGATTAAAAAAAGCAACGGACGAAACGAGTGGGCCACAAGCAGGAGCTAGAGCAACTGGCGAGACCCGTTCATGCGAATGAGCGAAGAAACATGTTTAGAAACAAAAAGTGGCAACTCCTCGTGAGGAGTAAGTGCGATTAATTCACTCCTGTGGAATTATACGAGCAAATGAAAGTTTGTCAAGAGGAAGAAGAAGAGGGAAGGAAATCGAGAGAAAAAGAAAGGGAGCAGGAGAAAGTAGGCACTTGCGACCAAGCCAATTGAGGTGGAGTCACGTGCATGAGTTTTAGGTTTTGGAGAGAAGGAAGAAGGTAAGAAATTTGTTATTTACAAAAATTTGATATATAAATCTTAGAATATAGTTATGAAAATTTTAAAATAGTTGTATATAAAATTATTGATAATAAAATCTTAAATTTTAAATATTATCTAGGTAATATCTTATTAATAAATTAGAAAAAAATTTATGAGCATATTTTTTAGAACAATAATGAGGTTGTGGAAAATTAATTTTAATTGAGTGCAGTATATATTTGATTATTTTGTTAAAATGTATCATATAGAGGGATAGAGTGTATAAATGTTATGAAAGATTATTTATTTATTTCAATTTGAGAAAATAAATTTTATAAAAAGATATTTTACTTATGCAAATAATAGATTAAAATGACTAGAGATAATTTGCATATTTAATAGAAGTTAAATTAATTATTATATAGAAATCATAATAGTAAAATAAATATATAGGTAGAGGATAAGTAAAAGAGTGGAAGTTATTTAAAAAATTATTTAATAATTATTAATTAATGAATATTATTTTAAATTTCAGTAATATATTGAGAGATAAGTATATATATAAATATAAAGATTATTTACATGCATTCAATAGCTAATTCTAAAGAATGAGAACAATTCTAATTAATAATATTTGATATGTTAATCATACTAATTTATTATAACTAAACAAGTTAGAGAAATTTATCAATTAAATCTTAATGATGAGGGACTTTCTAGGTATTAAATCTACCATCATCAAAGGAGTAAGAATGAACTTTTAAAGCATCCGCATCAAGGTGAGTACTCATGTCTTTTTAATTATAGTAATGATTTTGTCCTCTCTTATATTATATGCATCAAAAGAAAGTAATACCTCTTTATGAAGTCTTTATTGCAAGCTAGATTAAAAAGGTTATGCAGTGTCGGACACGTGTCGGACATGGACATGCGTCCGACACTGCATGGACACGTGTCCGACACGGCATTGGAGTGTCACAATTTCAAAAAATTAAAATTAAAACCGGACACGTGTGTCGGACACGCATGTCCGGTTATTAAATAATAAAATCGTCTGATTCGTTCTATTTAGCCTTTTCCGCAAGCGAGAAGCCCTATTTTTTCGATCCACGAAAGAAATCTTCTAGGGCGGACTGGGCGAGCTGGTAACCGACGCCAAACGGAACCCGCTACCTTCGCCTCCCTTTCCTTCGTCATTTCTGCTTAAGCTGAGGCCAAGACGAGCTCGTCTTTCTCATTCCTTCGTTCCTGCGTGATTTCTGTGGTCAGCCGAGGCAAAGTTCGCAATCAACGCCAAATAGAGCACCTTATGTGTGCAAGAGAGCCAAGACTTGTAAGTGGATTTCGTCATTTCTTCTCTTCATTGTTGAAAATGTCTAGATTAATTGAAATATTAATTGTTGTTTTTTAAAACTTACAAAAAAAAAGCTAAGGTACATGCTCGGTGTCGCTAGGTACATGCTCAATACCGAGCATGTACATGCTCGGAACAGCTCAATACATGATCGGTACTGCTAGGTACATGATTGGTAAGTTAGGTACATACTCGGTACCGCTCAGTACATGCTCGGTACCGCTAGGTACATGCAAGATCTCACCACAAAAAGATTTAGAAGTTTCAAATATGAGAAAGATATGACTAAAAAGATATTTTTCAAATAAGGAGAGAAGAAAAATTAATATATAACTTGCAAAGTTCTTTGGATATTTAGAGGATTTTGGTGATAAAGAATATTTGGTTGATAGATGGAGGATGGATCCAAAAATGTGGTGGTTGATTCACGAAGCTTCAGCACCACTTCTTCAAACAATAGCAATAAAACTTATTGGTCAAGTATCCTCTTCCTGTTGTGAGAGAAATTGGAGCACAAACTCATTTATTCAATCAATGAAGATGAATAAGATAACTCTACAACAAACTGAAGATTTAGTTTATGTGCATAAAATCTTCGTCTTCTATCAAGGAAAACCCCACTTTATATGACATGTGATAATAAGATGTTGAATGTTGCGGAGATGGGTTCGAGTGCCTTGATGATATGGTATTATTGCCTTATTGGAGGTTGCAAACTTTTCTCTAGATGGACCAGAGTTGGAAGCAATGATATTCAATGATGATGATATTGAAGGTCAAAGACCAACCTCTAAATCTAATTTTATTATTCCCTATATTAAGTAGTTGGACCTTCATGTTGTACGAAATGATTTTTTGCTTAAATTTTTGTGGTTGTACTAGACATTTTGTATTAAACATCTTTATGTTATAAGCTAAACAAGTTATCATGAAATTGATTTATTATTGCTTATCATTTTTAATATAATGTCACCTTAATTTCTATATATATTATGTCGTGTCCACGCCGCACCTGTGTCCTATATTTTTAAAAAATATCATGTCCCGTATCCGTATCGTGTCCATGTCGGTGCATCATAATTAAAATGTTGTGTTTCTGATAGGAAATACTTAGATCCAAGTATTCCTATCGCTCCACGTGAAGAAAACAACAAGAAAGTTGCTGTTTTCCACAGGAAATCAGCCCCAAACGTATGAAAACAGTAGAAAATCGTAGGAAAACTGAGAGAAAAAACTTAATGGACTTATATTCCACTAGTAGATGATCAAAGCAAAAGCAAGATACAATGTTCTTCGATTCGAGAGGAAGAACAACTCTCCGATCTTCTCCGGCCTCGCCAAGAGCCCAAGCAAGAAAACCCTAGATCTCAAATTACATTCAAATTCAAGATAACCCCTTTCTCTCCTAATCCCCCTCTAAATAACCATAATGGATTATTACAAATTACCTAAAAAGCCCATGACATTCAAAATTTTCCCTCCCACCTCATCAATTCAATCCCAAGTGGGGCTCAGCTTGTCCGCCCCTCCCTGGCTGGGTTTTCCGCCCCGCCTGGAATAGACCCGGGTTGGCCCTGGTCTAGCCGGCCCCTCCTGGGCCGGTTCACGCCTAACATTACTCCCCTCCCAAAAACTCACCTTGTCCTCAAGGTGAAAAGAAGGAAACTGCTCCTTCACTCTTTCAAAAGGTTCCCATGTAGCGTCGAAATCAGGGAGGCCTCTCCATTTGATCAGCACTTCTTTGTTGCCCATTTTATCTGGTCGGACTCCTGCAAGCTCTAGTGGTTCTAAAACCACTTCTAAATCCTCCGTCATAGTCGCTGGTAATTCTGCACTCACTGCATGCTCTCCAATGGCTCTCCTCAGCTGAGACACATGGAACACTGGGTGTATAGTGGCTGAGGGGGGTAATTTCAGTCTGTAAGCCACTGCTCCAATCCTATCCAATACTTCATAAGGGCCAAAGTACCTCGGTGCTAATTTCTCGTTCTGTCTTCTAGCCACTGTCCTCTGCCTGTATGGTCGTAGTTTTAGGAACACCTTCTCCCCCACTTCCAACTGCATGTCTCTCCTGTGAGAGTCCGCTTGCTTTTTCATGATTTGTTGTGCCCTCATCAGATGTCTCTTTAACTCTTCCAATATCTTGTCCCTTTCCTCTAGGTATTGCTCCACAGACGATACTGGTGTGCTTTCTCTTCCGTAGTGCACTAGGTGTGGAGGGTCCCTCCCATATAATACTTTGAATGGGGTCATCTGGGAGGCGGAATGGAATGAGGTATTGTATCAATACTCAGCCCAAGGTAGCCACTTTGCCCACAACCGCGGGGTTTCGGACACGAAACACCTCAAATAGGTCTCCAAGCTTCGATTTACCACCTCTGTTTGTCCGTCTGTCTGTGGGTGATAGGCGGTACTTCTCTTGAGAACTGTGCCCTGCATCCTGAACAGCTCCCTCCAGAACTGGCTGAGGAACACTTTGTCTCGATCAGACACAATCGATTCAGGCACCCCATGTAGTCTCACCACTTCCCTGATAAAAGCTGCCGCTACTGACACTGCGGTGTATGGGTGTCTTAAGAGAACGAAATACGCATACTTACTAAGTCTGTCCACTACTACCATGATGACTGTGAACCCCTCCGATCTTGGTAGGCCATCAATGAAATCCATGAACACTTCCTCCCAGACTCTGTTTGGAAGTGTCAACGGTTGCAGTAATCCTCCTGGTGCCATGGCCATGTACTTATTTCTCTGACACACTTCACACCTGGCCACCATCTCCTCCACATCTTTATGCATCCCCTTCTAGTAGAGCTCGGATGCTAGCCTCCTGTAAGTCTTCTGAACCCCTGAATGTCCCCCAACTGCACTGCCATGAAATTCCTGCAACAAGTGGGGAATGTGTATGGAAGTCCGTGGCATCACAAACCTCCCTTGATACAATAGTCTCTCCCCCTCAATACAGTAGCCCGGATGCTTACTCTTGTCTTTCCCTAGATCTTCCCTGATCTTCTTCAACTCTTCATTCAGCATACTTTCTTCCTTGATGGCTTCCCAGTCTACCATCAAGGGTACAGACAGCACCAACTCATGGAGTTCCCCCACACATCTGGATAGAGCGTCGGCCGCCTTGTTCTCCAACCCTGGTTTATACTGAATCTCGAAGTCATAGCCTAGTAGTTTGGATAGCCACCTCTGATGCTCTTCAGTTACCATCCTTTGCTCTAGCAAATACTTCAGGCTCCTCTGATCTGTCCGCACGATAAAGTGCCTTCCCAAGAGATATGGCCGCCACTTTTGAATAGCCAAGACAATGGCCATCAATTCCCTTTCATACACTGACTTCAATCTAGCCCTGGTTGAAAGTACTTGACTGAAGTAGGCTATTGGCTGGTGGTTCTGCATCAACACTGCTCCCAGCCCATACCCTGAAGCATCTGTCTCCACCACAAAGACTTGGCTAAAATCAGGAAGTGCTAGCACTGGAACTGTAGTCATGGCTACCTTTAGTTTCTCAAATGCCTGCGTTGCTGCTTCCCCCCAAGAAAATCCATCCTTCTTCAGTTGCTCCATCAAGGGCCATGCGATAGCACTGTATCCCTTCACAAATCTCCTGTAGTATCCAGTCAACCTTAAGAACCCCCCTAACTCCTTTAGGTTTCTAGGTATTGGCCACTTCTGCATTGCTTCTATTTTGTTCTGATCCGCTGCTACTCCTTCTTGGGATACCACGTGTCCCAAGTACTCCACCCTGGCCTGTGCAAAGCTGCATTTCTTCAGATTGGCCTGTAACTGATGTTCCTGCAATACTCCCAAAACCACCTTCAAGTGTTCTAAGTGTTCCTCCTCAGTTTTGCTGTACACCAATATGTCATCAAAGAACACAAGTACGAACTTCCTGAGGTACTGCCTGAAGATCCTGTTCATCAGAGACTGAAATGTCGCAGGAGCGTTAGTTAAACCAAAGGGCATTACCAGAAATTCATAATGCCCTTCATGTGTCCTGAAGGCTGTCTTTGGAACATCCGCCTCCTTCATTCTGATCTGGTGGTATCCGGATTTTAAGTCTAGCTTGGAAAACACCACTGCCCCAAATAGTTCATCAATCACTGGAATTGGGAACTTGTCTGGTACAGTGCCTTTATTCAGAGCCCTGTAATCCACACAGAATCTCCAACTCCCATCCTTCTTCTTGACCAAGAGGACTGGACTAGAGAAAGGGCTTACACTTGGTCTTATGATCCCTGCCTCCAACATCTCCCGTATCAGTCTTTCTATCTCATCCTTTTGGATCTGGGGGTAGCGGTAAGGGCGAACGCTGATCGGTGTCTCCCCTTCCTTCAAAGTGATGGCGTGCTCCAACTCCCTCTGAGGTGGCAAACCATGTGGAGGTTGAAAAACCTCCCTGAACTGCTGTATGACCGGTTGCATTTCCAGAGGAATGTCTCCCTCTTCCCCCACACTGACCTTCTCCAATCGTTGCAACTCCACCAAATATCCACCCCCAACCTCCTGAATGGTTCGGATCATGGACTTGAGAGACACCCCCGTCCTAGACAGGCCGACATCTCCCTGTATCACCATTCTCCTCCCTCCCACTACCAGTTCCATCCTCAGTTCCCCCCAGTTCACCTTTGTCTCTCCCAAAGTCTGCAGCCACTTCATTCCCAAAATCACGTCAGTACTCCCCAATTCTAAAGGAAGAAAATCCTCCCTCACCTCTGTCCTGGATGGTAATCACCACTCCCTTACAAACTCCTCTACCCATTTCTACCTTTCCCGTGCCCATCATCACGCCATAGCATCCTGTATCTACTAATTTCATTCCCAGCAACTCCAACTGAGTGGAAATGAAATTGTGAGTTGCCCCACTATCTATCAGAATCACCACCTCGTGGTCGGCTATCACCCCTTTCACTTTCATAGTGTGACTCGAAGTGAATCCCACTACGGAGTTCAGAGAGACTTCCGCCACATCCAGGTGCAACTTCTCCTCTTCCTCCCCTTCGGACCTGCTCCCACCTACCTCTTCGTCTTCCTCGTCTTCGCAAACAAGGAGAACCTGAAGAGTCCGGTCCTTGCACCTATGCCCTGGCATGTACTTCTCATCACATCTAAAGCACAATCCCTTGGCCCTTTTCTCCTGCATCTCCTTATCAGTAAGCTTCTTAAAATTTCCCCCAGGCCCTCCTCCTCCAGATCTCTCCTTTGGTACTTCTCGTGTACCCCCCGGTGCAGCTCCCTTGGAAGCTAAGAACGTGGTCGTCATCCGGTGGGATCCCCCAGAACTGCTGCCTCGATTCCCCCTCTCTAGATGCTTCTGGTCCTCGACCAACTGTGCCAACTCCATGGCTTCCCCCAGGTCGTGTGGTCTCATTACTCTAACGGCTGCTCTGATTTCTAGTTTAAGCCCCTTCATGAAGTTCCCCTCGAGCACGGTATCAGAAAGACGATCCAACCTGCTAGCTAGGTACTCAAACCGGTCCCGGAACTCTGCTACTGTCCCCTCCTGTGTCAGCGCAAAGAACTGCTCGTAGAAATCCCCTCCGCTGCTGATTCGGAAACGTTCTAGTAGGCAATCCTTGAACTCCCTCCAGCTTCGAATAGGTCGCCTCATGTCCCGCCACTGGTACCATGCCAGTGCCTTCCCTTCCAAACACAGTCCTGCCGCTGTCAGTTTCTCCTCCTCTGTCAACCCGTTGACTGCAAAATACCGTTCCACCTTGTAGATCCATCCATAGCCATCTTCCCCCTCAAAGATGGGCATCTTCAACTTCCTCACCTTCGGATCCCTTCCGTTACCTCGGTACTCTCCATAACCTCCCATTCCTCGAAGATGAGGTGCTCCCCAAGTATCCCGGTCCTCCCTCCCACGTTGGTATCCGAGTCCATCGTCATAATCCCTTCTTCCCCTTTCAAAATCAGCACCTCGACGCTGAAATTCAGCACCTCGACGCTGATATTCTCCACTTCTTTCGCCGAAATCTGCACTTCCCTCATATTCTCCCCTCCGGCCTTCAAAATCCCCACCTTGACGTTGAAAATCAGCACCTCGACGCTGAAAATCAGCACCTCGACGCTGAAAATCAGCACCTCGACGGTCATTCCCAAGGCTCATCTCCTCTCTAGAAAGTGGCTCTAGAGGTGGCATGTCGTCGTCTCCCTCAAGGATCTCCACAGCCGGATTCCTCCTCCCCCGAAGCGGGTTCGGATTTCCTCCTACGCCATGGTCGCCGACAGTCTCTCTTGCTTCCGACACCGTCGGATTAGTCTTCATCTCAAGTAATTTCTTCATCATCTCTTCCATGGCCGTGAATTTTCCCTCCAACCTTTCGTTGTTGGTGGTGATTTGATTTTGAAAATCAAAAAATCTTTCCTCCAAATCGGTTTTTAATTGACCGACTTCGCCTTCCAAGACATCCACCTTCTTTCCGGCCATTGTCCTTCTAACGGATCCACAAAAAACTTCTTCCGGAGACAAGAAACTTGCTGAAATTTCAGAATTTCAGCCGCCGGTGATCCCGGAACGATGCTCTGATACCAATTTGATAGGAAATACTTAGATCCAAGTATTCCTATCGCTCCACGTGAAGAAAACAACAAGAAAGTTGCTGTTTTCCACAGGAAATCAGCCCCAAACGTATGAAAACAGTAGAAAATCGTAGGAAAACTGAGAGAAAAACGCTTAATGGACTTATATTCCACTAGTAGATGATCAAAGCAAAAGCAAGATACAATGTTCTTCGATTCGAGAGGAAGAACAACTCTCC
The DNA here is from genome assembly GCA_022539455.1 of Dendrobium nobile. Taxonomy (NCBI): domain Eukaryota; kingdom Viridiplantae; phylum Streptophyta; class Magnoliopsida; order Asparagales; family Orchidaceae; genus Dendrobium; species Dendrobium nobile. Next base: position 36,165,041 of record CM039728.1, on the reverse strand, counting down.
GATCTTCTCCGGCCTCGCCAAGAGCCCAAGCAAGAAAACCCTAGATCTCAAATTACATTCAAATTCAAGATAACCCCTTTCTCTCCTAATCCCCCTCTAAATAACCATAATGGATTATTACAAATTACCTAAAAAGCCCATGACATTCAAAATTTTCCCTCCCACCTCATCAATTCAATCCCAAGTGGGGCCCAGCTTGTCCGCCCCTCCCTGGCTGGGTTTTCCGCCCCGCCTGGAATAGACCCGGGTTGGCCCGGGTCTAGCCGGCCCCTCCTGGGCCGGTTCACGCCTAACAGTTTCATTTTATTATATAAAGTTAATGAACACTATTTGCATGAAATGACTAGATAGATATGCTTGCATGTGTATGTTGACTGATGGAGCACACCCCCTTATGGTATTGGCTAAGGATGCAATATACCCGTGCATGTAAAAGAAAAATGTTATGAAAAAATAATGAAAAAGAAAAATGAGTGCCTTCATTGGTACTATTTTAAACGATGACTCATATGACGATTGTATTATTTATGAGAAATGATAAAGATAAAAATAAAGATATATGTATAATGTTAATGGTCATATTTGAAATAAATTTAAACGAAATTATTTTATATTCGAAAATGAGCATGCAAAAAGTTTTAATAGCTATGTATTACTGCAATTTAGAAACATGATTTACTCACTGAGTTCTATATAACTCAATGTTGTTTTCAATAACATTTTCAGGTATAATTCGATTAATTAAAATGAGCAAAAGAGATAATAATGTGTATCGTAGACGTGAAGCTCCGAGAGAAAAATATTTATATATTTTATGAGATTTTAGTGGCTCTTTCTGCTTATTAGAAATAGTTAGTTAGTAATTGAAAATTTAAATCACCGTCCGATCATCTGTTTCCGCCTCATTAATTCGAGCCTTCGAGCCGGATCGTGACACTCAGAGAGAAGATGATACTGGCTAAAAGGGTGGAGGAAAATTGTAAGATGGAAAAGGCCATCATAAGCAACATCATAGGAGGGGCCTATCGAAGTACCCCTACAATGATAGCATCCATAACCCAAATAGTATCCTTCCAGAGAGAAGCTCCTAAGGAGAAGAGTGGTAGAGTTCGCCCCGGAAACAACTTCAAGCGACTCACAGAGGTGGAAGTGTAGGAGAAGCAAGCAAAGGGGTTATGTTTTCGAAGTGATGAGAAGTACACACCGGGGTATAGAGGTAAGGACTGAACTCTTTAGGCTCACCGTCTGTGATGATGAGGAGCTGAGGAGGGACGTGTAAGTGAGGCATCGGCGGAGGAAGAAAAGCTGCATTTAGACATGGCTGAGGTCTCCCTGAACTCAATGGTGGAATTCACTCCGAATCATGTTATGAATGTGAGAGGAGAAATAGCATACAAGGAGGTAGTGGTGTTGATAGATAGTGGGGCCACCCACAACTTCTTATCCAACCATGTTGTAGACCAATTGAAGCTAAAACTGTGGGCACGGGATGCTATGGGGTGATGATGGGGACATGGAAGATGGAGACAAGTAGAGGGGTGTGTAAGTGAGTAATATTGACTGTACAGGTAATACAGATGAGGGAGGAATTTCTCTCATTGGAACTGGGAAGCACTGATGTCATCTTGGGGATAGATGGCTATAAACCTTAGGGTACACCAAGGTAAATTGGGGGATGTTGACCATGTAGCTGATGGTGGAAGGGAGGAAGGTGTTGATTAAAGGAGATGCGGGACTCTCTAAAGTCATGATGTCACTAAAAACCATAACAAGAGCCATCCAGGAGGAGAGAGGAGGATTTCTGCTGGAGTTACAGAGCTTGGGGGGGAAAGGAGGGGACATCCCTCTTTTAGTACAGCCGGTAATACAATAGTTTCATGAGGTTTTCAACCGCCTCAGGGATTAACACCATAGAGGGGACAGGAGCATGTCATCACACTAAGGGAGGGGTATCACCGATCAGTGTCAGACCTTATCACTGCCTCCAGATTCAAAATGATGAGATTGAAAAGTTGATCTGAAAAATGTTGGAGGCTGGGATCATAGACCAAGGATGAGCCCCTGTTCTAGCCTCGTTCTTGTTAAAAATAAGGATGGAAGTAGGCGACTTTGTGTGGACTACCGGGCACTAAATAAGAAAACTGTACCAAACAAGTTTCCTATTCCAATGATAAATGAGCTACTAGATGAGCTTTGTGGAGTGGCAATATTCACGAAGATGGACCTGAAATCCGGATGCCATCATATTGGGATGAGAGAGAAAGATTCTTCGAAGATAGCTTCAAGACATACGAGGGACGCTATGGGTTCTTGGTGATACCGTTTGGTCTCACTAACACCCCTGCTATCTTCAGTCCCTCATGAACAAGGTATTCCGACCTTACCTCAGGAAGTTTGTCCTGGTTTTCTTTAATGACATCTTGGTGTATAGCAAGACCAGTAAGGAGAATTTGGAGCATCTAAGGGTAGTCTTAGAGGTGTTATAGGAGCACCAGCTGAGGGCAAATTTGAAGAAGTGCTACTTTGTATAGGCAAGTGTAGAGTACTTAGGGAACGTGATATCCCAGGAATGGATGACCGCTGATGAGGCCAAGATAGAGGCAATGCTGAAGTGACCTCAACCTAGGAACCAGAGGGAGCTTAGGGGATTCCTAGGATTGACAGGGTACTACAGGAGGTTTGTGAAGGGATACAACACCATTGCTTGGCTTGGCCTTTGACAGAGCAACTAAAGAAGGATAGCTTCTTGTGAGGAGAGACAGCTACTCATACCTTTGAGATATTAAAGACAGCCATGACTATAGTTTTTGTCCTAGCATTACCGATTTCAGCCAGATGTTTGTTGTGGAGACTAATGCCTTAGGGTATGGGTTGGGGGTAGTGCTCATGTAAAACTATAGACTCATATCCTACTTCAGCCAGGTATTGACTGCCAGAGCTAGGCTAAAATTAGTTTATGGGAGGGAATTGATGGTCATTGATTGGATATTCAGAAGTGGCGCTCGTACTTGCTGGGTCAACATTTCATTGTCAGGACTGATCATAGGAGTTTGAAGTACTTACTAGAGCAGAGGATGGTGACCGAGGAGTATTAGAGGTGGCTATCAAAGTTGTTGGGATATGATTTTAAGATACAGTATAGACCGAGGCTGAAAAATAAGGTAGTTGATGCCTTGTCTAGATGTGTGGGAGAACTCCATGAGATAACCATTTTGATTCTGCTCATGTTGGATTGGGGGACCATTCAGGAAGAGAGTGTGCAAGATCAAGGGCTGAGAAAGATCATATATGACTTGTTGAAAGATGAGAGTAGCCATCCAGGCTATTTGAAGGGGAAATACTTTTATATCAGGCGAGGTTTGTGATGCCACAAACCTCAATTCATATATCGCACCTGTGTAGGAGTTCCACGGAAGAGCTGTTGGGGGCCATTTGGGTGAACAGAAATCTAGCTATTGAATCATACTGGAAGAGGATGCACGAGGATGTCAAGGAGATGGTGACTAGTTGTGAGGTGTGAAAGCGGAACAAGAATATGGCAATGAATCTAGGAGAGCTATTACAACCATTGGCACTCCCAGGCAGAGTATGGGAAGAGTTTCCATGGATTTCATAGACGGGCTACCGTGATCTGAAGGGTTCACAATTATTATGGTGGTAGTAGACATGCTGAGCAAATATGCTCATTTCATCCCTCTACGACATCCTTATATAACAGTAACAATGGCATCAGCTTTTATTAGAGAGGTGGTCAGATTACACGGGATACTAGAGTCTATAGTGTTTGATCGAGACAGGATATTCCTCAGTCACTTTTGGAGGGAGTTATTCAAGTTGCAGGGGGTTGTGCTTAAAAAGAGCACCGTTTATTACCCTCAAATTAATGGGCACATGGAGGTGGTCAATAGAAGTTTAGAGATATATCTGCGATGTTTTCCTTCAGAGACAACTCGGATGTGGGCTAAGTAGTTGGCGTGGGCAGAATATTGGTACAACACTTCGTACCATTCAGCGTCTCAGATGACTCCTTTCAAAGTATTGTATGGCAAGAATCCGCCTCACTTGGTGCACTTTGGGCAGGGTAGCACATCAATCTTTTTAGCAGAGCAGTGCCTGGAAGAGCGGGACAAGATACTAGAGGAACTAAAAAGACATTTATTGAAAGCCCAATAGATTATGAAAAGGCAAGCTGATGAGCACATGAAAGACATTTAGTTTGAGGTAGGGATAAGGTGTATTTGAAGCTTCGTCCCTATAGGCTGCAGACCATGGCTAGTAGGAGGAACGATAAGCTAGCTCCACGATACTTTGGCCTTTTCGAGATAGTGGAGAGGATCAGAGTAGTGTCATATCGACTGAAGCTACCGCCGACTGTGGCCATACATCCAATCTTCCACGTATTACAGTTGAGGAGAGTAATAGGGGAGCACACCTCAATTGTAAAGCAACTAGTGACACTTATAGAGACTTAGAGATACTGGAGTTAGTAGGAGTACGATATAGAGAAAGGAGGAAGTACAGAAGTGCTGATTAAGTGAAAAAACCTACCGGAGTACGACACTACTTGGGAGCCGTATGAACGGATGAAACACTAGTTTTTGTTCTTCCACCTTGAGGACAAGGTGGTTTCTTGGGAGGGGGGTATTGATAGAACGGTCCAAGATGGACCGATCCAGCCGGCCCCAAATGAGGGTCGGCACTTAGTTTACTCCAGACGGACAGGCAGCAGCAACCCCCCCCCCCCCCATACACACACACACACACACGAGGGGGCGAGTTTGAAGGTAAAGGGCAAATTTTTAAAAGGAGCAAAGTTTACAATTCTATTAGGAATAGGAACATGAAATTAATTAAATTTAAAAAGGAGCAAAAATGCGATCCTGCTTAGCGTTTTCTGAAGAAAACGCAAAGCAGACCTACGTTTTGCATGAAAATGCAAAGGAGCTTCCCGTTTTCTTCATCGGCTAACTCACAGGTGAAAATTCTACCGTAACTGAAGCAGAAAAACTCGGACGTGGCATGTTTTGAGGCCTGGACCCGGCAAATTTGATCGTTCGTCCGTGAATCAAAGCAAACCCGTGATATTTTTCACATATATTTTTTAAAAAAAAATTTAACTAAACTTAAAAAAATATTTTGCCTTTTTTATTCTAATCTCTCAATTAACAAAACTTTAATTATATTTAATAATATTATTAACATGTCTATAAATAACAAAACAAAATATTAACTCAAGCTTTTAAAATTATTGACTTTGAGGCAATCTGGGAACCGTAGCAACTAACTACTTATTCCAAGAGCAAAAAATCATAAAAAATTTATTGAATTTGAGCCAACATTCTGCCTGCCAATGCACTGATTTCATAAAATCGGGTATAGTAGGAATACGCCGAAACATTGGGCAACTAAATCTAATTTATAATATAAATAAATTGAGTACTTTAAAATAGGCTTAAAATTAAAACTTGAATCAATTCAATAAACAAACCGATTTAGTTTAAATAAATAAATAATTGTAAAATACATTCAAAACTAAAGATCTAAATTATCAAAACAAACACTTCAAACTTTTAAATCAATTTAATTGAGCAAGCAATTTAAATATTGATTAAAAATTTAAATCCAATCTTCAATTAAATTTAGAACTTCAAATAAATCTAATAAACAATTTTTTAAATATAATTGAAATTACCAAACTGAATAATTGATTTTAAACCAAAACTTATTTTAAATTATAATTCTTTGATTGTTAACGGACACAATCCGGTCCTCTAAATTTTTTTTTTTAATTAACGTACCCTTGGCCAAATTTTTGAAAGGAGCAAAGTTGCTAAATGTTTTAGGAGTAGGAGCATGAAAGTAATTAAATTTTTTAGGGTTTTGCGTTTTCTTCATAAAACGCAATCCAGGTTTGCGTTTTGTAGGAAAATGCAATTATTGAATGCGTTTTCTTCAGGGCATGTAAAGTATAAAAAAATTAATTTATATTATAATATTAATAAGAAAAATTATAATTTGTAAATGTCATTTATAATTTTTTTAAGAAATTATTAATGCAAAATTAAAAATTAATTGAAATTAAATTATTAATCATAATTATAACAATTAAATTTAATATAGTTTAATTAATATATATTTAATATACTTTATTTATGTATAAAATTAATTAAAATTCATTACTAAAGTATTAAAATTAAATACTTAAGTATGTTACTTTATAATTTTTTTATATTATGAATGAGTAATCTATTAATATTGTATAATGAATTTTAGGAGTGAGTCATTAGTAGTCTATTGAGATGATAAAGTTGGTTGTTCACCGAGAGGAAGGATAAGTTGGTGGATTTAATAAGCCAGATTACAGTAATGCTTGATGGTTTTGAACTCCATTTATAATACAAAAATTCATAAATATTTAAGGGTGAAAATGAGACAATCTGACTCACGAGCCGGCTCAAAGTTGACTCTTTAACGAGCTTGCTAGTCAAGCTTATTGGATATCGAGCTCAAGTTCGGACAGAATTTTAAGTTGTTTGAGTTATCGAGCTCGAGTTTGACTTAGACATTGTTCGGCTTAATTACTGTCGAGCGGTTTGAGTATGCTTTTAATTAAGGCGGAAGGTGGAGTTAGGGATGAACCGAAATTAGTTTAAATGATGTAGTTTCTATAGAAAACGTGATCCTAGATCGCATTTTCTGTACAACTCTGTTTCTTCAGCATTTTTGTCCCGTTATTATTAAAAATATTAAGTACAGTAATATTAGATTAATTTTATTTATAAATATTAAGTATATTAGTAATATAGTTAGGTGTAATAAATTTAGAGATATATTATTTATTTTGAGTGTAAGTATTAACTTGTTTATTTTAGGAATAATATAAATATTTGCCTATTATTTTTTTTGTTTAAATGAAAGCTTAAAAAATTAGCTTGTTTGGAAGAATTTGTAGAAATAACTTGTTTTAGTTAATGAGTATTATATCAATTTAAATTTAATCAGATTAATATTATTGATTAATACATTTAATTACTTAAAGAATATAATCAGATTAATAAATTGATTGTTAATTTTTAAATAAATTTAATCAGATTAACAAATTCAATAATATACGTTTTTAAAATAAAATTGATTGTTAATTTTAAATTTAAAAGAAAATTTTATTAAAACTGATTGTTAAATTTAAAAGAAAATTTTAATTGTAGGAAATGTTTTTTATCTGTTATTAAATAAATTTTTTTTTAATTATTAAATATTAAAATGAATTATTAAAATTTTAATAGAAATGTTCTAAGTAGACATTGGATTTATCTGTAAAAAATAATAATAGATGCACATGCTGCTTGAAACTTAATGAGAACATTGGATTCCTCTGTTAGGAGATGTCATTGAAAGCATTGGATTCTTATGTCATCTAGTTGTACGTGATTGAACATATCATATAGCTGGCTATATCTAGTCCCATCAGATAGACTATAAAGTTGAAAGATTCATTAATATGTTAATGTATATTTTGGCTGCACATGTTTACACTCTCCTATTTAAAGAGTACATACATAGCATATGAAGCATTTTTGTTAAGTCACTCAAAATGAGTTGGTCATATATGGAGATGCTAAAAGGAGTACCCAACAAAGAAAAATTTGATGAAGAAAGTCGTAGGATTCATGCTTCTATAGCACGAGCCGGTGATACTCCATTAGAGCGAAAGGCGAATACAAATGAGATTTTTCGGTGTTGTCTCCACAAATGGTCAGAAGAAGATGATGATAGGCTCTGAACTAAACATGCTGAGTTGATCGTGGTAAAACTTTTCAGGAAACAAAATTTTTTAAATGCTGCAGGTTGGAAATCACTTGAAATTAGGTTCAGAGAGGTTAACGGTCATTTTGTTAGCCCTCACTTCTTACAGATGCGATACCACGAGCTGAAACGCCACCGAGACAAGGGTTATTCACCACCAGATATCGACTGTAGTCACCTTGATCATGAGCATGTCATTTTTTATCGTAGTTGGTGTTCGAGATATGACAAATTTATTAAAAAAATTTATAAATATCGGATGAAGGAGGTAATACCTGATGGTCAGCTGAGAGAGTTCTTCAAACTTGAGGATTGGCAGGACCTACAGTATGAGTTTGAGTGCAAGATGAAGTGTTGCCCAACACAGTCACAGCTCCAATCACGTATGCATATGCTGCTTAGGAATTAGTACACCTGTAGCATCGCTTATTCGAGGCCATCTTTTATATTTTCATGCCCGTCGTCCTTTTTATTTAGCAGCAAGAGTGTCTTTTATTTTAATATGTTATGTTATCCTGTTTATGTGGTTATCCCGTACTAAAAAAAAGAAGGATCAGTAATGGAGATTGCTTAATTTATTTTATATTTATTGACAACATATTCTGAATTGATAACACAAGCTAAGTTGATAAAAGTAGATGAGTTAAAAATTTTGCGAAATTAAAGTACACACATTTAATATAAAGACTGATTTCAATATAAAGATAAGAGTACATATTATGAAAAATGAACATAATAAAGTCCAGACATAGTACATCAATAAATACTCCTGAATTTCAACTATCTCTTCTTCCTGTGCCTAAGAGCATCTGTGCCTGGGGTGTATCTTAATGGTTCCCTCCTACTCCTCTGGAGTTGTGGTTCTTCTTCTTCTTCATGATGCACCTCCTCTTCTGCAGTGTTCATGTCAGGTTGGTCTTTTTCAGCAACTATGCCATGCTGTGATGGAGTTCCTGTCCAACCAAATAGTGTCGTCCACATAGGAATGTTCAAGTCAAATGGAGCATCTCGCCCATACGAAGATGTTGTACCAGGCCATTGTGATTCTGGAATTGTCCAATGGCTTCCTCTTCTGCCCTGAGATGAAATCCCTTCACCACGTATTATAGAAGGCCCTGCTCCCGTCATCCCTAAAGGTCGGCCAGAATCAGCTGATCCTACGTACATAAAGTGTCTTGGCTGATCTATAGGATTTGAACATAATCCTGAACTATGAGATGTAGATCTCCTTGCAGGCTGCTCCATTACTGAAGTTCGTCCTCCTCGTCGAGGTTTCCGGCCAGTAGTATCAATATATACAGATTGCTCCACTTGTCTTGCAAGTTCGACAATATCAGCATATCCTTGATTTATAGACCCCCCACTCTCCATCTGACCCGTAGCATATGATTCAGCAATTTCTTTGCTACGCAAGAAGTAATCAACCTATAAATGCAAATTTATTAATAATTATAATATAATCAACTTGCATATGACGGAATATTTAAATATGTACGAAATCACTTACCACTATCCTCTCCCCCGGTGACCTAGGATAAATTGTTTCTGGTGGATTTGTCGCCTCTTTAAGTAGGTAGATGGAAGCCCAAGATTTGTATCATTATAAATAATCTGATAACTCCTTCTGACCATCTCCTAATGGATGCGTGATGGTTGTAATTAGTGCTAATATGTTATTCCATAACTCAATATATCCTCTATGATAATGAAGCCAATCTACCTCAGCTCGGCCTCTCCCATCAACCCGTCGAAATTCACACTCCATGGGCTCAATCGTTCGAGGTTGAATGCCTCCAAATTGTCGCATCACCCTGTCAGGCAAATGCCACTCTACCCGTTTCCAGCTAATCAATGGGACACGAGCCATCCATAGGTTGTTCGCTTCATGGCATATTGCAGGCATCATGCCCATTATAGCATCCGAGTAAGGCATAAATATTGCCTGCGTTGAGAGATAAAATTACTAATTAATATTTACTAGGATGATATAGTAGATTTAAATTAGAGCTACCTGGCTAAGTTGAAGTCCATCCAGCTCATCTCTGTATGTCATCATGTTCCCAAGTGGAACTTCTCGCACTCTTCCTTCAGCCCACCTATAATAATTTTATGTTTGTCAAATTAATAATTTTAACAAAAATACACCATAAGAGTTTTAGTGAATGCCAAATTACCTCAAAGCTAGGGGCTTTCCAATGATATCCCGTGGGTATGGAACTCGAAGTGTTGCCTGCCAACATGTATCCGCTCCCAAGCCCATACCTGCAACAGAGGTAGGCATCCAGCTATGTACATTCTCGAAGGTCGTGTCGCTAGATTCAACTCTCTATATAGATGTGCCAATACCGCCGAACCTAGAGAGTAATGGGCAAAATTCTCTATGTGCTCAAGTAATGGGAGATATTGCATATGCACGTGGGATCCGGATGTATCAGGCAATAAATAACAACCAAGCATATACATAATGTCTGCCCTAACATGTCGAAGGAACACATGTCGGGGTAAATCTTCATATGACTCCCGATAAAAGGTCCATCGTAACCATCGAAGCGGTATAATTGAGTACGCTTGTGAATGCCCCATTCTGAAGATAACCTCTACATCGTTATCGTCAGGATCATGGTACGTAACATTTGGGTCTGCGTGGGACCCCAATAGCTCATTACAGCACTCTATCCATGTATCCCAACGTAACCCGTCTCCGACTACTGAACTACCAATAATTGGCGCATCATCTATCCTGATGCCCAAGAGCAACTGAACATCCTGTAATGTTATCGTCATCTCCCCCACCGGTAAGTGAAAGGTGTTTGTTAGTGGACACCACCTTTCAACCAATGCACCTATTAAAGCGTGGTCCAATTGTATGAACTGTTGGTGCCGAATTGAGTCCAAGCCTGTGATATGAAGTGCATGAAGCATTCGTCTGCAATGAATTGGCCACTCACGTGCCATATGTAGGTGGGTTGAACCCACAAGATGCACAGCCTGTGGAATAATAAATTATGAGTTGATGAAAAATTTGCATTATAATTGATATATTGGGAGAAAAATTACCTCATTAATGCATGAAGCTCTATGAGCATCCCCCAATAATCTTATGCTATGAAGCTCTTCTACCTCTGGCACATCTACTTGTGCACGACTACCTCGTCTAGATCGTCGTGCCCGACCTCTTTCTCCTCTACTTTCCATATCGTCTAATTGGAAATATAAAGAATCTTATTAAGACGAGTAGAAGCAAGATTAAAGTCTTTACAGTATTTACTAATATGCAAAAAAAAAAATGTGAAGCCCATTTAACAGCATTACATTAATTAAATATTCAAGTGCAAGCAAAATGACATTTGAAATAACATATCCATTACAATTTCTCAATAACCTTAATCTCTCCTCGTTGTTGTCCTTGGATTAGTAGGGCAGGTAGCAATGTTGTGACCCTTGTTATGATAGAAGGAGCATGTTCTACTTGAGGATGCACGGGTTTCATCCATACTGTTACGATAACGGTTAGTTCTAGGTCTCCCTAAACGACGCCGGATTGTAGGAGCTAATAATGGTATAATGTCAAGATCTTCATTATATGGTGGCCATAGTGTCCTCTCCGGGATTACATGGAAAATTCCTGAATAACTTTCTTTGTAACACACTAAGCTGTAGTAGGTCGATACAAAAGCATTGTGATCCCAACGTCGTGAACTCAAAGCAATTACTGCATGTTTGCATGGCATGTGATAAATTTGTGGGTGACCACACGAACAAGTGCATGTTTGTGGAGATGTAATAATAAAGCGAAATGACCTACATGACATGCCAAACACCTCGAACTCATGGTTATTAATTTGGGTTGGTTGTGGACTTCTACGTGCCTGTCGTTCAGCCAATTCTAGAACTGCCTTTGTGCGTGGAACAAATGCTGAGCTATCAGAAGCAATCCATTGTTCAACCTTGGCTGCTCGCTTTATGAATAATGAGACAAGATTGTAATATATACTCATGATTAGGCCTTGTATAGGTAATCCGCGGGCTCTTCGTAGGACGCCATTAAAGCATTCAGAGGCATTTGTTGTCATTACTCCATACCGAAATCCACCATCGTAAGTTAGGGCCCACTTCGTGCGATCCCTCTCCATCAACCAATCGTAAGCCTCTTTCTTTATGTTTTGTATGTCTTTCATGTGTCTTTCGTGGATTTTAATATCATCTGTATTTCCTGCCCAATACATTTTATCACAAACAGCATCACAATCAGCGATGGCTAGACGTCGCAAAACTTTCTTAAAATTTTCTCGCAGGTGACGTAGACAGTGTCGATGTGCAGCCCATGGGAAAACCTCAGAACAACCGCGTATCAAGCCGGCATGTTTGTCGGATATAATACATAAATCAGGCCGGGAATGCGTACTCAGAATCAGATCATGCAGCATCTGCAAGAACCATATCCATGATTCTATGGATTCGGATTCAACCACTGCAAATGCAAGAGGGTCTAAACCACCATTTCCATCGACACCAACAGCAGCAAGCAATGTTCCTCGATATTTTCCTAATAGGAAAGTACCATCTAGACAAAGAATTGGATGACAATGTTGCCATCCCAAAATGCTTGGCCCAAAGGACCAGAAAATGCTCTTGAATCGCATACCTTGTGTGACTTGAATATTATAAACAGATCCAGGCACTGCTAAACGTATTGCTTCCATCATCCGGTATAATGAACTGTATGATTCTTCGTAACTACCAAATACTGTTCTTATTGCTTTTCTTCGTGCATCCCAAGCTTTCATATACAATACTTGAACATCAAATTTTGAGCTGATTCGGGTAATGATTTCTTTTGGTTTTAAATCTAGTTGTTGTCTTAAGGTTCCTGTTATAAATTGGCAGATGAACTTCGAAGTACAGTTCCGATGACTTGCAGACAATATCGGGTTGGTGCATGTATGTCGCCCGGTTATGGTTGAAATCTTTCATACCCCTCCGAGGCGTTTACTCTTTGCTGCATGGAGACGCCAAAGACAAGGACGAGTTTGGTTATCGTGTTGGACACATACTACTGTTAGACGTGTCTTATTTGAGGTTGATTTCTTGAACTCTACATTTTTAATTATGGACCACCCAGATAGAGCACATTGAAGTGTTTCCTTGCAACCAAATGTCATACCCTCATACAGATGATCTGGAATGTTGGCATCAAAGTTTTCTTGATGATTATTGACCGGAACATCAATACCATCACTTGCGTCCCACTCTTGTGCAGTGCATAAGTTTGCTTGGAACTCATTACTTACCATCATATCATCTAGATTTTGTACATTTTGTGCAGTATGTTGCTGAATAATTTGATCTGCACGCATTGTTACCTCCACATCCTCAATAGGCGGTGCTTCTGGCTCCCTGCTCGAGTTTTCGCTAGAACCGTTATACATCGTCTCATAATCGGGTAGTAATGCTTCGCTGTTAGGATGTGTTGACTGTCCTTCAGCTGGTGCACTGCACTCCCCTATATTATGCCCCATCGAAGGTGAGACTAATATACATGTTGGTATGTTGAGGTCGAATGTCGGTCGTGAGCTCATGCTCATCCGACGTGAAGATGAAGGCTCGGTTTTTATGGGTGTTCGCCTACAACAAAATTTTGACCATGGATTTATAATTATATTATAAGTATACGATTGGTTAGCATAAATTCACTAAAGTATTAACATTGAATTTTACCTAGGTATGTAGGTGGAGTTGCGAGGGTTATCAAATACTATGTTTGGTGGAGAATGAGTCCGGAGCACTGGCGCGGGTAATTCTTCAAACTCAACGTACATGATCACAGTTCTTCGTCGTCCTTCTGTTAGAACGAAGGTACAAACTTCATCATCTGTAATTTCAACTGCAGTGTGACCGCCGTTATTCCGTAGTCGACATGCGAGATTCACAGTGTGCGTGGTGTAATCACGATGTAATGCTCTAAGGATCCTAATTTTAAGGTCCTCTAGGGTGATAATGTCGTTAATCTGCAGAGATCTATTTCTTCCACCAATATATGTTGGTGTGAAATCCTCTGCGAGTTGTAGGGCCCCATCAAAGAACAATATGAGTCGTGACATAGTTTCTGATGATCAATGAGAAGATACATAAATCACATTAAATTACTTTTTTTAATCAATGAAAATATACTAAATCTGTATGACATCTTATGCAAATATCTTATCTATCAACTATATCTCCGTCATATACTCTATCTCCCACTCTTGATCTCTCTCAATCTCTCCACATATTTTTTTCTAATCTACCTAAAGAATAACCAGAAATAATTCGACTTTTAATTTTAATTTCATATTGTATAGAAGATTGAAAGCTAGTAATGTTTAATCTCAATATTACGTGTTAAATACGTAATTTGAATAATTTTAGATATTATGTATGTAAAAATTCCTTCAGTTTAATAAATTTTCTTTGATAAATATTTTATATATATATATAATTTCAATATTAAATTTTTAAAAATAACTCAATTCTATTTATTTCGTTAAAAGATAGATAAATTGTAATAATAACAATAACATTTTACTAATAATTTATTTTAAAAAAAATTAATTTCATTAAATGTACATTTACTCAATATTAAATTAAAGATTGGTGATTTGGCTTTCCATTTATAATTGAGAGGGATTTGTGTGGAATCTCTTAAGTTCTTATGGGAAAGTATAAATTAATTGGTGGTCATTATAATATTGATTAAAATAAGATAAATTTAGCTTGATAGTCTACAAACCTGCTTTAAGTGCTTTGGCCTAAATATGCAAGCTTATTACTTAAGTCTTGTTTGGGACGACTTTTTCATTGCTTTTTAAACTAATATTTTAGTACAAAAATTAAAATTTTTTAACTAAAAAATTGTAGTCCTGAATAAAGCCTTAAATTAAGTGATTTTTTTTTTTGTTTCTAAGACATTAATCATGAATTCGACACAAATTATTTAGTTTTAATGTCAGCTTAAATATGTAATTGATGATTTTATCTTTATTTTATCTTAAATAATATAAAAGGGATACATTTCCATCCTTCTAGAAGTAAAATTCTTATATTTTTTATTAAGTAGATAATCAATTAAAACAAAGTCCAAAAGCTGTGGTAAGGAGCAGCATGGAAAATCCTGTAGGGTTTTAAGGGGGCCAAGTATTAATTTTTGTGCGATAGATGGGCTCCTTTTCCATTGTTTCTATTGAAGGTCGTTGAAGTGGTGACCAAAGAATTAATAATGGAGGATTAATGGAGGATTTAGGCAAGTAAATGTGTTTATTGTTTTCTTCCTCGCCAGTGGCTTTAAAGTCACCTAGATGTTAATCCTTTCTTCTTGGTGTTCATACTTTGTTATTTTTTAATTAATGACAATAATGAAGGTGGCGTGGAAGTCTTGCCATAAATTTAATATTGAATATAAATATTTTTAAATAAAAGTATATTTTTCAAAGTAAATTACTAGTCACTGTTATATTTTTTTTATTCTTTATCTAATTTTTAATCAAGCACCTATGTCTCCCTCTCTCTCTCTCTCTCTCTCTCTCTCTCTCTCTCTCTCTCTTACTCTCTATCAACCTCTCCATCTTCTTAATTTTCTATTAAACTATCTCTTACTTCCTCTACCACTCTACATCTAAATTAATTTTTAAACCTTTTATTTTTTATCATCCAAAAAAATTATTATTGTTAATTATGTTACTATTTCATTCTTAATGTTATATTATATGAGATTAATCTTTTACTTTTAAACTAAACAAATAACTTAAATATTTAATATTAGTAATTATAAGATTATTATTTTTTCCTAAAAAAATCAAGATTAGTTTTTTTCAAACTTCCAAAAATTATTTAAACTCTCTTTTTTATATTTTCATAAATATACTTTATATTCATCTTAAATGAATTTTTTAATATACTTAATTTTAAATTTAAGATACTTTTTAAAAAAAATATTCTTTTGATTTTTACCATATTAATAATTTTCTATTTAAATATCATTTAGACTACTTTTATATAATAATTCTTTTAATTTCTAATGTTTCTTTTTTTAATGTCATTATTAATTACATAATTAAGGGATTTTTCATATATCTCTAAATGACAAAATCTTACAAACATATATATCCTTCATTAATTAAAATGATTTATTATTTATATATCTTACTATTTTTATCAAATTATTATTTGTATTTTTAATATTTATGTTTAATATATAACTTAATATTTAATATTAGTAAATAATACTTTATTATTTATTTAGAAGCTTAATATTTAACTATAATATAAAATTTAATGTTTAATATTTATATCTAACTGAACTTCTCACTCCTATTCTCTCTCTCTCTGCCTACAAAAAAATTATTTTTCTCAATTATTTTTTCACAAGAAATTCCACTTCATGGCATCAAGGGGATAAATATTCATAAAGTACAAACAAAATTTCAAAACTAAGATTATTATTTGCTCTAAAAAATTTTTCATCACAAGATTTGTACAACATTACAATCATAAACAAAAAAATTTCAAAACGTACTAACATTATTGCTTAAACAATACTCCCAATTTTTTCCAGGCCAATATTTGAACATCAAATCTATAACAAATTTTCTCAAAAAATTTGTACAATAAGCAAATACTTATACAAAATAATTCAACAAAGTGCAAAAAAATATTGTAACTTGCATATTCAAACATCTTAAAAAATCTTATATACTAACCTCTTTTACTAAGCCGTTCCCTTAAACTCAACTTCAACCAAACAAACATTTTCTCCTCCACATTCTCCTCTATTTATAGGCCACATACAGCTTTTAAAAAAAAATTCCTTTGGATACAAGGTCACGGACCACCTGTGCATTCACGTTATTAATGTTCATTCACGGGAAACCTTTCCCTCTTCTCGCCGGGTCCAAGCACCAAACACTGCCACGTTCGCATGAAATATGGCAGATTTTGCGCAAGTAGGGGTCTGGTGATGAAGAAAACGGGAAGACCCTTTGCATTTTCATGCAAAACGCAGGCCTACTTTGCGTTTTCTTCAGAAAACGCAAAGTAGGATCGCATTTCTGCTCCTTTTTAAATTTAATTAATTTCATGCTCCTATTCCTAATAGAATTGCAAACTTTGCTCCTTTTAAAAATTTTGCCGAAGGTAAATTAATCAGGGAAGTGTTGTTTAGTAATTATGTTTTTATTTTGTACTCTCTAATAGAAGAGAAGGGATTAGGGTTAGGGTCAGGTGATTGTTTGCTGATTTTCTGGTTTTTCTCTTGAGTGTTTGGGCTCTAGTCGCCCGCTACAGATTTAGAGAGCCGGATCTTCCTCTTGAATCGAAAATCCATTGTATCTTGTTATTTCTCTTCTATTTTCCTATCAATTATCAAGTCCCCTAGTGTCTACCTAGGGATTTCTCTCAAAATCTGCTTGATCCTTGCTGAAATTTGCAAACTCAGCCAAGAATTTCTTAATTTCTGCACTGATATCCTATTATTAACATCCTAACAATGTTTGGCATGGCAACATGCACAAAAACATATTGGCCTTTGTCAAGCACAAAAAATTACAACAATGTATCTGGGCAACTTCAAAATAACAAATTGCTGACAAAGATAAGCAGAAAGTTACCTTGGGCTGAGAGAAGGCCAAGTTCTTTATTTTTGAGAAATGCTTAGATGAGCCGCCTTCTACGACATAAGAAGCCAAAGTGAAAGGAGCCCCAACAAAGCCTAATACAGCAGCTTCGCCTTTTACCTGAATCAAGCAAGACATTGGTTTCTAACAGAAGACATTAAGATATGCCAAACTGCAGCAACAAGATAAAACAAACATGAAGGAAATAAAATTAGAAATTAAAATAAATGATTAACCAAGAAGAATATGCAGAGATGTTATGAGGACTCATACTTCTTTCAGGCAGCTAGCTTCAGTATCATTCAAAAGACTAGAAGATAAATGCATCTTTAAATGCTTAAGTCAGCCAATCAATAAGTTTTTGCTGTTAAAGATAGACATATCAATCCCAAAGTTACTTCTGCCTATCTCACTTTTAAATGAAAAAGCAAATCACCATGTCTGCATGCACGCATATCAATACATATCACCATGGGTGCGCACAACCCTGTGTGTGCTTATGCTCAAAACTGTGAGATAACTAAGCAAAGTAGAATACACAGAAAACCATAAAGTGTATCAAAGTGACTTCATCATTTTTAACGGGGACTTAACAGCATATTTAGAGTATGAGAGTACTTCTATTCAACATTTTTAACTTTTAGCACTTATCAAACTTCATCATGTTGGTGACATTATGCGTGCAAGGTAGAAAGACGAGGATTAAATAAAACACAAAAAAACAAAAGCACATGGCATAAAAGTTTTCCATTCGGGCAGCAAAAAAGAAATATGAAATGGAAAATGATTCTTTCATCAAATACATTCACATTTGAAATGGTGCCCTGTCAGCAGGTTATGTATTAGCTTATGTAGCATTTTTTAAGAGAATTAATTATGTTTGATTCTTATTGTACATGCAAATCTTAAATCTTCCACAAAATTAAAAAAAAAAGTAATAATAAAGAACGTCATCCACATACAAGGCATTTCAAACAAAACTAAGCTCTTACACCTTTAAAAAAACTATTCCATCCAATTATAACAAACTTCACCCAAACCCTATTTTTAGATAATTATTTATTTGCTAAATACCTAATATATGGGTAAAAAACTTTTTTTTTAGTATGCTGAAGATGAAGAGCCGCATGAAGGATGCACAGAGCTGGGTATTGATTTGCTCAATTTAAAATATACCTTTTCCCCCATAAGCAGCCCAAATGGTACCAATTTAAATGTGCATCTCATTAATGTAGTTACTAGTAGAGTATTTGGGAGGTGATAGATAAATGCTTAACTATATAAGAAGATTATGGTAGAATATATCCTCTTAATTAAGGATATGAATTCAATTATTTATTTCTTTATTGTATTCTCCTTTATGCAGATTTATAGGCCTTATTACAAATCAATGAGACAATAATTTTATTATTTTTTTCTTCTCAACACCTCTCGAGATGGTCTCAGAGCATATTTAAAAGTGGCAATCATCCCCTTTTGTATCCCTACTTGAGTATCACACAGTCGCACCCACCCCTACCCCATATCCCAATCAGTGCTCAATCTTCAGCATTCACAAGTTTCACTCTGGTGCATCTTCGATAACCCCCACACAACCATACTTTGCCCCGCCCTGCCACATTCCTCTTTGAGCTCACTCCCGCACATAGTTGCATTGTCGCACTTTTGTCCCCTTTTGTAACTTTTTATTAGACAAGCCTCTTCTTTTCCCTCTCTTTCGCCATTGAGCCCTCCTCAACAGCACCTCCCACCACAATTTAGATCCGATTAAGCATTCACTGATCTCTAAGTCATCTAACCAACATCTTCGCATTGCCCTCCAATTCCAAATAGGTAAAAAACAATGTACTACTCAACATATTCATCCTTTATGTTATTAGATCAACTAACCATTTAGTTTCAAAATTTCACCTTGTCTTCATGGTATGTTTCTATTCCAGTACATACCAATATGCACTGTAGCATAGGTTATGAAAGCATGACAGCAATACCGAAATAAATGTTCTTCTCAGTCGTCACGCCTAGTATCTGTTCATTCCCCACCTAAGGGCAAACCCATTGATTATCAATTGGTATTCACTATAAAATTTCATTATGATATAATAATTGATCACTACAGGATTCAGTTAGTTGCATAAGGGTTCATGAATATATATAGGATCAACTCTTTTAACACCTTTTCCCATGTTGTTCACTTGAACTTTCCTTAGATTCTTCTATTTGTGGCCATCAATTAAGGTTAAACTATACTACAAATGGATGTTCGTAATATATTTTTTCTGAACCATAAAAAGCCATTTATGTGAAACAGCCTACCAGAGTTGTTATTCAAGGGGAGAATCATATATTTCTCAAGAAGGCTATCTATAGCCTTCAATTGAGTCCACAAGTATGGTTTGACAAATTGTGTAATGACCTAGCTAATATTCGTCTTCAAAGCAACACAAAATATCATCTTCATCAAGCGTAATTCTACTGGATCTAATACTCATTATATTGCTGACAACTTATTCATGGGAAATAGCCATCACAATATATCTATCAAAAGTGCTTCATCACAAAAGATTTAGGACGACCTAAATACTTCTTTAGGATTGAGTTCATCTATAAATATGAAAATTTTCTTTGTCAAATAAAAATATGACATTAACCTCATTGAAGATATAGGCCTACTTAATCATAAACCTATTAACACACCTACGAATACTATAAATACAATTGATGATTTTAATGCATCTCTTGATGATCCATCTTCATATCTCAAATTAGTGTGCAAACTCATTTATCTAACTATTATGAGACCTGAAATCTCTTTTGTTGTTGAAGTGATAAGTTAGTACAAATAAAATCCAAAGAAGCATTAGTAAGCTATTCTTAGCATCTTTAAATATATAAAGGCCTCCTAAAAATGGGTTGCTTTGGAAAGAAATTGAAGAATTTGAACATTGAAACATTCTCCAAAGATGATTATCCTAGCTTTATTAAAGACTAAACCACTGAATATTGCATCTTTGTTTCAGAAATTTGGTCACTTGGTAGAGCAAGAAAAAGACATTTGTAGTAAGATCAAGTGCTGAAGCAGAATAAATATGGCGCATTCTGCACTTGAATTGATGTAGAAAAAAACTCTTATATGAGAATTTTATTTTGCTATTATTTAGCCTATGAATTTATATTGCAAAAATTGTGCCACTATCCAAATTGCTAACAATCATATTTTTTATGAATACACAAAACAACTTATTTATAGGCCCTCTTACAAGTAAATACGACATATAATGATATTGTTATTCATCCCAATACCTCCCAACAGACCTAATTCAGGTGTATGGCATTCTTGTATGAAATATTACCTCCTCCCTTAATATTGACAATGCCTCGCCTACATAGGGAACTGATTCTTCTGGAACAAACTCCGTTACTCCAGCAACATCATTAGCTGTTCTTAGTGGATCATGTATAACTGGACCTTTTCCTTTGAGAATGTCAAATGGAATGTTCATACCTGGCAAGGGGGTTAATATGTCTGAGAATAATATGACCTGCAATACCAGGATAGAACAGGGTTTAGAAACAGTACAAGAATAAATATCCACCAAAGTAATAAGGTAAGTCACTTGTTCCCCATAAAATGAGCAACACTTATTTCTGTCAGGCTTAGTTTATTGCAATATTGCTTCAAAGAGCTCTACTAAACCTATCAGACCTGAAAAGCTGTGCTCTGGAGAATTTTTGCATACCCCTATTAAAACAATTTCTTTAAATGACAGCTAGAATGCCTTTGTTTATGGATGCAGTCATTTCTGGCCATTTTCTTCAATGAAGAAAAATAATAAATCAACAATTCGATGAAGAGGAGCATCTTGCTTGAGAGATATGGAATGAAAGCAGTGATTGATCACCTTCACAAAAGTTGTTCCTTGTTATATTGATGTTCCTTAAAATAGTTATTTTACATCACTCTATCCTATAAGTTTATTGTCAAAGTAGCTATCCAAGCATCAATTGTCAAAGAGTGTATGACAGCCGCACAAGCAAACTCATAATTCCTTGCCTTATTTGCCCAAAATCTTATCTTCAAGCACGCAACTTAGAGTAGAGCATGATAGGTTTTGCGTCATCTTCTGCTATAAAAACAATTCATGTGTGAGCATGTCGAGTTGATAAGCTTTGCAATATTTCGTTAAATGCAGCTGGATACCCAGTATTATGGTATACAGTAAAAACATTATATACAATTTTTTAAATGATATAAGGAATTCAGAATCCCAGCTGAACAACAATGCTATAAGAAACTACTGTTTTCTCCATTAGGAACTATCCCCGGCTAGCTTTTAACTATAAGTGCATATATTTACAACGGACAAAATAAAAGTATATCCCCTGAAACAGTTATAATAGACAGCCATGTCACTACTTAAAGAAAGCATGGTAATATGATGCGTCTTGGAAGTAAAAACAGCAAGCATATGAGAAGAAAAAAATGCAGGAACACAAAGATAGGGGCTGATTTTTTATTTCTCATTTAATAATAATATAAGATACAATTGATCAACGTTTAAAATTGCGCAATAAAAGGCGCGCCTCAGCGATTTTCGACCAATTAAGCCTCAAAGCCTACGCAATAAGTTTAGTTTATGAGGCTTACGCCTCAAGTTTACTGAGGCGCGCCATAAGGCGCGCCTCGCCTCATATATTTAAGGCGTCGCCTTTTTAAAATTTAACCTAATTTATTTTTTTTCAGTTCGGACCCCCAGTTGCCGACGTGGCGCGCCTAGTGAAATGTCGATGTGGCATCAACATTTAAACCCTTGTAAAGGTCGAATGGCGGAGTCGACGTTTCGATTTTCAAGTTACAGTAAACTTTCGAACTTTCAAGCATTCACCCGGAGGAATTTCAAGCATTCTTCACTCAGTTTCTTCTAAGATGGCGTCACCCCCAAAGAAAAAGGTAACTTAATGCTATGTTTTCTGTTTCGTATTGCGTATTTTGTGGTTATGCTATGCGTTCGCGTTGAAGGGTCTGAAGATCTTCCGATTTTATGCTTATTCTATGCGTATGCATGGCTTCTCGAAACTTTTTAAATGTTTGATACTGTGATGCCATCGTGTTTTCTCTGTATTCAGGTTTATATGATAAATTTATGTTGAGATTTGAAACATAAAACCTAACCAAATTTTAACCATCGAGTAAATATGCGTAGGCTGTGCGTACTCAATGCGTCTTTTGTGCATACACAATGCGTACACGTTGCTTACTTAGTGCTTACATTATGCGTACTTTATGCGTGCGTATAATTTGTTGTATGTTTCGTGCAATGTGCGTGTGATGTGCGTAATATATGCGTATGTTATGCGTACACTGTGCGTGACCGTTGCTTATATTATGCGTATGTTGTGCTTGTTTTGTGCGTATCTCATTTACTTATTTTTAATCTATCATTTTTTACAATTTTCAGATATATGTTCGTCCAATTACCTATAGATGCTATGTTTCTTCGTTTCGAACAACCTGTGATAACTTTGCTCGGCAAATTACTCCTGAACTCAAGGACACATTGAAACATTTAAAGATGATACAGTTTTTGGAATTTCCTGGGTTTGAGCAAAATGTCCCTCTTATTTATGAGCTGATCTCAAGGTGAGACATTTCAAAACAATGCTTTGTTATAAAAGGTCAACCCATTCCTTTCACTGCTGATGAAGTGGCCCTTCTCACTGGTCTGCCAAATAAATGAGAAGAAATATCCTGGCATTCCTTAGCACATACTTCAGTTACATCAAAGGAAATAAGGGATGACATGATGGAGTTGAACAAGCAAACCCCCCCGGAGACTATGTTAAGAACGTTTATCATGTATTTGTTTTCAAATTTACTTTTTCAACTTAACAACTTCAAAACCCTTCGGTTGATCCAAAGAATAGCAAATAGTTCAGATCTTTTTTTGTCAATAAACTGGGCTAGTTCTATTAGGGAGTTTTTAGTTGGAGAGTTTAATAAGGCAGCCTCGAAGATTTCAAATAAGAAGCCAGCAGGTTACATCAACGGTTTTGTACCTCTGCTAATTGTGAGTGCTAAGTGCTAACTGCTAAATTCATTCAAAATTTTATTGGCTCAATGTGAGTGCTAAAATTTTTTTTCATCTTATGCAGATTTGGTTCCTGGAGCATACTACTATTCATGCTCCTATGCATTCTGACAAAAGGCCCATTTTTCTTCGATGGGCTGATGATATTGTATATACTACAGAGGTGATCACTAACTTATTTGCTAATATAAGGAAAAGTCAGATTTGTAATGTCCTACAGGCAGTAAACCAGGAAGAAATGGATATGGTTAATGTCGAGAAATATCCACCAGACTGCCCTACACCCCCTGATTCCCCTCATGACATATCCACCCATCAAAACAACCCCCCCAATCTCCCCATCATACCCCCCAATCTCCCCATCATACCCCACCTCCTCAGCAAGACCCCCACCAATCTCCTCAGCAACCACATTTAAGTTTTTCTGCTGAAGCACTTCAGTCTATACAAGAAACAATCATGAAATCCTGCCAAGAAACATGCACAAAACTTTTTCGAGAATTTGAAGACAGGCTGAGCACAAAGTTTGAAGATCTTACTGAGAGAGTTGGAGTTATTGAGGTCAAGCTCAATAATTACATTGATCAGAGCAAAGTAGTTCCTCAGAAAAGATCTATTAGCTACTCTTCATCTTCCAATAAGAGACAGAGATCAGATATCCAACCCCACAGCCCCAATGAACCAAATGAGCCAATCCCAGCAAAAGATCCAATCCCACCAAAAGATCCAATCCCAACAAATGAGTCAATCCCAGCAGAGTTGCTGCAACTTGTTCCATATACAAAACCAAATGAACCAATACCAGTAGATAACATTCAAATAAAACCTGTAACTTATGTTTATGCAACTGAAATAGAAAATTACAGAGGACTTATGTGTTTGACTTCTGAGAAGAGAAATTTTGTGCTAGAATGTTTGAAAAAGTACTCTAAAAGGTAAAAAATTGCAACTTTATTTTTGTTTGAAGATCTATATGCGTATGATATGCGTGTTGTATGCGTATGATATGCGTGGGTTGTGCTTATTATATGCGTGTTGTATGCGTATGATATGCGTGTGTTATGAGTATGATATGCGTGGGTTATGCTTATGAAATGCGTATTTAATATTTTTTTTTTTTGCAGGGACGATAGTATCTTGTTTGTTATTAACATTCTTATTTCCAGATCTGAGATTGATGAGTTATTAAGTGACAGTTATTTAGGCAATGAACATTTAGATATTTTTGCCTATCTCTTACATGAGAAGTGTAACCTTATGCCAGACAAGTACCATAAATTTCTATACATCTCTCAATCTTTTGGTTAGTAACTTAGTATTCAATTTATCAGTTTAACTATTGGATTAGTAACTTTGTATTCATTCTTAGTTCTTACATTTACTCACTTGCACTTGCAGGATAACAAAGAAAGGGAGAAATTGTCCAAATTGCAAATCGACCATATAACCGAGCTTTCTGTTTCTTCAAACAACATTTTATTACAACCAATCATTGATTCTAATCACATTACCCTTCTGGTTGGTTTGCTGAAAGAACATAAGTGGAAATTTTATGACTCATTGGTCCACCGCGTCAAAGAGCATAGGCTTGTTGTTCCAAAAATCGTAAGTGTTAGTCTGTCAGATACTTAGGTCATTAGATGAACATAAACTCTTCAATTTTTAAAAAATTTATAGAACTAATCCTTGCTCTACGTATATTTCAGGTTAAAGGCCTATATTCTGACACGAAAGGAGCTTTTGATAGTGATATCAAAAAATGGAAGCTTTCTACCATTAAAGGAATACCAAAACAGCAGAACTCTTTTGATTGTGGAATGAATGATTGTAAATATATGGAAAGAATAATTCTTGAAGGCAACACTGATTGGACTGATAGTACAAATTGGCAACAAGACATGCCAAAGTATAGGACAGAGTTTGCATATGAATTATACATGTCTTGTTGCCAATTTGTAGTATCAGTCCAATCAGTGTTGCCTTCAAGAATTATTCTTTCCATATATTTACAGACATACATTCCACAATCAAAAGAGTTCTGCTGTTTTGGTATTCCTTTAATGGTAGAAAGCTTCCATTTTCTGATATCACTATCAAAAGCTCCTTTCGTGTCATAATATAGGCCTTTAACCTGAAATATACGTAGAGCAAAGATTAGTTCTATAAATTTTTTAAAAATTGAAGAGTTTACGTTCATCTAATGACCTAAGTATCTGACAGACTAACACTTACGATTTTTGGAACAACAAGCCTATGCTCTTTGACGCGGTGGACCAATGAGTCATAAAATTTCCACTTATGTTCTTTCAGCAAACCAACCAGAAGGGTAATGTGATTAGAATCAATGATTGGTTGTAATAAAATGTTGTTTGAAGAAACAGAAAACTCAGTTATATGATCGATTTGCAATTTGGACAATTTCTCCCTTCCTTTGTTATCCTGCAAATGCAAGTGAGTAAATGTAAGAACTAAGAATGGATACAAAGTTACTAATCCAATAGTTAAACTGATAAATTGAATACTAAGTTACTAACTCAATAGATTGGAAAGATGTATAGAAATTTATGGTACTTGTCTGGCATAAGGTTACACTTCTCATGTAAGAGATAGGCAAAAATATCTAAATGTTCATTGCATAAATAACTATCACTTAATAACTCATCAATCTCAGATCTGGAAATAAGAATGTTAATAACAAACAAGATACTATCGTCCCTGCAAAAAAAAAAGATATTAAATACGCATTTCATAAGCATAACCCACGCATATCATACTCATAACACACGCATATCATACGCATACCACACGCATATAATAAGCACAACCCACGCATATCATACGCATACAACACGCATATCATACGCATATAGATCTTCAAACAAAAATAAAGTTGCAATTTTTTATCTTTTAGAGTACTTTTTCAAACATTCTAGCACAAAATTTCTCTTCTCAGAAATCAAACACATAAGTCCTCTGTAATTTTCTATTTCAGTTGCATAAACATAAGTTACAGGTTTTATTTGAATGTTATCTACTGGTATTGGTTCATTTGGTTTTGTATATGGAACAAGTTGCAGCAACTCTGCTGGGATTGACTCATTTGTTGGGATTGGATCTTTTGGTGGAATTGGATCTTTTGCTGGGATTGGCTCATTTGGTTCATTGGGGCTGTGGGGTTGGATATCTGATCTCTGTCTCTTATTGGAAGATGAAGAGTAGCTAATAGATCTTTTCTGAGGAACTACTTTGCTCTGATCAATGTAATTATTGAGCTTGACCTCAATAACTCCAACTCTCTCAGTAAGATCTTCAAACTTTGTGCTCAGCCTGTCTTCAAATTCTCGAAAAAGTTTTGTGCATGTTTCTTGGCAGGATTTCATGATGTTTTTGGAATTTCCTGGGTTGAGCAAAATGTCCCTCTTATTTATGAGCTGATCTCAAGGTGGGACATTTCAAAACAATGCTTTGTTATAAAAGGTCAACCCATTCCTTTCACTGCTGATGAAGTGGCCCTTCTCACTGGGCTGCCAAATAAATGAGAAGAAATATCCTGGCATTCCTTAGCACATACTTCAGTTACATCAAAGGAAATAAGGGATGATGATGGAGTTGAACAAGCAAACCCCCCGGAGACTATGTTAGAACGTTTATCATGTATTTGTTTTCAAATTTACTTTTTCAACTTAACAACTTCAAAACCCTTCGGTTGATCCAAAGAATGCAAATAGTCTTTTTTTGTCAATAAAATGGGCTAGTTCTATTAGGGGTTTTTAGTTGGGAGTTTAATAAGGCAGCCTCGAAGATTTCAATAAGAAGCCAGCAGGTTACATCAACGGTTTTGTACCTCTGTAATTGTGAGTGCAAGTGCTAACTGCTAAATTCATTCAAAATTTTATTGGCTCAATGTGAGTGCTAAAATTTTTCTTTCATCTTATGCAGATTTGGTTCCTGGAGCATACTATATTCATGCTCCTATGCATTTGACAAAAGGCCCGTTTTCTTCGATGGGCTGATGATATTGTATATACTATAAAGGTGATCACTAACTTATTTGCTTAATATAAGGAAAAGTCAGATTTGTAATGTCTAAGGCAGTAAACCAGGAAGAAATGGATATGGTTAATGTCGAGAAATATCCACCAGACTGCCCTACACCCCTGATTCCCCTCATGACATATCCACCATCAAAACAACCCCCCCCAATCTCCCATCATACTCCCCAATCTCCCCATCATACCCACCTCCTCAGCAAGACCCCACCAATTCCTCAGCAACCACATTTAAGTTTTTCTGCTGAAGCACTTCAGTCTATACAAGAAACAATCATGAAATCCTGCCAAGAAACATGCACAAAACTTTTTCGGAATTTGAGACAGGCTGAGCACAATGTTGAAGATTTACTGAGAGAGTTGGAGTTATTGAGGTCAAGCTCAATAATTACATTGATCAGAGCAAAGTAGTTCCTCAGAAAAGATCTATTAGCTACTCTTCATCTTCCAATAAGAGACAGAGATCAGATATCCAACCCCACAGCCCCAATGAACCAAATGAGCCAATCCAGCAAAAGATCCAATTCCACCAAAAGATCCAATCCCAACAAATGAGTCAATTCCAGCAGAGTTGCTGCAACTTGTTCCATATACAAAAACCAAAAGAACAATACCAGTAGATAACATTCAATAAACCTGTAACTTATGTTTATGCAATGAAATAGAAAATTACAGAGGACTTATTGTTTGACGGCGCATTCTGCACTTGAATTGATGTAGAAAAAAAATCTTATATTGAGAATTTTATTTTGCTATTATTTAGCCTATGAATTTATATTGCAAAAAATTGTGCCACTATCCAAATTGCTAACAATCATATTTTTTATGAATACACAAAACAACTTATTTATAGGCCCTCTTACAAGTAAATACGACATATAATGATATTGTTATTCATCCCAATACCTCCCAACAGACCTAATTCAGGTGTATGGCATTCTTGTATGAAATATTACCTCCTCCCTTAATATTGACAATGCCTCGCCTACATAGGGAACTGATTCTTCTGGAACAAACTCCGTTACTCCAGCAACATCATTAGCTGTTCTTAGTGGATCATGTATAACTGGACCTTTTCCTTTGAGAATGTCAAATGGAATGTTCATACCTGGCAAGGGGGTTAATATGTCTGAGAATAATATGACCTGCAATACCAGGATAGAACAGGGTTTAGAAACAGTACAAGAATAAATATCCACCAAAGTAATAAGGTAAGTCACTTGTTCCCCATAAAATGAGCAACACTTATTTCTGTCAGGCTTAGTTTATTGCAATATTGCTTCAAAGAGCTCTACTAAACCTATCAGACCTGAAAAGCTGTGCTCTGGAGAATTTTTGCATACCCCTATTAAAACAATTTCTTTAAATGACAGCTAGAATGCCTTTGTTTATGGATGCAGTCATTTTCTGGCCATTTTCTTCAATGAAGAAAAATAATAAATCAACAATTCGATGAAGAGGAGCATCTTGCTTGAGAGATATGGAATGAAAGCAGTGATTGATCACCTTCACAAAAGTTGTTCCTTGTTATATTGATGTTCCTTAAAATAGTTATTTTACATCACTCTATCCTATAAGTTTATTGTCAAAGTAGCTATCCAAGCATCAATTGTCAAAGAGTGTATGACAGCCGCACAAGCAAACTCATAATTCCTTGCCTTATTTGCCCAAAATCTTATCTTCAAGCACGCAACTTAGAGTAGAGCATGATAGGTTTTGCGTCATCTTCTGCTATAAAAACAATTCATGTGTGAGCATGTCGAGTTGATAAGCTTTGCAATATTTCGTTAAATGCAGCTGGATACCCAGTATTATGGTATACAGTAAAAACATTATATACAATTTTTTAAATGATATAAGGAATTCAGAATCCCAGCTGAACAACAATGCTATAAGAAACTACTGTTTTCTCCATTAGGAACTATCCCCGGCTAGCTTTTAACTATAAGTGCATATATTTACAACGGACAAAATAAAAGTATATCCCCTGAAACAGTTATAATAGACAGCCATGTCACTACTTAAAGAAAGCATGGTAATATGATGCGTCTTGGAAGTAAAAACAGCAAGCATATGAGAAGAAAAAATGCAGGAACACAAAGATAGGGGCTGATTTTTTATTTCTCATTTAATAATAATATAAGATACAATTGATCAACGTTTAAAATTGCGCAATAAAAGGCGCGCCTCAGCGATTTTCGACCAATTAAGCCTCAAAGCCTACGCAATAAGTTTAGTTTATGAGGCTTACGCCTCAAGTTTACTGAGGCGCGCCATAAGGCGCGCCTCGCCTCATATATTAAGGCGTCGCCTTTTTAAAATTTAACCTAATTTATTTTTTTTCAGTTCGGACCCCCAGTTGCCGACGTGGCGCGCCTAGTGAAATGTCGATGTGGCATCACATTTAAACCCTTGTAAAGGTCGAATGGCGGAGTCGACGTTTCGATTTTCAAGTTACAGTAAACTTTCGAACTTTCAAGCATTCACCCGGAGGAATTTCAAGCATTCTTCACTCAGTTTCTTCTAAGATGGCGTCACCCCAAAGAAAAAGGTAACTTAATGCTATGTTTTCTGTTTCGTATTGCGTATTTTGTGGTTATGCTATGCGTTCGCGTTGAAGGGTCTGAAGATCTTTCGATTTTATGCTTATTCTATGCGTATGCATGGCTTCTCGAAACTTTTAAATGTTTGATACTGTGATGCCATCGTGTTTTCTCTGTATTCAGGTTTATATGATAAATTTATGTTGAGATTTGAAACATAAAACCTAACCAAATTTTAACCATCGAGTAAATATGCGTAGGCTGTGCGTACTCAATGCGTCTTTTGTGCATACACAATGCGTACACGTTGCTTACTTAGTGCTTACATTATGCGTACTTTATGCGTGCGTATAATTTGCTGTATGTTTCGTGCAATGTGCGTGTGATGTGCGTAATATATGCGTATGTTATGCGTACACTGTGCGTGACCGTTGCTTATATTATGCGTATGTTGTGCTTGTTTTGTGCGTATCTCATTTACTTATTTTTAATCTATCATTTTTTACAATTTTCAGATATATGTTCGTCCAATTACCTATAGATGCTATGTTTCTTCATTTCGAACAACCTGTGATAACTTTGCTCGGCAAATTACTCCTGAACTCAAGGACACATTGAAACATTTAAAGATGATACAGTTTTTGGAATTTCCTGGGTTTGAGCAAAATGTCCCTCTTATTTATGAGCTGATCTCAAGGTGGGACATTTCAAAACAATGCTTTGTTATAAAAGGTCAACCCATTCCTTTCACTGCTGATGAAGTGGCCCTTCTCACTGGTCTGCCAAATAAATGAGAAGAAATATCCTGGCATTCCTTAGCACATACTTCAGTTACATCAAAGGAAATAAGGGATGACATGATGGAGTTGAACAAGCAAACCCCCCCGGAGACTATGTTAAGAACGTTTATCATGTATTTGTTTTCAAATTTACTTTTTCAACTTAACAACTTCAAAACCCTTCGGTTGATCCAAAGAATAGCAAATAGTCCAGATCTTTTTTTGTCAATAAACTGGGCTAGTTCTATTAGGGAGTTTTTAGTTGGAGAGTTTAATAAGGCAGCCTCGAAGATTTCAAATAAGAAGCCAGCAGGTTACATCAACGGTTTTGTACCTCTGCTAATTGTGAGTGCTAAGTGCTAACTGCTAAATTCATTCAAAATTTTATTGGCTCAATGTGAGTGCTAAAATTTTCTTTCATCTTATGCAGATTTGGTTCCTGGAGCATACTACTATTCATGCTCCTATGCATTCTGACAAAAGGCCCCGTTTTCTTCGATGGGCTGATGATATTGTATATACTACAGAGGTGATCACTAACTTATTTGCTAATATAAGGAAAAGTCAGATTTGTAATGTCCTACAGGCAGTAAACCAGGAAGAAATGGATATGGTTAATGTCGAGAAATATCCACCAGACTGCCCTACACCCCCTGATTCCCCTCATGACATATCCACCCATCAAAACAACCCCCCCCAATCTCCCCATCATACTCCCAAATCTCCCCATCATACCCCACCTCCTCAGCAAGACCCCCACCAATCTCCTCAGCAACCACATTTAAGTTTTTCTGCTGAAGCACTTCAGTCTATACAAGAAACAATCATGAAATCCTGCCAAGAAACATGCACAAAACTTTTTCGAGAATTTGAAGACAGGCTGAGCACAAAGTTTGAAGATCTTACTGAGAGAGTTGGAGTTATTGAGGTCAAGCTCAATAATTACATTGATCAGAGCAAAGTAGTTCCTCAGAAAAGATCTATTAGCTACTCTTCATCTTCCAATAAGAGACAGAGATCAGATATCCAACCCCACAGCCCCAATGAACCAAATGAGCCAATCCCAGCAAAAGATCCAATTCCACCAAAAGATCCAATCCCAACAAATGAGTCAATTCCAGCAGAGTTGCTGCAACTTGTTCCATATACAAAACCAAATGAACCAATACCAGTAGATAACATTCAAATAAAACCTGTAACTTATGTTTATGCAACTGAAATAGAAAATTACAGAGGACTTATGTGTTTGACTTCTGAGAAGAGAAATTTTGTGCTAGAATGTTTGAAAAAGTACTCTAAAAGGTAAAAAATTGCAACTTTATTTTTGTTTGAAGATCTATATGCGTATGATATGCGTGTTGTATGCGTATGATATGCGTGGGTTGTGCTTATTATATGCGTGTGGTATGCGTATGATATGCGTGTGTTATGAGTATGATATGCGTGGGTTATGCTTATGAAATGCGTATTTAATATCTTTTTTTTTTGCAGGGACGATAGTATCTTGTTTGTTATTACATTCTTATTTCCAGATCTGAGATTGATGAGTTATTAAGTGACAGTTATTTAGGCAATGAACATTTAGATATTTTTGCCTATCTCTTACATGAGAAGTGTAACCTTATGCCAGACAAGTACCATAAATTTCTATACATCTCTCCAATCTTTTGGGTTAGTAACTTAGTATTCAATTTATCAGTTTAATTATTGGATTAGTAACTTTGTATTCATTCTTAGTTCTTACATTTACTCACTTGCACTTGCAGGATAACAAAGGAAGGGAGAAATTGTCCAAATTGCAAATCGACCATATAACCGAGCTTTCTGTTTCTTCAAACAACATTTTATTACAACCAATCATTGATTCTAATCACATTACCCTTCTGGTTGGTTTGCTAAAAGAACATAAGTGGAAATTTTATGACTCATTGGTCCACCGCGTCAAAGAGCATAGGCTTGTTGTTCCAAAAATCGTAAGTGTTAGTCTGTCAGACACTTAGGTCATTAGATGAACATAAACTCTTCAATTTTTAAAAAATTTATAGAACTAATCCTTGCTCTACGTATATTTCAGGTTAAAGGCCTATATTCTGACACGAAAGGAGCTTTTGATAGTAATATCAAAAAATGGAAGCTTTCTCCCATTAAAGGAATACCAAAACAGCAGAACTCTTTTGATTGTGGAATGAATGATTGTAAATATATGGAAAGAATAATTCTTGAAGGCAACACTGATTGGACTGATAGTACAAATTGGCAACAAGACATGCCAAAGTATAGGACAGAGTTTGCATATGAATTATACATGTCTTGTTGCCAATTTGTAGTATCAGTCCAATCAGTGTTGCCTTCAAGAATTATTCTTTCCATATATTTACAGACATACATTCCACAATCAAAAGAGTTCTGCTGTTTTGGTATTCCTTTAATGGTAGAAAGCTTCCATTTTCTGATATCACTATCAAAAGCTCCTTTCGTGTCAGAATATAGGCCTTTAACCTGAAATATACGTAAAGCAAGGATTAGTTCTATAAATTTTTTAAAAATTGAAGAATTTACGTTCATCTAATGACCTAAGTATCTGACAGACTAACACTTACGATTTTTGGAACAACAAGCCTATGCTCTTTGACGCGGTGGACCAATGAGTCATAAAATTTCCACTTATGTTCTTTCAGCAAACCAACCAGAAGGGTAATGTGATTAGAATCAATGATTGGTTGTAATAAAATGTTGTTTGAAGAAACAGAAAACTCGGTTATATGGTCGATTTGCAATTTGGACAATTTCTCCCTTCCTTTGTTATCCTGCAAGTGCAAGTGAGTAAATGTAAGAACTAAGAATGGATACAAAGTTACTAATCCAATAGTTAAACTGATAAATTGAATACTAAGTTACTAACTCAATAGATTGGAAAGATGTATAGAAATTTATGGTACTTGTCTGGCATAAGGTTACACTTCTCATGTAAGAGATAGGCAAAAATATCTAAATGTTCATTGCCTAAATAACTGTCACTTAATAACTCATCAATCTCAGATCTGGAAATAAGAATGTTAATAACAAACAAGATACTATCGTCCCTGCAAAAAAAAAGATATTAAATACGCATTTCATAAGCATAACCCACGCATATCATACTCATAACACACGCATATCATACGCATACCACACGCATATAATAAGCACAACCCACGCATATCATACGCATACAACACGCATATCATACGCATATAGATCTTCAAACAAAAATAAAGTTGCAATTTTTTACCTTTTAGAGTACTTTTTCAAACATTCTAGCACAAAATTTCTCTTCTCAGAAGTCAAACACATAAGTCCTCTGTAATTTTCTATTTCAGTTGCATAAACATAAGTTACAGGTTTTATTTGAATGTTATCTACTGGTATTGGTTCATTTGGTTTTGTATATGGAACAAGTTGCAGCAACTCTGCTGGGATTGACTCATTTGTTGGGATTGGATCTTTTGGTGGAATTGGATCTTTTGCTGGGATTGGCTCATTTGGTTCATTGGGGCTGTGGGGTTGGATATCTGATCTCTGTCTCTTATTGGAAGATGAAGAGTAGCTAATAGATCTTTTCTGAGGAACTACTTTGCTCTGATCAATGTAATTATTGAGCTTGACCTCAATAACTCCAACTCTCTCAGTAAGATCTTCAAACTTTGTGCTCAGCCTGTCTTCAAATTCTCGAAAAAGTTTTGTGCATGTTTCTTGGCAGGATTTCATGATTGTTTCTTGTATAGACTGAAGTGCTTCAGCAGAAAAACTTAAATGTGGTTGCTGAGGAGATTGGTGGGGGTCTTGCTGAGGAGGTGGGGTATGATGGGGAGATTGGGGAGTATGATGGGGAGATTGGGGGGGGTTGTTTTGATGGGTGGATATGTCATGAGGGGAATCAGGGGGTGTAGGGCAGTCTGGTGGATATTTCTCGACATTAACCATATCCATTTCTTCCTGGTTTACTGCCTGTAGGACATTACAAATCTGACTTTTCCTTATATTAACAAATAAGTTAGTGATCACCTTTATAGTATATACAATATCATCAGCCCATCGAAGAAAACGGGGCCTTTTGTCAGAATGCATAGGAGCATGAATAGTAGTATGCTCCAGGAACCAAATCTGCATAAGATGAAAGAAAATTTTAGCACTCACATTGAGCCAATAAAATTTTGAATGAATTTAGCAGTTAGCACTTAGCACTCACAATTAGCAGAGGTACAAAACCGTTGATGTAACCTGCTGGCTTCTTATTTGAAATCTTCGAGGCTGCCTTATTAAACTCTCCAACTAAAAACTCCCTAATAGAACTAGCCCAGTTTATTGACAAAAAAAGATCTGGACTATTTGCTATTCTTTGGATCAACCGAAGGGTTTTGAAGTTGTTAAGTTGAAAAAGTAAATTTGAAAACAAATACATGATAAACGTTCTTAACATAGTCTCCGGGGGGTTTGCTTGTTCAACTCCATCATGTCATCCCTTATTTCCTTTGATGTAACTGAAGTATGTGCTAAGGAATGCCAGGATATTTCTTCTCATTTATTTGGCAGACCAGTGAGAAGGGCCACTTCATCAGCAGTGAAAGGAATGGGTTGACCTTTTATAACAAAGCATTGTTTTGAAATGTCCCACCTTGAGATCAGCTCATAAATAAGAGGGACATTTTGCTCAAACCCAGGAAATTCCAAAAACTGTATCATCTTTAAATGTTTCAATGTGTCCTTGAGTTCAGGAGTAATTTGCCGAGCAAAGTTATCACAGGTTGTTCGAAATGAAGAAACATAGCATCTATAGGTAATTGGACGAACATATATCTGAAAATTGTAAAAAATGATAGATTAAAAATAAGTAAATGAGATACGCACAAAACAAGCACAACATACGCATAATATAAGCAACGGTCACGCACAGTGTACGCATAACATACGCATATATTACGCACATCACACGCACATTGCACGAAACATACAGCAAATTATACGCACGCATAAAGTACGCATAATGTAAGCACTAAGTAAGCAACGTGTACGCATTGTGTATGCACAAAAGACGCATTGAGTACGCACAGCCTACGCATATTTACTCGATGGTTAAAATTTGGTTAGGTTTTATGTTTCAAATCTCAACATAAATTTATCATATAAACCTGAATACAGAGAAAACACGATGGCATCACAGTATCAAACATTTAAAAAGTTTCGAGAAGCCATGCATACGCATAAAATAAGCATAAAATCGAAAGATCTTCAGACCCTTCAACGCGAACGCATAGCATAACCACAAAATACGCAATACGAAACAGAAAACATAGCATTAAGTTACCTTTTTCTTTGGGGGTGACGCCATCTTAGAAGAAACTGAGTGAAGAATGCTTGAAATTCCTCCGGTGAATGCTTGAAAGTTCGAAAGTTTACTGTAACTTGAAAATCGAAACGTCGACTCCGCCATTCGACCTTTACAAGGGTTTAAATGTTGATGCCACATCGACATTTCACTAGGCGCGCCACGTCGGCAACTGGGGGTCCGAACTGAAAAAAAATAAATTAGGTTAAATTTTAAAAAGGCGACGCCTTAAATATATGAGGCGAGGCGCGCCTCAGTAAACTTGAGGCGTAAGCCTCATAAACTAAACTTATTGCGTAGGCTTTGAAGGTTAATTGGTCGAAAATGCGCTGAGGCGCGCCTCAAAGCGCGCCTTTTATTGCGCAATTTTAAACGTTGATGCCAGCAAAGATACCCTGCTATCCAGCACTGTGGAAGACCTCGATTTGCTGTTAATTTCCCCATAGCTGACCACGAGAGTCACCAAAATTCTGCAGCCTTATTTCCTCATCTGTTCTCCCTATTTCCTAAGCTCAAAACTCTGAGAATTCTCACAGATTTTGGGATGAAAATTTGAGAATTTCCAAATTCTTCCTTCTCCCTAGCAAAGCAATTTTTCGTTCTACATCATAAAACCTTCCTAAATAGCTAAACATAATTAAGAAACATTCATAAACAATTGAAACATTCCTAAACAGCATAAACATAATTAGAAAACCTTCCTAAATAGCTCCTCCATTGACTCCTCCTCGCATAATGAATAATAGCTCCCTTGGGCCCCCCTTTGGCATATCATAATCCTCCAGGGTAATAAATATTGTTATTACCTCATATACCTATAACTAATTTGTTGATATTTTTGTAAACTTCGCAAAACACAATTCTTAAAATAAAATTACAAATAAAAACTATTTTAATTGAACAATCATTCACAAATCATGTTCATAATTCTACTTCGGATAGTTCCTCAGAATTGCAGAATGAATCTTAAACCAAGTGACTTATTGAAAACC
Organism: Dendrobium nobile; assembly: GCA_022539455.1. Classification (NCBI taxonomy): domain Eukaryota; kingdom Viridiplantae; phylum Streptophyta; class Magnoliopsida; order Asparagales; family Orchidaceae; genus Dendrobium; species Dendrobium nobile. The sequence continues at coordinate 36,127,774 of CM039728.1, read as the reverse complement.
CCCCAGCATGGTCCATACCATAACAAGTACTTAGAAATAGAACAAGGATTAGCAATTCATTTTTCATAACATAGAAAGTCATATTAAAATCAAAGATATAAGTTTAAGTATATTACATCACTGTTAAAATCAAAACTTGGATTCATCTCATAGAGAAATGTCTTAAGAGTACTTTGAGGTAAGAGTACAAGGGTAAATTTTAGGATAAATTTTATGAAAATGCATTAGACCGACTATATTGTATAAATTTGAGTGTTGGGCAATCCATGAGTCATTGATAGACATGTTCATGACAAAAAATATATTAAAATGCAATAGTAGCAGTTGAAATCCAGTCGTTCCTAGTGCAAAGAATCCGACAGTTACAGAGAGCAATCCATGGGAAGCTCTCATGGATCACGCCAGAGATAATCAACTCCTTTCCATATTGAAAGAACTGATTTATAAAAGAGCATAAGAGATATTATGCATTAAATCTGTAATTAGTTGTTTCTTTATTGAGATATCTTGTATAGATCTATAAATAGGAAAGAAATTATGCAATAAAGCTAAGCTTTTCCCTCTCAAATTCCTAGTTTCAACATTGTATCAGAGCCAACAGCCTTCATTGCCGTTGTAGAATGATTGTAGATCGTCAGAGGAGGAAAAGAAGAAGGAATTGAAGCCTTGCCGAATACGGAAGCCGCGGACGGAACCCCTGCGGACGGACGTCGGACGAAGCATCGTCGAGGATGGACGCTGCAAACAGAGCCCCACTGTGGACGGAACCTTGCCGACTGACGTTGAAGTGGAGCGTTGCCGAAGACGCAGAAGCCCTAACCGACCGGAAGACTCCCGCTCGAGCGGCTCCCAATCCAAAGCAGACTTCTGCTTGCGTGCCCTAGCTATCCGATCCAAGTCTTAAAAGAACCAGCCGGTTTTTTCAAAAAAAAAATCATCAGCCTTTATTGCCGCAATTAAAGATCAGATGAATCTTATTTTTTTTAGCCTTCATTGCTGTTCAGAATCAAACATATAGCCTTCATTACTATCATTTGACCAAAAAAATGTCATAAATTAATTCTTCTCCGAACACTGACCAATTTGAGGATTTATGGTGCACTAAGGACTAGATGACCTCCAAAGCATGCAACCTTCATATCGCCTAAATGGAAAGAACTACCTAAAGTGGTCTCAATTTGTGAAGACCTACTTAAAGGGGAAAGGAAAAATACACCACCTCGGAGGAGGAGGACCAAAAGAAGGAGATCCTAATTTTTGGGCATGGAATGAAATGAACTCCATCATTATGTCATGGTTGTGGAATTCCATGACTCCAGAAATTAGCGATACATTTATGTTCCTCTCCATTACAAAGGACATATGGGATGTCGTCAGACAAACTTTCTCAAAAGCTCGGGATGCTGCTAAATCTTTGAAATTTAAGTCAAAGAATGGAGCACAAAACAAGGAATTAAGACCGTAACAGAGTATGCCACCCTTCTACAAAACCTATGGCAAGAACTTGATCACTACAGATGCATAAAAACTATATATCCAGAAGATGATGCGATCCTAAAGAACTTCATTGAGAAAGATAAATTTTATGATTTTCTTGCATGACTAAATGCAGAATTTGATCAAGTCAGATTCCAGATCCTCGGCAAAGAGGAGACGAAATCACTACATGAAATAATTGCTCTCATTCACGCCAAAGAAAGCTGACAAAGTGTAATGCTGGAACCAAAAGCCGTTGAGAGCTCAATAATGATAACCAGAGAAGCTCCATGGAAGGAGAAAGGTAAAGACTATGCAAAACTCAAAGACAAATACTCTCTTTGGTGCATCTATTGCAAGAAGTAAAGACAAACAAAGGAAACGTACTGAAAAATACATGGAACCCCCCCCCCCAGTAAGGAGTGGAATCAAATAAGTGAAATAAGGAGCACATCTCATGCCAACAATACAACAAGTCAGCCCAACCCAGAAACATAGCCCAACTTTAAAGAATTCAATAAAGAAGATATTGAAAAACTAAACCACCTCCTGGTATCTCTTGAAAAACCAAATGTATCTTGTTCTCTTGCACTTTTAAGTAAGTTTTCTATTTCCATTGGTTAAAGTGCCTCCAGAAATCATTTAAAAGAATTATGGATTATTAATTAAGGAGCCACAGACCACATGATCCACTCACCTACCCACTTCATAAACTATACTCCTTGCCCAAATAACAAGAAAATCATCACTGCTGATGGTTTTCTTACCACGGTTGCTGGCCAAGGAGACATAACCTTATCTCCCTCACTAATCCTTAAAAATGTGCTCCATGTACCACATTTATCCACAAACCTAATATCAATACAGAAGCTTACCAATGACCATAATTGTCAAGCTCTATTTAACCCTGCTTATTGGTTATTTTAGGACCAGAGATCGGAGAAAAAGATTAGACTTCCTAAGAAGAGAGTTGGATTGTACTACCTAGAAGAACTCACCAAATCTAAAAATGGTTGCTCTATATTATCCCTAAAGAATAAGAGGTCCCCAACACTTCTTTTTATCGCCACGCCAGCCACTTGATTCAATCAATCATATGTTTCAGACATTAGGGACCAAAAAGTCTATGAACTACATTTATCAAATCCTCAAGCTAGTTAAGTGTTCATAAGACACGTGGTGTGGGTTTGGTGGTTGGAAAAAACAATACCATGTCTCTTGCACCATGAAGAATTTCTGACTGAACTTGAAACGCTTAAACTGCAGAACGTCATCAAAAGTTTACATGAGAATCAGTTTTTTCATCAGACCTGGTCATGGGGCATCCATCATTTTAAAAATAATTCCATATGTAAATGAAGCAATAGCAAGAAAGAACCTTATCACCAATATAGAATAATAGCCAGTTAAACAATTGAAGCAATTAATCTTCAGAAGAAAGCCAGTGAGTTTGCATGCTGAAGGATTCTCAACATGTCAAGCTGCATAAAATAATGAAATTCAAACAATTTTGTGTTGAGCAATTATCAAGGTAGTTGTAAAAAGGCAGAAATTCCAGTTATCAACATACAAGACAAAAGATTTAGGAGGGAAAAAATAAATCTGCATGAAAAATTATGTCCAAAAAAAAAAGCATACCCCATCGGGCTTGAAAACTTTCCATGGCTGTAGAGAAATTTCAACAACAAGATCTACATTTTCTGATCTTTCACGAAATGAAGGGTACCTTTCACATATCATTTGGTAGCTCTGCCAAAGCATTAAAAAGGAAAGTATTCATTAGTATTGAATGATAACATTCCTAAAGAGTGCCTGAGAAAGAGAGAAAGAAAATGCTTAACGTGTATTGTATAAATTTCAAATTTAAGAAAAAAAAATTAAAATAAACCACCTGTAGGATTTTATCATTCCAGATGTCAATTGGGTCAGGCTAGCCCGTAAACCCAAGAAACCAACCCTCTAAAGCTCCAATATGCAAGCTATAATGGGAATAGGCTTAAGTGTGCTAACCATATTGGGCTCAGGGCCAGCCGAAGAGCTAATTAATATTATAAAAGTCCCACGATAAGTCCCAACGATTGATGTTGAGCTAGTCAAAATAAAAATAAAAATAATTGTAGGGACATTGTTTGAATTCATAACCAACTTAGCTAAAATCCTACTAGTAGGAAAAATAATCATTTGCTCGTATTATGTATATGTTAATCTTCATATATGATCCACAAATCACCTAATGTACTGTAACGACAAAGGAAGAAAACAGCAGCAATTTTATGGGAAATCAACATAGAATGCAAAGTTTCCGTGAAAAGGATGCATATACATCACAAATTTTGTCAAATGGAGACCATCATGATATGTCCAAAATGTCAAAAACAATCAAGATGGATCTCCGTGTTGCGTGAATTGTGAGATGAGAATGGCTTACAAATGAGGATATGCAAGGGAGATGGATTAATGGAGAGCATGCACATATATATATATATATATATTATATATATATATATATATATATATATATATATATATATGTGTGTGTGTGTGTGTGTGTGTCACTATGCCACTCCCACCTTCATTATGATGCCACTGCAAGCAGCACTTACATAGGAATTAAGGGCCAAACATCCCCTTTTTTTAAGTGCATGACTAAGGAGCAACTTCTTGAACAAAAAGTCGGGCCATTTACCCCAAAATATTTAAAATAAAATGATTAAGCAATGACCACGAGTTTATCTATCTTATTCTCCCTTTAAAGTTAGAATTCTTTGGTGCCTAAAAAGGTTGTCATCTAGCCCCCTCTGATAATGTAAAAAATAAAATAAATAAAATTCTTTCATTAAAACATTCGCTATCCATTCCTTCTCTTTTTTCCCTTCTCAAAGCACGCAAGTTTACCTTTAGAGAGAGAGAGAGAGAGAGAGATCACTCTTTTTCCTTCATGCTCTCCATCTCCACAGCTTATTATTTCATTCAACCATGAAAATCTTTCAACGATGAGCAAAAAATGAGAGGTAAACTTTGAGCTCCTTTTATGCAACTAGTTCAAATTATTTCAACGCAATTGTGAGCACAGTATTGCATCAACTGAGTTAGCAAACTTTGAGTATTTCACAATTCCAAATGCATTTTATAGTCTTGTAATGGATCCTCCACAAGCCTTTATAACATGCAAAAGATTGACCATATACCATTAAAAAATAAAATTATCAAATAATAGATTGAAGAATAATTACACTTGATAGACAATAATAATCAAAAATAAGGCGATGAAATATATATATGAAATGTACATAAGTGATCAACAACAACATCAAGCCTTTGTCCCACTACGTGAGGTCGGCAACATAAGAGACCATTAAACTTAAAAAAAAAATTATCATTGAACATGCCTTCATGTACCTCCCTGCTTGCCTCATTAGCCAGACAGGAGGTCGATCAACTTTTTCCCCTCGAACAGCATTTATCAAAAGAGGCTCAGTAGCACTAGCAACTCTTGATTCTGCCACAACCTCTACATAAAAGCATGAATATTAAACTTTAAAACCATTGCACGCTATACATAAAAAGAAAGAAGCTTGAATTCATCAACATCATCATAAGTGCTATCACAGCCAAACGTTATCGACTTTATGAATCATCATTCTTCATTTCAGTGTTATGCATGATGTCTTAGTTATATTTTCTGCATATCCTTATACGACTTTTGGTTTAACCTTTTTATTTTAAACCTTCCACAAAATAATGTTATGTCTAAGTCTTTTGTTGGATATTCTAACCTCATTTGCTTCAAATCACCTATTTTCCATCACATTATCTTGAAGTACCACTCTCTATCTAGTATCTATTATTACAATTCCGTCATCTCTCCTTTCTTGTTTTACATGTCTTTAAAATTCTTATTTCTTCCCTTCTAACATAAATAGTGGTCCATGACCAACTTTATTTCCTCGCATGCAGCTCAGTCAGGCTTGAAATAGAGAAAAAAAACAAAAAAACTCTATGCAGAACTAGCCGGTATTGGCATCTTTTAACAATAATATTGGGAAAACAAGGGAGGTAGAATAGGCCTTCAACTTAACATCTCTAGCTTTTATATCATATTAATGCAGATCCGTAATAAACTTATATCTGAGCAATCCCCATTAGTACATTCTTTCCCCAAAGCCCTAAGGGAATTAAAGGGCAGACAAAACATTTCTAACATTTCATACAAATAATGACCACGAAATGTTCAAATTGAAAGAAGTGGGTCCAAGGAAGAGGAATACCTCCAACGGTGCAACGCACATCGAGCATTCTCGATGAAGAACGGGAGCGATACCTCGCTTTGAGAGACTTGGGCTGAGAACATAGAGAAACAGGGCAAGAAATGCTCCCCATTATCGGAATTCTTCGCTCCTTCTCCCACTCTTCTCAGCCTTCTGACCTCCGACCTCAGCTGGAAATGAAATCCTCCCTTATCTGAATCTAGTGAGGCGGGTCTACGACGGTGGAGGAAGATGTGTATCCGTTCCTGTAGCCAGATTCAGCTTGGTACTCAGTTTAGTTATCAACAATTCCTATAGAACATGGCTCATCGGGCCCAGCAATCGAGCAGCCTAAAAATTTTGTGCAAAGGATTTTTTTTATTTTTTGGGTAGGGGGTGTTTCTAATAATTAATTTTAATATTCATTAAAATAGTATATTAATTTTGTTAATACAATGTAAAAGCTATTAATATTCATTTATTTAAATAAAAAATATTTTCATGCATAAATTTTGAGAACTTCAATTGGGTATATTTAAGTTTTTTTAGTGTTGGATAAAATGAATGGTTTTTTCTATTTTTTTATTAATCAAATGCAAAGTAAATTTTTTAGGACACATGAATACTCATCAGACTATTTTGTGTGTAATATGTCATTCTAGTGACCTCCCCTGCATCATGTCATCCTCATCTTCGATGATATTGACCTCACTCCAACGTTGCATGAACCTCGTCGCTGACCTCAATCCTGAATCTTGCGCCTTGCAGCATGCTATACCGCATGCCCTTTTTAGTTCCGCATTGCCTTGATCCCATATCATGTGATCTCTAAAAACCACACTCTCATGAAGCTAAAACCTCTCGTCTCCCTTGAAGCCATGTTGCCTTCATTGTGAGAACCTCCATCAATCATCGCTCTCCAGCACCATAGTCACCTCCATCACTTGCGTCTAATAGCATGTCATAAGCTATTTGTCTTATTAGGTTTGGTTAGTTTCATCAAGACACAATAAGGTAATTTTTTAATTTTGGATAAATTTACTTTACAACACTTTACAAAATATCTAATTTTTAAATACTTGCAAAACATATAGAATTACATGTAAATACAAAAGAATTCAATGGCATGCACATGTTTTGCTCTTATATCTTATATTGAGATCAATACTAAAACTTTTTTTATATTTAGCTCCTCGAATACAAAATAAGGTGAAGTATCACGTAGGTTCTTTAAAATAACTTTTATTAGGATTAGATTTTTTTCTTCGACAACAAGTTATATAATTTCTTCGACAACAAGTTATATAATTTCTTCTCCATTCTCATGCAGCTTAAGTTCTAACTTTGAGTGGTCCATATTCACTCTATCTTACCTTTCTAAAGTTTTATATCTTAAATAGTATGTTAAGTTGTTATATATATATATATATATATATATATATATATATATATATATATATATATATATTCATTCAATTGTGCTAAATTAGTATCATGGATTATAGTGAACTATGAAAAACAACCAATTGGCAATAACCCTCACCCAAAATTGAGATATATTTCATGGAACTCATGCTTCTTTCGATTGAAAATAAAAAACATTGTCAATATAATTTTAGGGCTTCGTCACACAGAAGATGTACAAACTTCATAAATTAGCCTCATCAACTTAAAGTTCGCAATTTCAAGACTTCTTTCAGGAACAAAATGATAATGTTAACAAGATAACATAACCAAACAAAGAGAGGCCCCTTAGGTCCAATGCATAGGACTATAAGAACAAAAAAGTTCAACCTAAAACGGGCTTCCAATGAGAAAATGTCTACAATAAATTATGACATTCCTTTTTTTTTTTATGCCTTCAATTGGGCTAGGATGCAAGTTTAACAAATGTCCTAATAAGTGTCAATTGCAATTATTGGATGGGGAGTCAAAGGTTATGCCACTCTAGTTACTACCAATTTCAAATAAGAATTCTAAAGATGTTCAAGGATATAAGGGAGAGTTCTTATTTTATATTATATAACAATTATTATTGGCCCTTAAGAAATCAGGGCCTTCACAGAGACTCTTCGTCTTCATACCCGTATAACAATCAATTGAAAGATACACAAGCTATTAATAGACAATGCTTGCATAAAAAAATATGGTATGTAACAATGTAGCCGATACATAGTACCTAAAAAAGTACAAAACCAACAACTGTACTATATTAGTTGGACTATAAAAGGTATTGAACTCATATTACATATATGTAAGAGGTGCCATTTTCCATCTACAAAACTTCATGTGAGGTGCTATACAACGTAATAGATAGATCTATGTCATGTTATTATGGGACTATCTTAGCTATTATATTTTATTGTTTTGAAAAAAAAAAAAGCTTATGTAGTGTAACCAACTCATATAATTGTGCATATTCTTCTCTCACTAATAAAAGCATTTTCAATTAATATTATTACATATTGAACTTGAAGGATTGATCATACTAACATTGAGCTTGTGAAAATGTATTGTTAAATTTCATATAAATAAAAATGTGTTTAACTTAGTTTACTAACTTCATAATTTATTACATATTATATTATTTCCTGCATAAATGTGTATACATTACTATTGTATCTGTTAAACATCTTATGTGGTCTATTTTGATTTTGCATTACATTTGATTGAGTGAAAAATTCATTAATTGGAACTTCGCACTTCACCACCAACCCTCATGATACTATCCTGGTAATTATGAATTTATTAATAAATTTTGCAACTTCCAACTTATCTTATTAATAAAATGGCATAATATAAATATATCAGTATCATATTCATGTATATCAGTATCATATTCATGTGTATCATTATCATATATATATATATATATATATATATATATATATATATATATATATATATATATATATATATTATGTGTAGTATCATATTCAATCACATCAGTATATCATATTCATGGGTATCTATACTATGCATCATATTACATTAGGAACATCATTATAATGTATCTATCAATGTTATGAATTATATCATATTAGATCATTATTATATATGATAAGGCTTTAATCCTATGATAATATCAAGCATATGATTAGGGTATGCATAACAAAACTATTAGAATGTTCATGTATTATCATGTATCATTATAATTCACATTAATACCATATGTCATATAAAATCATCATGTATTTATCAATCATATGCAGAAGGGAACTAGTACAATAATCACATGTCAAAACAATCATATGTAACATTGTCATCACTCCAATCAAACATATCATATTCTCTTATATATACCTCCCAGCATATAATGCTTATTTTAAAGAAAGCTCTTCAACCTATTCTCCTATGTATTATATCATATCATGTCTATGCCAACCTAAACCAATTTTATTTAATAGCCAACCTTTATTGCATGCACATATTTCATAGAAGATGTACATGTATATCATATTACTTATACATAGGAAGTATTATATAAATCAAAGCAACAATACTAAAAAATTAATATAGTATGCTCATTTTCATATATGCTTATTTAATCAGCAAATCAGTACATATATGCATATTATTTTCAAATAATTCATATCATATAAATTATGCATGTCATAATATTTTTGCATGTCATGTCACTATCTATATATATCATATCAATCTTATAAGCAAGTAAACCATTTTGCCAAAATTTTAATACAATTTTCATATATCAATTTCTTAATTATAGATTTTCTTAGGGACTATGCATCAATTATAGAAATGCATGAAGAAATATCAATATGATTATGTCAAAATATATAAAATGATGAGATCTATAACACATTAATATATGATAAAAGTTCACTAGAAATTCAAATATAACATCTTTTACTTATTAAGATCAAATTAAAGCCCATAATTCCTACCAAATTTAAAACCGCTAAAAATAGATGTAATGTAATGATCACCTACCTTAAGAGGAACACTTTTCCTAACTGGCTTAACGAACAACACCAACCCTATGACCTAAAAAATGATTATCTTTCTCTCTTCATTTTCTCCTTTTCTTCTCCCTAGTATTCTTCCCTTCTCACAACCAAATGAGGAATAATATGGGAAGGGGGAGAGGGGGTTTATATATTTATATTAAAATTCTCAAATGTGCTCAGCACTATGACGCTACCTTGCCTAAGGCTATTGTGCATTTAAGCGTTTCTCATTCTCTAAAAACTTTCCCCTAACTTTGAAACCTCAATGTCGCAACATTGCTACCCTAACGTCATTGTAATATCCTTTGATATAGTGTCTGATCTACCTATACAATAACAATAACATTATCAAGCCTTTGTCCCACTATGTGGGGTCGGCTACATGAATCCTTTTTCTCCATCGTGTCATGTTAAAAGTCAAATTTTTATTTAAATATAATAAGAAAAAATCATTTCTTATATTCTCTAAATGAAGTCTTTTTAGATAAATCTCTACATTTCTTAACATAAGTCAAATCTAATACCTCTACTTTCCTAACTAGGTCAGCAGAAGGCCACCATTTTTATGTGACCAAACCATCTAAGGTGGTTCTCTCTAATCTTATCTTCCATTGGAGCTACACCAACCTTTCATGAATATGCTCATTTAGTATCCCATCTCTAAGAGTAAAGCCACTCATCCACCTGAGCATCCTCATCTCCACTACACTTTAATTAGTATTATGCTTTTCTTTTAATGGCCAACATTTGGCGTCATAAAGCATTTCAAGTCTCACCACCATCTTATAGAATTTTCTCTTAATTTTAAGGGGAACTTTTCTATCACACAACAAGCCCGATGCATTCATCCACTTCAACCATCTAACTTGAATTATGCTGATAATATCCCCATCTATTTCATCATTACTCTGAATAAATATATCCAAGATATATAAAATGTGTACTCTTATTAAGGACTTGATCACCCAAAGTCACAATTCCCTCACTAGGTCTATTACTACTAAAATTACACTCCATATATTCAATTTTATATCTACTAAAGAGAAAACCTTTAGACTCTAAGGTTGACCTCCATAATTCAAGTTTACCTTCAACTCTCTCTCTCTCTCTCTAGTCGATCTTATCAACAATATAAATATCATCAGCAAAAAGCATACACTAAGGTACATCCTCTTACAAATGTCTACTGAGAACATTCATGACTAAAGCAAAAATATATGAGCTTAAGGCTGATCCTTGATGTAATCTAATCAAAATAAGAAAAATACTTGGTCAAACCACCTTGTGTTTAAATACAAGTAATAGCTCATGCATACATATCTTTAATGATTTGAATATAAAACGTTTTTAACTCCTTTTGAAGAACTCTCCATAACACTTCTCTTGGAACTTTATTATATGCTTGCTCTAAATCGATAAATAAAATATGTAGATCCTCCTCATTCTCTCTATATTTCTTTAGTAATCCTCTCAATAAATGAATAGCTTTCATAATAGACCTACTGAGCATGAATCCAAATTGATATTGAGAAACAACAATATCTTGTTGCAACTTACGCTCCATAACTTGCTCCTATAGTTTTAAAGTATGACATATTAACTTAATTCCTCTATAATTCGTACAATCCTGTCAGCTTTATTCCTAAAAATATAAATTAACATACTAATTTGACATTTTTTTTTAATATTCAAAATAGTATTAAAAAGTTTAGTAAGCTAAGAAACACCTTTATCTCATAAGTATTTATTTGGAATATCATCATATCCAACAACTTTTTCACACTTCATTTTCTTTAAAGCCTCTCTAACTCTAGTCTTACTAATATGTCGATAAAAATAAAAATCTTTATTCCTAACTAGGTCAGCAGAAGGCCACCATTTTTATGTGACCAAACCATCTAAGGTGGTTCTCTCTAATCTTATCTTCCATTGGAGCTACACCAACCTTTCATGAATATGCTCATTTAGTATCCTATCTCTAAGAGTAAAGCCGCTCATCCACCTGAGCATCCTCATCTCCACTACACTTTAATCAGTATTATGCTTTTCTTTTAATGGCCAACATTTGGCATCATAAAGCATTTCAAGTCTCACCACCATCTTATAGAATTTTCTCTTAATTTTAAGGGGAACTTTTCTATCACACAACAAGCCCGATGCATTCATCCACTTCAACCATCTAACTTGAATTATGCTGATAATATCCCCATCTATTTCATCATTACTCTGAATAAATATATCCAAGATATATAAAATGTGTACTCTTATTAAGGACTTGATCACCCAAAGTCACAATTCCCTCACTAGGTCTATTACTACTAAAATTACACTCCATATATTCAATTTTATATCTACTAAAGAGAAAATCTTTAGACTCTAAGGTTGACCTCCATAATTCAAGTTTACCTTCAACTCTCTCTCTCTCTAGTCGATCTTATCAACAATAAAAATATCATCAGCAAAAAGCATACACTAAGGTACATCCTCTTACAAATGTCTACTGAGAACATTCATGACTAAAGCAAAAATATATGAGCTTAAGGCTGATCCTTGATGTAATCTAATCAAAATAAGAAAAATACTTGGTCAAACCACCTTGTGTTTAAATACAAGTAATAGCTCATGCATACATATCATTAATGATTTGAATATAAAACGTTTTTAACTCCTTTTGAAGAACTCTCCATAATACTTCTCTTGGAACTTTATTATATGCTTTCTCTAAATCGATAAATAAAATATGTAGATCCTCCTCATTCTCTCTATATTTCTTTAGTAATCCTCTCAATAAATGAATAGCTTCCATAATAGACCTACCGAGCATGAATCCAAATTGATTTTGAGAAACAACAATATCTTGTTGCAACTTACGCTCCATAACTTGCTCTTATAGTTTTAAAGTATGACATATTAACTTAATTCCTCTATAATTCGTACAATCATGTCATCTTTATTCCTAAAAATATAAATTAGCATACTCATTTGACATTTTTTTTTAATCTTCAAAATAGTATTAAAAAGTTTAGTAAGCTAAGAAATATCTTTATCTCATAAGTATTTATTTGGAATATCATCATATCCAACAACTTTTCCACACTTCATTTTCTTTAAAGCCTCTCTAACTCTAGTCTTACTAATATGTCAATAAAAATAAAAATCTTTATTTTCATTTAGGATGCTAAGGTCATTAAAGTCAATCATAATTTTATATTATTCATTAAAAAGTTTAGCAAAATATCTTATCCACCTTTGTTAAATATCAACTTATAAGAAAAATACTTTTTTATCTTCATCCTTAATACACTTCTCTTGAACTAAATCCTTACTACTTTTATCTTTTGGTTTGACTAACTTATACATATATCTTTATCTCTCCTAATTATCTAATATATTATATAAATCATTAAAAGTTAAGCTCTTTGCATCACATATTACTTTTTTAAATTCCTTATGTGCCTCTTTACAACTTTCCCAATTATCAAAATTTTTACATATAAATTAATTTTTATTATAAATCTTTTCATTTTTTATATTTTCTTGCATATTTAAATTCCACCACTAACTATTTTTACTATTTAGAGTGTTTCCCTTCGAAACTCTAAGCATATCTTTTATAATATTCTTAATATCACTAGCCACCTTTTCCAATATAATATTAGCATCCTCATACATAAATAAAATCATAAGATCTAAAATCATACTCTAAAAAATTCTTTTGTTAATATTATTTAAATACCCCTATCTAATCCTAGAATATCATTTGATTTTATTTTTTATTTTCTATCACTTTATCTTAAAGTCTAAAACTAATAATCGATATTGGGTACACAAATGTTCACTTGGAATAACTTTACAGTCTTTGTAATTTAAACGATCTAATTTTCTTATAAAAAAATACTCAATTTGGATTTTACTATATCCATTTTTATAAGTGATAAGATGCTTATCTCTTTTCTTAAATAAAGTATTAGCTACTAAAAATTATAAGTAAAAAAAAATCTAATATAGTCCTACCACTTTCATTTGTTGTTCTAAATCCATGACCAATGTGAATGCTTTTAAAATCATCTATCTCTCTACTAACATGTCCATTTAGATCTCCTCCAATAAAATTTTTTTCTTCAAGAGGTGTCTTTTGTATTAATTCTTCTAAGTTATTCCAAAATTTTAATTTTAAACCCATATCAAAACCTACTTGAGGAGCATAATCACTTGTAATATTAATAATCTTAGCATCAATAATAATCTTTAAAGTTATAATTATATATCTAATTATGTTAATTTTTATAAATTATCCTTCAAACTCTTATCTAAAATTACACATACACCATTTCTAATATGACTCCTACTCGAATACCTGAATGCACATAATATTTATCTTCCTATGAATCATGATATTTATTAATTTCATTAATTTTTTTATAAGGGAGTATACATTCCAAATTTCTATCCTAATTTTAGTTTCATGGACTAACTTTTTTGCCCACATTCGTCCTTAATGTGGAAACCCTTGCCCATTTCACACTACACTTGGGCACCGGTGCAACGGCCCTTGTACACATGTCGTTATATTTAGGCCATATAGCGCGTAGGAATTTTTATTGGGTCAGGTAACCTGATGTAGAGATACATCAGGTAACCAATAAAAAAATGTCACATGCACTTACTTTTTGTTTAAAGCTGAGTGCTTTTTGTTTAAAGTGCATGTGACATTTTTTTATTGGGTACCTGATGTATCTCTATATCAGGTTACCTGACCCAATAAAAATTCCACTTCTAGGGGGCTCCCTAACGTTAATATAATTTTTTAAATGATTCATGTCATAATTATTTGACAAATTTTATACTGGCTGTCGACTACCTAATGCAACCCTTCACTTTTCAAAAAGATATTATAAATATTACACAAATGTATATAATAATAATAATAATAATAATAATAATAATAATAATAATAATAATAATAATAATAATAATAATAATAATAATAATAATAATAATAATAAAAAATGTATTGCAATATTTATAATATCTATATTATTTTTAAAACGCACATTTTCAATTCAATAAGAGTAAATTCTCATATTTAAAATAAAAATAATGAAATATGAATATAAAATATTAAAAAGAAATAGGCAAAAAAAATCAATTTCTATTATAGGGTTAAGAATAAAGATGAACATGCTTGATAATTCAACTTTAAATTGAAAGCATATATAATAATAATTTTATAAAAAAATTATTTTTTATTTTATTTTTTAAATTATAAGCAATTCATATTATGCACGTGCAATTATATAGCTATATGCGGGCCAGGGGTGATCAGACCGCTCGCACAACAGCGCCCTCGCACCGGAAAACCAGGCGGTCGACCTAAGCGCTGCGGCGAAGGGAGGAGAAGAGGGACAGGAAACAATAGAGGTCGAGCATTCTTCGAAATGAGGATTGAGGAGGTCCAATCCACCACGAAAAAGCAGCGCATAGCCACTCACACCCACATCAAAGGCCTTGGTCTTGATGTATTTCTCCTTAACGAACTGCTTAGGGTTTAGGGTTTTAGCGCTTTTTTTTTTTTTTTGCATTCTCCATCAGTTGAAATAAAAATGTCTTTTTTTAAAGTTTTTTTTTTCTTGTGTTTCAGGTGAGTGGGAACGCCATGGCCATGGCTGCTGGGTTTGTAGGGCAAGTGGCTGCCAGGGAAGCGGCAGGGTTAGTTGTGGACATGATCCGCCAGAAAAAGATGGCCGGCCGGGCGCTACTCTTTGCTGGTCCTCCAAGCACTGGAAAGACGGCGCTGGCTCTAGGGATTGCTCAGGAGCTCGGGACGAAGGTAAAGTTCAGCCCTTGCAAACGTTGTTTAGTTTTTTTTCTTAAAAAATTGAAGTTTCATTGGAAACTTGTTTTTTTCCTCTTGGGTATCTTTTATTTAGATTAATTCACGTTGATCCTTTTATGAATTGAACTTGTTGGGATCATAAGTATCCATTTATGATCAAGCATTAAATTTTCTTGCGAAGCAAGCATCTCATGCAACCTAGAATAATATCATAGAAAGAACATAGTTTGATTTGGTTAAGCAGACCAGTGCCCAAACAATCTTACAATGGTGCGACTATAAGGCAAGTTCTGACGCATCACAAAGAGTATGTGGATATCTTGACCACTCAATCTGGGGGCTAATCACACCAAGTTGCTTCGTTTCCATTACATCTACAATTTCCTTATATTCATGTGTACTACCTGCGATGCTGTGACTTGGGCGGTGGTGGTCCCTGGCAGCATCGGTGTTTGGGGTGCTGTTAGGTTACCCCTGCAATTTTACACCTAAATGCCGTTCGATTGCACTACCGTAGTACCGTGTACTTTTAACCGTGCAATACAATATGAAAGATCTAAAATTTTCAAGTAACTGCACCTCTTTCACTACCAAATTGTGAGCCGTTCTTCTCTAAGCACTCCTTTTAGAGAGGAGTTGATCCATGGGAAAATGATGAGACATTCTCATTTATTTATGCTATATTCATTCAAGAGGCAACCTTCTCATCAAATTGCCAATTGAAAATTTGATCATTACAACTAATGTGTTCATGATATCGTTGCCAATGATGTTAATTAGATATATGATTTGAGATTTCTTTGATATCTTTGGATGCCACTAAAAGATTGCTATTAGATACTTAAACTCAGCTTAATATGGGTGGGTGATTTGGTGACAAAGCATTATTATATCAAAATTTGGTGATTGTAGGTTTCAATCTCCAATGTTCATTATAGATAAGTATAAATAATATGTTAGATAATAGTCAAAATAACTCTTTAGAAATGTCTAGATAGTTTTATTTTTCACTTCTTTTTGCAGATTTTATTATTATTATTTTCTAGCTAAGGAGAAAATTCCTTAATATGGATTATGCTTGTGATTTTTGTTGAACACTATCCTGTCGTGGCAAAATCAATCTTTGATGCGTAGCTTGTTGCAGTCAATTGAAAATTATTATGCCATTTGTTATGCTCATTGTTGATGGTTTTTGTGCTCTTAGTGAAACAATGTCAAACCTTAGTGCTCGTACTCAACCAACAATGGTCAGGCTGTTCATTACGCTCTCTGTTAATGCTAACAGTGCCAAACTTTATTGTTAATTGTAGTTAGTCAACAATGATGGATATATTCTTTGCCAATGAATGTCATACTCATCACAATAACAAATGTCTGATGCTTCATTCGTTGTAGCCAACTAAAAATGAGACGATGTTGAAGAACGCAACGAGCAGTGTGCTATAGCCACCTTACACTTTCATAGAAGCCATTATTTACTATTTGTGTACACTATCACCCTTGTAATTTCTCATCTTCATGTTTTCATTTGATGCATGTGGGGACCTAACAATGTGCCTTCTACATTATCGTCTGCCATTTTGATTAGCTAAAGGATAGCTTTTATTGAAGTTCCTACAATAGTATGGAGGTGATTTCTATAACTAGGCTTGATCCTTTGATTAATTTCTCTTTATTGTATATTTTCATATTCCATGTATGCTAATGTAAAACTTTCACACTATTATGATTTGCGAAAATATCTTTTAACTTGCAATAATTTGTTTTAATTTGTGGGAAGTCAACCCACATCAATGGACTTTTAATTGCAATAATTGGTGATTGTTCTCTTATAAGAATCACACTATCATCTATTTGGATGTCCATTACCTTTCATTTGCTTTCATTATCAATAAGAATAGACTTCCTAGCCTTTTTACATTCTAAATGTAAACTTGCCTTAGTATGTAGGCTTCAATCTCCATTGTTTATTGTTGATAAGTATCAATATTATTTTAGATAATTGTCAAAACAACTATGTAGAAATTTACAGGTAGGTTTATTTTTCACTTAGTTTTGTAGGAATTTTTTTTGCTATTTTTAGCTAAGGAGAAAACTCCTAAACATAGTTGATGCTTGTTATGATTGTGTTGAAGACTATCCTCTTTGTGGCAAAATCAATCTTTGATGCATTGCTTGTTTTAGTCAATCAATATTTATTATACCACTTAGTTATGCTCATTATTGATTGTTGTCTTGCACTTTAGTGCTCGTTGTAGTCAACTAACAATGATCGAGCTGTTCATCATGCTATATGCTAATGCATTTGTCTTTGCTCTTATTAATACAATGTCAAACTTTATTAGTCAACTAATAATGATTGAGCTATTCATCACGCTCTATGCTAATGCTAACAATGGTAAATGTTAGTGATAATTATAGCTAGTCAACAATGATGGATATATTCTTTGCTAATGAATGCCATACTCATCACAAATAACAAATGTCGGATGTTTCATTTGTTGGAGCCAACTAACAATAAGACGATCTTGAAGAATGCAACAAGTAGTGTCCTATACACCGCCTTACACTCTCGCAGAAGCCATTATTTATTATTTGCATATACTATCACCCTTGTCGTTTCTCATCTTTGTATTTTCGTTTGATGCACGCGGGAACCTAATTGGATGCCTTCTGCATTATCGTCTACCATTTTTATTTCCTAAGGGATACCTTTTATTAAAGTTTATCCAGTAGTATGGAGGTGATTTCTATAATTAGGTCTGATCCTGTGATTAATTTCTCTTTATTGTATTTTTTTATATTCCATCTATTATAGGGTAAAACTCTTGCACTATTAAGGTTTGCGAGAATGCCTTTTAACATTTAATAGTTTGCTTTAATTTTTGGGAAGTGAACCAAAATCAGTAGTCTTGCAATTGCAATAATTGGTGATCCTTCTCCTGTAAGGGTCACGCGATCGCCTATTTGGATGTACATTACCATTTAGTTTGCCTTCATTATCAATAAAAATAGTCTTCCTAGCCTTTTTTACATTCTAAATGGAAACTTGCCTTAGTTTGGGCTGGTGATCCAGCGACAAGGCATTATTGTTTCAAAATTTGATGATTGGAGGCTTCAACCTCCATTGTTCATTGTAGATAAATATAAATAATATTTTAGATAATAGTCAAAATAACTCTTTAGAAATTTACAGATATTTATTTCTCACTTCATTTTGCTGAATTTTTTTTAATTATTTTTTGCTAAGTATAAAATTCTTTAATAGGGATGATGCTTGGTGTGATTTTTGTTGAAGACTATCCTGTTTGCGGCAAAATCAATATTTGATGCATTGCTTGTTGTAGTCATTTGATAGTTATTATGCCACTTGTTATGCTCATTGTTGATGGTTGTCTTGCTCTTAGCAATACAATGTCAAACTTTAGTGCTCTTTGTACTCAACCAACAATGATCGAGCTGTTCATCATGCTTTCTTCTAATGCTAACAATGTCAAACTTTAGCGATAATTTTAGTAGTAAAAAATGATGGATATATTCTTTGCTAATGAATGTCCTACTCATCACAATAACAAATGTTTGATGCTTCATTCGTTGTAGCCAACTAAAAATAAGACAATGATGAATGTGCTGTAGCCTGCTTTACACTCTCATAGAAGGCCATTATTTAATATCTGTGTACACCATCACCCTTGTCATTTCTCATCTTTGTGTTTTCATTTGATGCATGTGGGGACCTAACATAATGCCTTCTACATTATCATCTGCCATTTTGATTGGCTAAAGGATATCTTTTATTAAAATTTCTTCAATAGTATGGAAGTTATTTCTATAACTAGGCCTGATCATGTGACTAATTTATCTTTATTGTATATTTTCATATTCCATCTTTGATAGTATAAAACTCCCACACTATTATGATTTGCGAAAATGTCTTTTAACATGCAATTGTTTGCTTTAATTTGTGGGGAGCCAACGACCCACATCATTAGATGTGCAATTGCAACAATTGGTGATTGTTCTCCTATAAGGATTGCACTGTCATCTATTTGGATGTCCATTACCATTTAGTTTGCCTTTATCATCAATAAAAATAGTCTTCCTAGCCATTTTTACATTTTGAATGTAAAATAAGTGGAAAATATAACTCTGCCATGTAAAGTTTTCAATCAACATTGTTTGATCATTGACCACACGAAAGGTGCCACTTGGGTGGCAGCAATGAAGACGTTATTGGGGCCACCAATAATTGAGTGGTGGCCTTAAAACAGGCTTATCATGCTTTCCTAAGGAAATGGAGCACACCAATAGTCTTTGGTTGCTCCAGCGTGTGCTCCTTATTAGGAAATTTGTTTACAAAATTTATCTTTTTTTGACCCTTTTTGTCTTGCAATCAATTGTTTTGTGAGCCGTTCTCCCCTAAATGCTCCATTATGGAGATGAGTTCATTCTTATAAAAATGATGAAACATTCTTGGCAGTCAATTGGATATTTTAAAGAGGTCACAAGCCTTCTCTCAATTGTCTCTGCAAATCTGTCTGGTAAAACTTTGATTTATCATCACCAATGGGTTTATGAAGTTGATGCCCATGAAGGTGTATTTAGATTAGTGATCCGAGTTGCTTACAACCACTACTATTGGTTCCCTACCGACTGCGCATGTCATCTTCGGTTCGGATGGGCTGTCTTTGTTGTGTCTATCATTCACTTTAATTTCAATAATAGGAGTCTTTAATCTTCACCTTTGGTTGTTGATAAATAAAAAAATAAAGACCAAAATAATCATCTATAGATCAATAAATATGACCATTTTTTTCTTCATATGTATGGATGTTTCATAGAATTTTTTACTATCAAGAAGTTTTCCACCATCGACTTTGTTCATTGTTGACTATTGTCTTGCTCATGTCATGGTAATAGCAACTTCGAACATGCTCTTTGTTGCATTTGTCACGATCCGACCCAGGGGCTCGAATTAACGAGGCGGGAACAGACGGTCGGATGGTAGATTAAATTTTTAATTGCTGAATCTATCTCCAATATCTTAAAAGAGTCACTAAAAACTTCAAATAAAAAAGTACTGAACAAAATCATTCAAATACCTTTTATTTTTTCATTTGGTGTCTCACGTCTACGGTATACATTTTTACCTCTCATTCTCATTTTTGATTATATTAAGTTACACTTGTAAAAATTGTTAGAGCAACTAAAGTAAGCCACATCTTAGGGAGTAACACATGGTTCTGAACTACATTAACTAAAGGTAGTTGAAACTAAATGCATGATATTTTTTCAGTATATATCTTAAATTTTAATTATATATATCATATTTAATTTTGCATTCATTATATTTTTCTTATTTCTCATAAATAGTATAATCATCACAGGAGCCACTGTTTAATTTAGTATTAATAAATGTACTCCTTTTTTCTTTATCATTAATGTGCACGAATACATTACATCCCCAGTCAGTACCATAAAGAGGTGAGCTCATCATTCAACATGCACATTCAATTACATATATATAGTCATCTCATCATTATAATATATGAACTTATTATAATAATATCATGAAATACAAAATATAAATTTTCATTTAACTCAGCGTGATCAATTATTGTGTATGAGAGATATAAATCATGATCTAATTAACAATATAGAAATTCATAAATATATTTTGACTTTTAAAACATTTAATTTAATTTGAGAGAAACAAAATTATCACTGTAAATAAAAAAACCATCAGTATTGATTTGATTTCTTCACTCGTACTCCTTTCTTCAAGGTCAAAAGATTATCACCAATATGAAATAATTTCTCATTCATAATCTAACTTAATAATTCCAAACTCACTTTTTCTTCTCTTTTAAATATATCTCAGGCTCGCTCTCTAATTTCAATATCTAAAAGTATGTAAATTTTATTACCCAATTATTAATCAAATTTTATTTTCATTAAGTTAGTAATTTTAATATTATTATTTTTGGATTTAAATAATATTTAATTTTAAAAATCTATAATTTTTGTCAAAATTTATAATTTATCCAAATTAAACCTTCATCAATTTCTAAATTAATTTAAAATAAATTTAATTTTTGATTTTATCAAAAAATCATAATTTTGGAAACATAAATTTAACTAATTTCAATACATTTGCATGCTAAAACTTTTCCATTATCTATTTAATAATTAGGATTTTTTTTATTTTCGGATTATTTTAAATTAAAAATAAAAAAAAATGATATTTTGTAAAAAAAATCAAGGTTCTAAAAATTGGATTGGATATCGAACCGAAAGGAGAGGTTCACGGTTCAACCGGTTGGACTAATCAAACCGGGGTTGAACCGGATGATGTGATAAATAATAATATTATTATAAAAATTAATAAAATAATGA
This sequence comes from Dendrobium nobile, assembly GCA_022539455.1. Taxonomy (NCBI): domain Eukaryota; kingdom Viridiplantae; phylum Streptophyta; class Magnoliopsida; order Asparagales; family Orchidaceae; genus Dendrobium; species Dendrobium nobile. The sequence continues at coordinate 36,105,848 of CM039728.1, read as the reverse complement.
AATATAATAATCATATAATTCATAAAAATATTGCTAATTTATAATATATATTTAGATTTAATTTATAAATATAAATTATTTAAAAACTCACAATATAAAATCATAAATATAATTAAATAGTTTAATATAAAAGTATTTCATTTGGTAACATAAAATTTTTTTAGAGATGAAAAATTGGAGCTTTGCAAATTTTTTAATATAAGAGTATTTCATTTGGAAAAAATTAAATATTATTAACTAAAAAAATAATTTTTTTCAAAAAAATATTAAAAATAAAAATTATTCAAATTATAAAAATTAATTGTTTATATTATAATTTATATCATATAATTTTTACTTGAGCTGCTTGACGAACAAAAATGTATCCACATAAACTTTATAATATATATAATAAAAAAATATATAAAAATTAAATATTATGATTTAAATTATAAATATTATTAATTAAAAAAATAAATGTTATATTATAAAAATTAGTTAAAAAAATTGTTAATAAAGTATGTTGTATAGTGTACATATGAAACTATAGGTGGTTTTTTATTTTGTATGGTTTAGTCCCACATCACTTGGAAAGTTTTGCATTGTATTGTTTATATAGCTTTTTGCTTTTGCTCATGAGAAGAACTCATATGGAGTAATGAAGATATATAAGATTGTTCAAATTAATATTTAATCATGTCTTTAATATAAATTTAAGAGTTTTATATTAATATTTATATTAATTGATTATGTTTAATATTTATTTCATATTAAATAATTTATTTAATTATTTGTATTAAAAAATTTGAACCTGCTAGTTTTAAAAAATCAGGATCGGTTCGCCAGTTCACTAGTTGAACCGACGGTTCTTTCCAAAATCGGTCGGTTTGAACTACAGCCGGTTTTCAGGTTGAACTAAAACAACCAGTCCTGTCTGGTTTTTAAAGGATTTGAAAACACTAATTTCTACCCTAGAAATGTCAGACCGGACCGGCCAGTCCATCCGTGAACCAGTTTGAAGGCCGGCTTAGTTCAACCTGAAAATAGGTTTTGTTTTAAACCGGCCGGTTTTGGCAATAAACGTCGGTTTAACCGGTGAACCAGTGAACCAGTGAACCGGTCCTTAGTTTTTAAAATCGGCCGGTTCAAATTTTTTGATATACATAAGTAAATAAATTATTTAATATTAAATAAATATTAAACTTAATCAATTAATATAAATATTAATATAAAATTCTTAAATTTGTATTAAAGACATGATTAAATATTAATTTTAACAATCTCATTTATTTTCATCACTCCATATGAGTTGTTGTGAGTGAAAGCAAAAAGCTATATAAACTATATAATACAAAACATCTCAAGTGATGTGAGACCTAAACCATACAAAGTAAAAAGTCATATTTAGTTTCATATATACGCTATACAATATATTTTTTTAACATTTATTAATTAATTTTTATAATATAAATAATATTTATTTTTTTAGTTTATAATATTTAATTTTTATTTAATTTTTATATTTTTTATTATATATGTTATAAAGTTTATGTAGATTCATTTTTATTTGTCAAGCTATTTGAGTAAAATTTATATGATATAAAGTATAATATAAATAATTAATTTTATAATTTGAATAATATTTATTTTTAATGTTTTTCTCTAAAATTTTTATTTTATTTCTTTAGTTAATAATACTTAATTTTTACCAAATGAAATACTCTTATGTTAAAAAATTTATAAAGTTTTAGTTATTCATCTTTAAAAAACTTTTATGTTATCAAATGAAATACTTTTATATTAAACTATTTAATTATATTTATGATTTTATATTACGAGTTTTTAAATAATTTATATTTATAAATTAAATCTAAAAATATAATATAAATTAGCAATAATTTTTATAAAATTATATGGTTATTATATTTCATTATTTTGTTAATTTTAATTTTTTATAAAAATATTATTATTTATTATGTCATTCGGTTCGATTAGGTTGGTCAAACCATGAACCGCTATTTCCAGTTCGTTAGCTGGTCCGATTTTTAGAACCTTGATTTTTCTCAAAATATTATTATTTTTCTTATTTTTAATTTAAAATAATCAAAAATAAGAAAATCTTAATTATTAAATAGATAATGGGAAAGTTTTGGCATGCAAATGTATTGAAATTAGTGAAATTTATGTTTCCAAAATTAGGGTTTTTGGATAAAATCGAAAATTTAGTTATTTTAAATTAATTTAGAAATTTGTGAAGGTTTAATTTGGATAAATTATGGATTTAGACAAATTATGATTTTTAAAAATTAGGTTTTATTTAAATTCGAAAATAATAATATTAAAATTACTAACTTAATGAAAATAAAATTTGATTAATGATTGGATAATAAAAGTTTACAAACTTTTATATATTGAAATGAGAGAAAGAGAGCCCGAGATATGTTTAGAAGAGAAGAAGTGAGTTTGAAATTATTAAGTTAGATTATAAATGAGAAATTATTTCATATATGTGATAATCATTTGACCTCGAAGTAAGGAGTACGAGTGATGAAATAAAATTCTTTGAATAGAGGTTCGTACTCATGGTTCTTTACTTTCAGTTATAATTTTATTTCTCTCCAATTAAATGTTTTAAAAGTCAAAGCATGTTTATGAAATCTTTATTGTTAATTAGATCATGTTTAATATCTATCATACCCAATAATTGATATGCTGAGTTAAATGAAAAATTATATGTTGCATTTCATGACATTATCATATAAAGTTCATTAATTATAATGATGATATTATTAGATATTTGTGATTGCATGTGCACGTTGAGTGTTGACTGATGGAAGTTACTTCTTTATAGTACTGGCTGAGAACACAATGTATCAGTGCACGCTAATGATAAATGAAAAGAAAATGATAAAAAAAAGTACATTCATTAGTATTAAATTAGATTGTGGTTTCTGTGACGGATGTACTATTTATGAGAAATAATAAAGATATGAATGCATATATGATGAATACAAATTATATATATATATATATATATATATATATATATATATATATATATATATATATATATATATATATTTAAGATATGGTCTGAAAAACAATCGCATTTTACTTCAACAATCTTGAGTTATTGTAGTTCAGAATCATGTGTTACTCGCTAAGCTGTGACTTACTTTAGTTGCTCTAACTTAAAATTATTACATCATTAATTGTGCACACTATGGAAATAGCATATTGGATGCACCCCCACCATAGTTAACCATTCAAAATTGAGTCAATTTTTGCATTTTTTTATTGGTGGCTGCCCTTTTGGTGACAATGACAACTTCAGAAGTTCACTTATTGCAATTACAGGGCAAACTCTAGGCATTTATTGTTAAAGAATGTTCTATTTATCGCATTAGTTGACGTCAGATGAGACACTTGTTTCTTACAATTGAAGAAAAGCTATCGTTTAAGACCAAAACAAGCGACATATTACAACTGACATTGACGCTATCTAGAGTAGGGGTGTCAATTTGGGTCAACGGGTTGGGTTCGGGTCGAACCCGAAACTGACCCGACACTATTCGGGTCAACCCGAACCCGACCCATTTTTAAAAATAGGTCAGGTTTTCGGACCTGAACCCGACCCGATTCGAGTCTGGGTCAACCCGACCCGACACGAATGACCCAAAATTGACCTAAACTTGCTAGTTTTCTGATCAAAATCGGGTTAATCTTTGATTTTTTGGGTCAAAATCGGGTAAAAAACAGGTCAATCTCGGATTTCCGAGTCAAATAGGAGTTTTCATGTCAATTTCGGGTTGCTGGGTCAACCCAAACCCGATCCGATTTTTAAAACGGGTTGATTTGTTGAACCCGAACCCGACCCGTTTCGGTTCCGGGTTGACCCTAACCCGGATTTTTCCGGGTCGGGTTCGGGTCGTGTTTCAGGTCGTGTCAAAAATTGACACCCCTAATCTAGAGACACTGCTATTCACATTACAGGAGGAATTCTGTTGGCCTTGCCTTGCTTTTTTTGGCTTTTACATGTGTTTGTGGTGACCAACTTAACGTGCATTTGGCATCGCTGTATTTGATTCTAACTACCTAAGTGGCAACTTGCTTTAAAATCTCTCCAAGTACTTGGATATGTACTGCTTGTGTATAGATTTCAACATTTAGATTGCAATTGTGCTAGACCTCTTAAATTTTTTGCCATATGGAGATTTTCCATCTAATAATTCTTCTATCTTTTTGCTGCGCTTTTGGATCTTTTTGAGCTTAGATAGCATTAAATTCTCGCATTCTAGCATGAGGATATATCTTTTGGAACACAACAAAACTCAGAACGTGCATTGCATTGGTTGAATGCTGATCAGAGCTCAGCATTTATACTGGAAATTTCAGGCAGAAGCTGTTCTTCCTTCTTTCTTCCCAGAATCTAGTATGTTCTTTGCTTCAAAAGCCCAGTATACCATCATACGCAATTTACCTGGCCTTGTTGTCCTGTGTATCTGCTGCATGCTTGCTGCTTTATGCTGTTATAAAACTGCAACTTTTCTCCTTAATCATGGATCATTACACTATTTACCAGGAACCTACTTTTACTATTTTATGCCATACGCTTGCGTTGTAATACATCACTGTAGCGCCAAATATTAACTTGTATATGATACATATGCACCTGTCTATTAGTTTTTCTTTTTTTTTTTTTAATTTTTATTTTATTTTATTTTTTTTTAAACTATAAATTTCTCTTAAAATAGATATTGTGTGGTATTTAGTACCTATTTTTTCCTTTATGTTAAGGTTCCATTCTGCCCAATGGTTGGGTCAGAGGTTTATTCATCAGAGGTGAAGAAGACTGAAGTGCTCATGGAAAATTTTAGGAGAGCTATAGGCTTGCGTATAAAGGAGAACAAGGAGGTTTACGAAGGAGAGGTTGGTTTTCATATTTTTTTATATTTCTTGAGCGTTTTCTTTTGTATTCTAATGAAGACCAACTTTATGTTTGTTAAATTGGTACTATTTTTTGTTAAATTAATGGTCTCCAACATTTTTTTTTTGTGATTTTGGATTCATTGGTTGTCTCCCTCTTACAGGTGACTGAGCTCTCTCCAGAAGAAACTGAGAGTACAACAGGAGGCTATGGAAAAAGTATTAGTCACATCATCATTGGACTAAAAACTGTCAAAGGAACCAAACAGCTGAAATTGGATCCCACCATTTATGATGCTCTAATAAAAGAAAAGGTAATTTATGGTATTTAGTTTGAAGAAGTTATTCTTAACCAGAACCCATCCAAGCAAATTATTCTTGACTAGAATTTTTGCATAATCTCCCTCGGAAATCCTCGATTAATATTCTTCTGGTGTGGCAGCAAGCAGTGCTTTTGATTGCTGCCATGCTGAGCAGTAACTGGGAAAGCTCATACCACTTGTAGCCGGTAAAACTTTCCGGTTTGTTGTGTTGAATGGGGTGGGTTGGAAAACTTTGTCAAATTAAACCTAATTACACGTCTTACATCTTTGAGCAGTAACAAACAATCATGCCTTCCTTAATTGTCTTATGTTTTCGTTTTATCCTTTTCTCAAAAGCATGGATGATTTTGGCATTTTACACTTTTTGATTGCTAATGGGAACTACAGGTTGCTGTAGGTGATGTAATATACATTGAAGCAAATAGTGGTGCTGTTAAGCGAGTAGGTAGGTGTGATGCATTTGCTACAGAATTTGATCTCGAAGCTGAAGAATATGTTCCGATTCCTAAAGGAGAAGTGCACAAGAAAAAGGAAATTGTGCAGGTAGAATATTTCTCATTGCTATTAATTGACTGGTATTAAACAGATTAGTTTTCTGCTGTAATATATGTAACTCTTCTCTGAATTATTTATGCTTTGACAAAGGATTGCTGAGGGTACCATCTTTATATGTATGCGCGACAACTTTAATATTTATGATTTCCTATTACATGGATGTTATTCATTGTTCATTAACTTTTACTTAATGAGCTATAAAACTGCATTTACTTAAATTGTAGGTTGTTTATTTCACTTTCTTTATATGTTACCCAACATCCATATTTCCAACAGCCTTCTTTAAGATTTAGTTTTTCTGTAACTACTTTTTGATTTGTATTTCCTATTATCATATACATTTCTGTCTCCTGTGACAACTTTTTCTGGTTTCCTCTATTTTAATTGACCTAAGTTTTGGCTAGAGTGCTTGGGTGAACGTCATATTTGTTCATATCATGCTGTATTTGAAAGCTAGCTGCCAATAATGTGATTTTTTACACATTTTTTTCAGCGTGGCATAACTTACATTAATGCCTATAACTGGTATTCATGAAGTTAAAGGTACTTTTTTCATGGTTATCTAAAGTTGAGTGGCATTATTAAGTTATGTTTGATTTGCAATCAGGTTATTGACACTCAAAAAAGTTTGTTATGATAGAAGTGTTGTTGTAAACTTATCTTTTTCAGTTTGAATTACATTACATCTCTTGCTGACCATGCTTTGTTTATTTTTATAATATATGCATGGAGTGCTAACCTTTTATTAGTATTTATTTGAGTAAAAATTGAGTGATCGAGATAATGGGTTATTGATTAATTTCATAAGTAGTTGTGGATTGAGCAAATAATTCCCAATTATGATATGATTATATTAAGGATCATTATATATTGTTTGCTTTTGTGTTGGTTATGTAAATTTTTACAAAGGTTATTTTAAGTTAGGTAGCGTTGTGTATGCTATTTGCAAATAATGGTTCTCAAAGGTGAAAACTCTATTGTGATAAGTAAAAAAGTTAGAACAAGCGGCAAAAAATGTTGAATATGGGGGGCTTATGGCTTGTAGAGTAAAGATCGAGAGCTTCATATATACTTTTAGTGGTTGTGAATTCAATATTGTTTGATCAATACTATTGGAAGTACAATTTTATATATATATATATATATATATATATATATGATATGTTTAGATATCTTGGATCTATTAATAGGAGAAGGGTGATAAAAATGAGCATATATTTTTTTGGAATGAAGGTTGAATGTCTAATATGGATTATGGAGAAGTGCTTTAAGAGAATTCCTATTTTTCAATTTGAATTACATTCCATTTTTTTTCTGATCATGCTTTGTTCATTTTTATAATATATGCATGTAGTACTAGCATTTTATTAGTAGTTTTCTTGGGTTAAAATTGAGTGACTGAGATAATGGGTTATTGATAATTAGTTGTGGATTGAACAAATGATACACAATCATATGATTACATCAAGGATCGTTATCATATTTGTGTTCTTTTGTGTTGGCTATGTAAAATTTTACATAGATTATTTGAAGTGAGATTTTGTTGTGTATGCTATTTCAATTAACACATGTTATAGATGAAAACTCTATTATAATACGTAAAAAGTAAGAATAATCTGGGAAAAAATGTTTAAGGTGAGAGGCATATAGTTTGTAAAACAAAGATCGAGGACATTGATATGTAATTTTAGTGGTTGTGAATTCAATTATGTTCAATCAATACTATTGGAAGAACAATTATATAGCTATGATATGTTTAGATAACTTAGATCTATTAATAAGAGAATAGTGGTATAAATGAGCATATATTTTTTTTGGAATGAAGGTTGAGTGTCTAATATAAAGAATTGCGTTAGGAGTACTAGATGATAAAGTCTATCATTGGAAGGCTAATTATAAATTTTATAAGACAACAAACTCAGTCAAGGCCCAAGGTTGGGATGACAATGGTTTGATTGTGTTATGTAGACTTGAGTGGTAAGCAATAAAAAACCATTGATAGCCAACTTGAGTGAGTTTCAAAAAATGGGAATGCTAAAATGGATTTGTTAAGTAAGATCAAATGGTTAATATTGAAAGTGCTTTATGAGTACTATGTGGTAAAAGACGATATCATGGAGAAATATGGTAAATGTTATAAAACAACAAGTTGACTCAAGAATGAGATGACAATGCTTAGATTATTTTATATGGATTTGAGTGTTGAACGATTAAAAATGTAGCTTGCAGTTAGGTTGAGTGAGACAAAAATGCGAGTGTACGATACAAATTGGAAGATAGATTAAGAGATGATCATATTAGAAAGACGGTGAGAGCATTATCTATCTAATTGATTAATAGTTGTTAAAAGATGCATACCAGTATGATAGGAAAATATAATTAATGTGGGATGATTAAGAAGGAAATAGGTAGATTAGTAACAACAATGTTAAAATTTGTGCAAAATATTTATATAAAATGCAGTAAGCTCCTTGTTTCACGCTCAATTGGAAAGAATGAGGATCCATGAAGGCCACCAGGGCTAATGTTAATTTGACCAATCAAATATGAAGTATTTTATGTCTTATTTCGCTAATCTACTTGTTCGGGATGACATAACGCTTTTACATGATCTGCGTCTTTGATTGCAAATATTCCCAAAGTAATCTTGTTTATTGCCCCTTCCCTTTTTTCATAAAAAATATGGCCTTTGACATATTCTTCTAGCATGTTATCTGTGCTGTCTTTCATGTTTTTTGTGGCTCACTGCTGGTCTACCATTTTAATTCAACTAAAACAGAATTGGACATGGAATATTTGTACCTTCTATTTTATGTTTGGAGAAACAGGCTCATGAAGTATTCTTTTTTAATTAGGATGTTACACTACATGATCTTGATGCTGCTAATGCTCGCCCACAAGGAGGGCAGGACATACTGTCTCTTATGGGGCAGATGATGAAACCTAGGAAAACTGAGATCACAGACAAATTACGACAGGAAATTAACAAGGTTTGTCTTCTTTGTTAAAATATCTTCTAGACTTGTTATCTTCATGCAAGCCTTTTCACTTGTGGATATACATTTAATCTAACATTGCTAAGATTACATTCTCTCAAAGCTCGATAAAATTATACCAATCTCATGATGGTGAATCGGTATATTAAATCTTTGCTTTTATGAAATGCACAGGTGGTTAATAGGTATATTGATGAAGGCGTTGCGGAGCTTGTACCGGGGGTATTATTCATCGATGAGGTAAGTTGTCATGTCAATTTCTGTATTTTGTTCGTCGCAGATGGCTAAGCTCTTATATTGCAAATCATATTTGCAGGTTCACTTGCTTGACATGGAATGCTTTTCTTACCTCAATCGTGCTTTGGAGAGCTCATTATCACCAATTGTCATATTTGCTACCAATAGAGGAATATGCAACGTAAGGTATACATTAAAAACATTAAAATTTGGCTGAGTGCACTTCTGTTCAACTTGTTCTAATTATGAAGCGCATGTTTTATTTAAGACTCTCTTTAATGGTAGTTAATCATTTATTTTTAGTGATCTTAGTTTTATTTTTTAAGGCATAAGCTGGTTGTGTAATTTTTCATGGAGTGAATTTCCAATGAGCGATATTTAAATGCCATATAAAATTTAAGCACAAACATCTGCAACATGCTAACAACTCTAGAATAAAAACCATTCCTTGAACTGATACTTTTAAAGGAATAGATTTTAGTCTAGCCTAGTTTTACTTTCATTGCTTTGATTTTTAAATTTTAACTAAATGGCTAAAATCATTAGTTTAGGCTGTGTTTGGGATGGCTTTCTTATTGCTTTTTAAAGCAGCTTTCAAATATAAAATTAAAAAATTTAACTAGAAAGCTGCCTTAAGAAGTAGTAAGAAAACCGTCCCAAATGAAGCCTTAGTCTTTTGGTAACCAAAGTTTAGCAAACAAAATTTAGGCTAACTAAATCTAGCCTAGGTGAAGAACTAAATTATGGTTGCAAAAAAATTGCACCGTAAGCTGTCTTTTTCAGTTCAAGGAGCCATCTTAATATTTTGTTCTCAATTTCCTTTCAAAACTGTGTAATTTTGTTGTAGTGTCATATGCTATTTGTGGGGTTCACTTACGCTTATGCATATCCATATGCTTTTCTGTACTTTTTTTTCCTCCAGAGGAACAGATATGACTAGTCCACATGGCATACCAGTGGACCTACTTGATCGGCTTGTGATTGTACGCACAGAAACTTATGGTCCTACTGAGATGATTCAGGTTTTTAACTTTGGTTTTAACCATCTTATCCCTCTTTAAGTGAATCGAATATTTTTACAAACAGAACTTTCCTGTAACCAATTGTTCACGTTGTGTTAGATTTTGGCTATTCGTGCTCAAGTTGAAGAGCTGGCTATTGATGAAGAGAGCTTAGCCTATCTTGGAGAGATAGGACAGCATGCATCATTAAGGTTTGTTGATGTCTTCTATTGTGCGCTTTCTGATAAGTTTAATTCAATTTTTTGTTTAATGACTGATGTTGGATCTTATCTCCATATGGAATATCCTAACTGGTTAATGTAGGCAAATTCATCTTTGACTGCTGCATTTCTAACTTGCCCATGCCTTCATAACTTACACATGTTAATTAAGTGGTCATTTGTCATGATAGTGAACATAATTAATCACTATTTTTATAAGCTAATGTCTTTTCCTATGTGCTGCTTTATGTTCATAATTTAAATTTCTGCCACCTAGTTTGTGTAGTTTATTTTGTTCTAATTTGCAAGTAGGACATACAAATCATGTTTGTGCTCTCACAGGCATCTGTATTTTTAGATTGAGGTATATTTTTTGAAGAAAGCTCTATTATTTCAGTTCATACCTTACCCCACCTTCACCTTTAGAATATTTATTGGTGAGATTAGGCATGTGAGGGAATGGCTAAGATGTACAAATAGTCAATCAAGGCCCAATGACCATAAAATGATACATTGTTTTGTTCACAAAGGTGAAGACATCAGCAGGAAAGGTGTAGAACTATAATTGCTAGGGGTGTAAATGAGTCGAGTCGAGTCACTATCTGCCTAATCGAGCTAGGTTTGTTAGTTCTTACTAATCTCGAGCTCGAGCTTGGCTCGTTAAAAAAATTATTTGCTTAAGCTCGACTCGATTGCTCGAGCTCGTTTGGAAAGCTCAAGCTGACTCGATTATACATGTCAATGGCGCAAAATGGCGCGCGCATTAGCGCACAGATGATGTTATTTCCTTGGCGTGATGTGACACATCAAAATAGCACGTGCTATTTGCTCCATGTATGGGCAATGGAACATGACGCAAATGGCACGCGTTATGTTGTTGACATGGTATAAATTTTAATTCTTAATTATAATTAAATTTTTGAAGGTTTATATATTAATATCATAATTAATTGTTAATTTATTAAACATCAAATTAATAAAATATTAAAAAATTAAAGAATTTAACTTTTTTGTAGGATTTAAAGCTACCATTTTTGCTATTTGGCAGGATTTAGGCTAAATTATGCTTAAATCCCGCTCAAATATATTTATTTAAGTTTATGTTTATGTAGGATTTAAAGATGTCATTTTTGTTATTTGAGAGGATATTTATGCTTAAATTTTGTTATAATAAATCTATTATTTGTTAATTAATGATATTTAATATTAATAAATATATATATATTTTAATCATGTTTAAAATGGCGCGTGCCGTGCTATGGCTCCACAGGAAATTTTGCATTGTAGGGCACCATTCGCCGTTGACAGAGAATGGACTCGATTGTTGAGCTCGTTTTTTAGTTTTAAACTAAAGTTTTTAGTTAATATACAATTAATTTAAAAAGGTTAAAATATATTATATAATACTAATTTAAATTTATTTTAAAATATATTTTAAGTTAATTGAATGACTGAATAAGCTTATGAGCATTGCCAGGTTGAGCTTGAGCTCAAGCTCATTTAATATATGAGCTCGAGTATAAAGCTCAAGCTCGAATTCTGACTCAATAAGTTCGACTCGTGAGCTCGTTAATGAGTCGAGCTTGAGTCGTTTGATGAGCCAGCTCGGCTTGCTTACCCCTAATAATTGCAATTTTATTCCTTTGTCTCCTTTGTGATGCAAGGCATCTTAAGTTCTTGGGTTTTATAATGTAGATCTTGGATAAATTTATGAGGATATACGCCACATCACACACAATGCCGACTTTACTGTTTAAACTTTTAATTTTGATAATTATAAGTAACTACAAATGAAAATTGGAAAATACATAAAATTTGTGAAATGATAATCTAACAATTGTTAAATAGAAATATTGCATAAAAGCTCAGAATCATAGGACAATCAGATGCTTGGTTGAAACTCACACTTTAATTAGAAAATTTAGATTATATCAGATTTGAAAATAATTAATTATGCAATTAAACTAATCACCAGTCACCAAATAACTTTCTAGCCCTCAAGTTAATATAACGAGATAACTAATCCCTTAAATTTGTAGTCTCTAATTATATCACATTTCAAAGAATAACATCTAGCGACATATACTCAAAATAGATTATTAATGCAATTGTTTTTTGCACGCAAAAAAAAATCCCATTTATGGTTATAAAATCTTTTAATTTTAAAGGTTATATACTAGGCTCGCTAATAGTTTTCTTTACATGCATAAAAAATCCTTATTTATAATCATAGATTTACTTAATTTTCAAGGTCAGAAAATAGCTCACCAGCTAGCGTAGAAGGATATAGTTCTTCAAGTAACCATCTGATGTTGAGAAAATATAAGAGCAATTATCATATATGAAATTCTAATAAGAGGGAGTTGCAATCAACAAGGAATCTTTTTTCAACAATCGCAATGCACGCTAAGCTAGCTTTGGTACTTGAAAGAAGGTCATAAGTCTTGAATAGCTATAGTACCCAAAGGTAGCTGTTGACCCTCATGCTATACCCAAAAGAAAAGAAGAGGAGAAAACAAACTGAAATTCCCGCGTACATACCTTGCACCCGGCGGATCCGCGATATCCTGCTGAAATCGCGCTAATTCGGCGCCGCTTGAGTCGTATCCCACGAATCCTGCTCAAACTCCGCTCGAGGAGGTTCATCCGCGTCTATAAAACGAACAGCTTCTCCAACTCCTCTTCCCACATCCCACGACACTCTCTGCTCTTCTCCTACGCACGACTCTTCCCCCTCTTCCATTCGCTACCCACACGGAAGTCCGCTCCCTGCTTCCTCTGTCCGACCGCAAACCTCTCCTGGATCACGATTCCTCTCGCAGCTCTCGACTCCAAGCTCCCAGCCGACCTCCTCCTCCCATATTCCGACCTGTCTTCTTCCTCCCATCAAACCCGACGCCTCTAGGTTCCTCCGTCCGAGTGCCAAGCTCTTACCTGGCCGATCCCTCCTGCTCGACGCCTTCCTGAGCCGATCTCCCTTACCTGTGCCGCCAAACCTCCGAACTCCAGACCCGCTCCTCCCTGTTCGATCCCCATATAGCCGCGACCCCTCTTGCCCTAGGCCGAACCCATCTAAGTTGAGCCGAGCTCTCTAACCCGAGCCCTTTCCACTCAAACTTGGGTAGTCATTCTTTCTCTCTAGACTAATTAACTATAACTAATTAATATTAGTTATATTTAATTACTCATTAATTAAAGTTAATTAGTATTAGTTATAATTACTTACAGTTAATTATAATTAATACTAGTTATGATTTGTTATAATTAATACTAGTTATGATTTGTTATGTTAAATATAATTAATTATAGCTAATTATAATTAGTTATTATTTAACCATAATTAATTAGAATTAGTTATTTATATTTATAATTAATTCTAAATAATTATATGCAATGTATTTTCATTGATTATAATATACCATAGTTAATTAAAGTTAATAATTATTAACTATAATTAATTTTAGTTGATTATAATTGATTGCACCTCGATCCTCGAGCCAATGCCGTCGACCCCGCGAAGGTATAACCATTCTAAACCCTAAAAAAACTTTGAAAACCTATCCCGGCGCTTGCAACGCGGCGAACGACCAACTCATGCACGCTTTTCTCTAGCGTGGTGAGAAGGAAATTCGTTGCGATGCTTGCGACGGGGCGGGTAATCAAAACCCCGTTTTCGGCGTTAGTGTCGGACCGGAAAACTAACTCATGCATGCTTTTCTCTAGCGTGGTGGGAAGGAAACCCAGTGCGACGCCTACGGCGAGGTGGGGTCAAGTATAAAAAAAAATTGCTTATTTTAAACTGGTGCCCGAAAATCAACCCATGCACGCCTTTCTCTGGCGTGGTGGGAAATACAAAAAAATTACAGCTGCGGTGTCCTCGTCCGAGGGCACCTACTGTGCACGCTTTTCTCTAGCGTGGCGGGAGACCCAGTTTTTCGTAGTTTTCCCCTAAACGGGGGAGACGCCGGAAGGTTGCCGAAATTTCGGGTAAATGCAATTCGTACTTAGATCAATTTGGAGCTTTACTTGGACATAACGGACATCGATTGGATCATCAAATGGACTTAATTTCAACTTAAACAATCAATAATAAGTTCGAATGCAAATGAAACAAGAGAACGGCTCAACTCAAGTGAACTACAGGGGACTTATGAACTCGGACCGGATTGAACAAACAGTGAACTATTTCAACTTGCAACTCGGACTCAGATTTGAACAGAAGTTTTTGAACTCAAAGAAATGAACCCAAGTAAAGTGAAATTGAACTAAAAAACCAATTTTGAACTTGATGACTTGGGTTGGACTCAAACTGAACTGCACTTGAGCTTGAACTTCAATTGAAATGAACAAGGATATGACTTGGACATTTAAACTCAAGCAAAGACTTGAGTTTGAATATAGTGGATATAGAACTTGAACTCATCTTGGATATGAAACAGAGCTTGCAATTTGACTACAAATACTCAGACTTTGAATGATAAATAAATCAAACAAAAAGAGTACAAATGTTATTCAAGACTTTGAGTTGTCCAAATGAAACATCAATACAACTTTATTGCATGTATCAATTGACAAAGTTAAAGGAAGATCTATACAAGTCACAAGTCATCCTCAAGAGATGGTAGAAGACTTGTAACATTTCACATGACCATCTACAATCAATCAACAATGGTTTTAGAGAATGTGATGATATGCCAAACTCTTGCAAGCGTAATTCACTCACAAGACGATCAAGATAAGTTTTTCAAGTGACAAAAATTGTAAGGCATATGCAATCAATTGCAAGAGACCATCAAAGGTGCAAGTTCATCATGCAAACTACAATCTATTCCCAAGGAAGCTGAAATATTTGTAATGCTAAAATGATCCATACACAAATATAAAAGAGTAGTGATAAATGCGTATGTCTATAAGTCACTACACAGGACCCGCTATACAAGATGTAGTTTGAGAATAAGCATGAAAGAACTACAGTGTACAATCAAGTATCTACAAGCTACCGTAAAAGATTCATTGTGTACCCAATACAGTGTTCACAAGCAAAATGTCAAAGATCTGCAATACATACATTCTCTTTACAAATACGGATGTATGTATAATATGCCACTTATGGGTAGATACAGAAGGATTTCAGTAAATGCAGTATCTTGAAGTCAATTTCAGTCTATAAATGAAGACATCTACCTACATACTAGGGGTGTCAATATTTGACCCGACCCAAAAACCCGACCCGGACCCGACCCGTTCAAACGGGTCGGGTTCGGGTTCGCATATTTGACCCGTTTGAAAAACGGGTCGGGTTCATATTGACCCGGCGGGTTGACGGGTCAACCCGGCAAACCGTCTATTTTAAAAAATTTTGAATTTCCCACCGTTTCCACCCGCCTGACCGCTGCCCGCTGCCCGCCTGCCCGGCGCTGCCCCGCGTGCCCGCACTGCCCCGCGCGATGCCGCGTGCCCGCGCGATGCTGCCTGCCCGGCGCTGCCCCTCGCCCCGTTGCCTGCGCCCCCCGCTGCCGCTGCCACGTGAGGCGTGCCCAGCCTGCCCCGCGCGATGCCGCGTGCCCGCCTGCGGCCAGCAGCCTGCCCCTCGCGATGCCGCGTGCCCGCCTGCGGCCAGCGCGATGCCGTGTGCCCTGCCAGTCGCGGGTCGTGTCGAACCAGCTCGCGAGTCGCGGCCGAACCAGCTCGCCTAGTCGCCACTGCCGGGTCGCGGGTCGTGTCGGGTCAACCCGGCCAGGTCGGGTCCGGGTTGAAATGTCCGACCCGTTTGCAAAAACGGGTCGGGTTCGGGTTGACCCGTTTAGATCCGGGTCGGGTCGGGTTCGACCCGAACCCGACGGGTTGACCCGAATTGACACCCCTACTACATACATGTATCAGTTGTAGATGTATTGAAAAGATCAAAGACCACAACAAAATGCATGAAGAATACGACAAGTGCAAGCATATACAAGTATAAAGCAGGAGATTAGTTAGTGCACTACGATTCACCCGCAAAAAGCAACAAGTAGTGCACGACAGTCTACCTGTACGAAGCAGCGAACGACTCTATTCAGAAGCTGCTACGCCACGCCACCGGATTTGCAACATTCGTACAAGCAGACAGAAGGCGTCCACAAACTACACAACACGCCACCGGATCTGCAACATTCGTACAAGCAGACATAAGACGTCCACAACTACAACGCCACGCCACTGGATCTGCAACATTTATGCAAGCAGACAGAAGGCGTCTACTACCTGCAATCCACGCCATCGAATCCGCAATTTCTATGCAAGCGGACAGGAGGCGTCTACAAATACTTTCAAAATACTCCCGCATGTACACAGTAGTTTATATACACATAGGTATACTAAAAGGGATAAAAGCAATCACAAAACCTGTATGGGCCCCGACGAGCGTGTTATAGAAATATACGTGACGTCTAGGGATGCTGCGCGGGTTATCAAATGTTGAATCCGATCTTCCTAAGAAGATAAAAAGAGTGGACAGGGTTCAATTATAAAATGCTCCCAAACACCCGCATGGGCCCCGGCGAGCGTGTTATTGGTACACATGTGGCGTCTAGGGATGCTGCGCGGGTCAATAAGTGAATTCAAGTTCGAACCCGATCCTTCTATACTGGTCAATAGAAGTCGACATGGTTCGAACCAACAAACAAATATACGGTTGTGGCGACCATTATATTTGTCTTAATACATTCATATTAGTCCTTCAATGCCTATAACAATGAGAATTCACTATCAAGGGCATAAAGCCTATGAAACCCGATCATCTGTCGACAGCCCGATAGAGTTGACAAGGTTCAATCCATAAAGAAAAATGCCTACAAATACCCTGATGATGGCCGTGGTTAACGAATATCTCAACCGGAGGGGTTCCCAAATATTTTTAAATGTCTCCCAAATATCCAAAGTCCAAAGCTCCACTCAAATACTCCCAAAAATCCGAAACTCCACAGAAATTCTCCAAAATCCCAAATCCAAATATTTAAAAATTGAAATCTAACTTTCAAACATTTAAAGCAAAATCCATCCGCCAAATAGCATCGCAGGATAAACGGTTATGACTCGGGGCCCTCTGAACCGAGTGGTTTTGCCGCCAAATGGCACCACGAAATACCGGTTATGGCCATCGCCGTTACGTTCCTTATTGGCACCAAATCCTTGAGATATGATCAATAGGATATGATCGATAGGGTACAAAGCCCTCTGTTAGCTAAGGTGGATTCAAATTTATCCCCTTAGACAAACATTCAACCCCGGTCTACAAGGTCCCCTTGGACGAAGCAACCCATGGCTGCCGACAAGGATCCTTCTGTCAGGTTGGGTCGACTACCTCCTCTGACTAAGTAGACCAGGGACCACGATGGCCCGGGACGACGGAACTATGGGATCTTGATCGGGCCCATCATCCATTTCCCCACCATCCGTTTTAAGTGCTAGGTGGTGAAATTTTCTATTTTAAATATCAAACTTTTCAAATCTTTCCAAATTCCCAAATTCAAACCCAATTTCCAATTCCAATTTCTACAAATACCTAAATCCATTGTTGCTACTATATGCCAGATAACACGTATATTCTACGTATCTGATTGACGACTAGCCTTAATCGAAAGTTCTCTCTCGTTATCGGGAGGGGTAATTAACTATAGGGGCTTGCGCCTATAGGAAACCAGAACTCAGATCATAAAGTCCTCACAAAATGAGGGCGAAATCTCTGGGTAGTGTCTTATCTACAAACCCATCTGCCTTCCAAAATTTACCCCGGAACTTAGTTCGTTAAAACTCCCTTGCTGAATAAAAAGAAAAGAAAAGCGCGGCGGGGAGGCCGGGGCCGAATTTTCGGAGCCCACAGTAGCATAGTCAAAAAAGGGAAAGAGAGAGTTCCACTTCCATTTACCATCCTTGAAAAAATTGTACTTCGAAAAGTTGATATTTATCGAGCAACTTGGTTGTTAATTGTTGCACTTCCTATAGATAAATCATAAATCATTTACGAGCAAACCTGTCAAGCCAATGGATACCTTCAGTAGTGAACAGAGTTTGATCATAATGTTAATTTACCTGCAAGATGTGTATGATTGTCAAAAGAAGTGTTGGATGCAATTGCATGAAGAATGATTGAAGATATGGAAAAATAAAAGAATCCAATGAATCGAAGTCTTGTTAATGATATAAAGAAAAATCATATTTATTCAAAACTAATACCAAAAATTTTTATAATTTCCAATTTATAACCATTTATCTCACTGAATTTTATGATTTTTATTATCTGGCTTATTTAGGAAATTAAGTTAATCTAAGCATAATAAGAGGATTGTGATAGAAAACGCTTGCAGAAAAATGAAAGAGCCTTGGCTGAATTTGAAATTTAGCAGTTAGCAAAAGCAAAAATTAAGAGGAGATGGTGGAATAACAAAATAACAACTATTTTAATTTATAATTGTGGAAGAAAACAACAAGATTCAATTGATCCTCAATTGGAGACTAGGATCTAGCTCTCCCAATCTCCAGACGCCTCTAAAATTCAGCCAAGGTTCAAGAGCCGAAATTAAGAGTAGATGGTGGAATAACAAAATAAAAACTCTTTTAATTGATAATAGTGGAAGAAAATAACAAGATACAATTGAACCTCAATTGGAGAGGATAATCTAGCTCTACCAATCTCTAGATGCCGCTAGAGCCCAATTAAAACTTAAGAAGACTCCAAAATTCAGCAAAAGATAAGACCCCCTAACCCTAGGAAAACATCCTACTTAAAGCATATAATCAAACACCCCCTCATTTGAATTTTCCATTCTAAACCACCTAAAACCTTCCTAATTGTTGGTGTTGGACCCCACGCAGAGTGGCAGGCTCTGTTCGTGCGGAACAGGCGTTCTGCCCCCGATAGAAGCATAGCCAGTCCCTCATGAACCGGTCCCTCTTGGACCGGTCTAACATATTGATCAAATGGTTAGAAATCTTAATTCATGTGCAGAAGAATCTCATATTAAGATTGGTTGACTTGTGGGATTCCAAGACCATTGAACCATTTTTATGATTAATAGTTTTTTCTTGTCAAAGTTCATTTTTATTTCGTTTGTTACGTCTAAATCTAAATCGCATTTTAGATCTTCATCAAAAATCTCAAAATCTAGTGCAGCCAGAGACAACCATCTCCTGCATCTCCTTTTCTGATAAATTAGCTAATAAAGTCAAATATTTCTTATTTCAGGCATGCCATTCAGTTGATGTCACCAGCCAGCATTGTGGCCAAAACAAACGGAAGAGATAAAATCTGCAAGGTATCACAAACTAGAGAGTATCCTTATTCCATTTCTCTATGCAAATATATTTTTTTAATCCAACCAAATTTGCCAAATTAATTCCACCAGGCTGATATTGAGGAAGTTAGTGCTCTTTATCTTGATGCCAAATCTTCTGCTAGACTTCTCCAGGAGCAGCAGGAGAGATATATCTCCTGATGATCCATTAACTGTTCATCTTTGCAACAAATCTCAAGTACTGAAGGCCTCGCCAAATGCTCCCTATCATTCCTTCTCTTCAGGTTTTACTCGTCATTTGGCCATCGCTGCTTCTGAGCTCTGCTGTCATTGAAAGAAATGGAGGAGATTCTTCTGCCAATGAAATGTGGCTGTTAGGTTTTGAAGGAAAGGTGCAGAAGAAAATGCTGAGATTTTGATTTGTTTTATGTAAACTTTGAAATGGCAATTTGAGGTTTTATTATTAAGCAGCATTTAGGTCTAGTTTTGGTGGATTCCTTTATTATTGACAGATTCAAATTACTTCCTGAATTATGTAACAGCAAATTTTCCTTTTACATGCTTTCTTTGCATTTATTTGGTTATAGAAATTTTATAAAAATTATTTGTTGCAACCGATTTATTTTATTTTATTTTATTTATTTGTTGGGGTTATTATACTTCTATCTTATCATTTTATTGCATTTTATCAAAATATTGCCTTATTTTTCCCTTCAAAGATGATGGAGAAATATTAATTCCCCCATAAAGTTATTAAAGCCATTCATTTTTTTCTTTTGAATACTCTCCTATTATGTAGCTCATTTTGGTTTGTTGGTGGTTTATTGATCGGGAGCTTTGGCTATTAATCAAGAGATTTTTTATTCAAGTTTTGTATATATGATGTGTCTATATTTGGAAAAATTATTGCGTCCTCCCACTTGACTTAGAGATACGTCCTCCCACCGCTAAAAAACTCGGTTTTTGCTCGGTATTGCTAGCTATTATTTGGTAATAACGAAGAATATCATCATGTGAAGACCAATACCTAGTTATACCGAGCAATACCGAGCAATACAAAAAAATACCTAGTTTTTTCTAGAAAAAACTCGGTATTGCTCGGTATAGCTCGGTATTGCTCGGTATAGCTCGGTATAACTCGGTATTGGTCTTCATATGATGATATTCTTCATTATTACCAAATAATATCTAGCAATACCGAGCAAGAACCGAGTTTTTTAGTGGTGGGAGGACGTATCTCTACGTCAGGTGGGAGGACGCAATAATTTTTCATTTGACTTATTTTGGCCCAAATATTTCAAAAAAAAAAATAAAAATAAAAAAACTCCATTCTTCTAGGAGACGGATCTTGGTTTGTGCTGACCTTTGCTGTACTTTTAAAATTTTTAGAAAGAAAAAAAAAACTGTTATTTTATTGAAATATAGTATAAGGGATATTAAACTTAAGTAGTTATCTATACTTCTCAATAAGATGCCTCTTATATTATCAGATTAAGATTCTGTGTAGGGTTTTTTTTATTTTTTTAATTACTATTTTTAAAGGTTATTATGATTTTTGTTTCACTATTATTATTTTGTTGTTTTTTTAAACAAAGCCTTAAAAAGGTTATTCGTTTTAATAATTTTATGAAGTAGTAAAAAAAATTATTTCAAACAAAAGGTAAGATATTTAGAAAATCAAAGTGGAACCTCAATTAGGTCATGTTTAACAACATTTGTAAATTAGGTGAATAAAAAGATATATGAATAGTTCGAACATACCTCATCTTTAAATGACATACTATTTTATGAAGGATTATATTATGTAGGGGTGTCAATTCGGGTCGACGGGTCGGGTTCGGGTCGAACCTGAAATTGACCCGACACTGTTCGGGTCAACTCAACCCGACCAGTTTTTAAAAACGGGTTAGGTTTCCGGACCCGAACCCGACTCGATTCGGGTCCAGGTCGACCCGACACGAATGACCCGAAGTTGACCTAAAATTGCTAATTTTCGGATCAAAATCGGGTAAAAAACGGGTCAATCTCGGGTTTTCGGGTCAAATATGAGTTTTCGTGTCACTTTCGGGTCAATTTCGGGTTACTGGGTCAACCCGAACTCTACCCGATTTTTAAAACGGGTTGATTTGTTCAACCCGAACCAGACCCGTTTCAGGTTTGGGTTGACCCGAACCAGACCCGTTTCAGGTTTGGGTTGACCCGAACCCGGATTTTTCCGGGTCGGATTCGGGTCGTGTTTCGGGTCGTGTCAAAAATTGACATCCCTAATTTTATGATGCTAAAATGCTTGAGATTTTGTCGTCCACCATAAACTCCAACTGAATGTGAGATTCAACAACATTTTTATGAGGTGAATAGTACAACATCAATATTAGTGTCAACCTATTCACAAATGCCTTAAAAAAAGTTAAATATAAAGTTATAATTAAAAAAAATATTAAAAAACTATTAGAAAAAAAAAATCTAAAATATTCATTATTGTTATTATGAAATAAAAATTACTATATTTTGAAGTATTATTATATTTTAGAGCGAAAAATAAATTTTGTAGTTGAAAATTCTCCCAACTAACCACCCTTTGCTACCCCCGAATCTATATAGTCTATAAAAAAAGATAGTGGCCTTCATGCTATCAAAGGAGCTTTTATGTATTCTATCATCAATTAATATCATGGAGCAATCATAAAAGGTAAATACAGATTTACAATAAAATAAGATTTTTTTAATATATTTACATGTAAAAAAATAAAAATATATAAATATATTTATCATAAAATATTAAAATAAACTATTATTTTTAATATATTTCACATCATTCATTATATACTTTACAATACATGAGAACATGTTTTACATTCACGTATAAATTTTTGAAGCATCTAATGAAAATTGGGTCTGGATGTTCTGAGATCCAATTGTTATATGAAAGCCACAGCAAATGTTAGAGGTCTTCAGGTTTTGTTTGGAATAGTTTTCTTGCTGCTTTTTAGTAATTTTATGCTAAAAAATTGCTTTAAGAAACAATAAAGAAACCGTCGCAAATAAAATCTCAAAATAAAACCTAAACAGCACAGTGGATGAAGGAAAAAAAATATAGGATGTTGAGAAGAATTTTAAGATCTGACATTTGGATTTCCTTTTATATTTTTTCAGTTTTTAAGTCTCTGTTTTTTGCCTTGTGTTGTCTGTTTAGGTAAAAAAAAAAAAAGATTTTGTAGTTGAAAATGCCCCAACAAAGGACATCTCCAACGGAGAACTCCATTTTTCACAGCAAAATATAGCAAAACTCCAAAATGCCGTGGTGCTGCTCCAATCGAACTCCATTTTAAGTGCTTCTGCGACGGCAACGATCATTCTTCCTTTCGCGCGTTTTTCCGGTTGAGAGAGCAAAATAGCGTAGTTGAACAGTGCAACGCCAATATTGGCGTCACACTGTTCATCCGCAAGTAAATAGCGAAAGATTTGACATTCGGCTGGAACGACCAAAAGAAGCCAAACGCACGTTTGGCGTTTGGTTGGAGATGCTCTAACCCACCCTATGCTACGCTAACCTATGAAGTCTATAAAAATACGATAATGGCCTTCGTGCTATCAAAGGAGCTTTTGTGTATTATATCATCAATTAATATCATGGAGCAATCATAAAAGGTAAATACAGATTTACAATAAAATAAGATATTTTTTAATACATTTACATGTAAAAAAAAATTTATAAATATATTTATCATAAAATATTAAAATAAACTATTCTTTTTAAGACATTTCACATCATTCATTATATAATTTACAATACCTGAGAACATGTTTTACATAATGTATAAAATTTTAAGGCCTCTAATGAAAATTGGGTCTGGTCCGTCTGGATGTTCTGATCCAATTTTTTTCTCCAAATCTTTGTTATAAGAAAACCATAGCAAATGTTAGCGGTCTTCAGGCTTTATTTGGAATGGGTTTATTGCTGCTTTTTAAAGCAATTTTTTTAGTAATTTTTATACTAAAAAGTTGCTTTAAGAAGCAGTAAGAAAACCGTCTCAAATAAAATCTCAAAATAAAACCTAAACAACACAATTGAGAAGAATTTTGGAGCAGATATTGTTGGCATAATCATTGAAAAATAAAGCACTCAACTGAGTAATCCAATAAAGAGATGAAAAATTAGCAACATTTTGGATATATATAATGGCATACAAGTTCTCCCTATTGGTTCCAACTATTAATGACTTAAGAACTAAAAGGGGGTTAGTACTTCTCACCATCTACATTGGTAGGAAAAATGAGTTGGGAGGAAGAAGATTCACCTTACAGGAATCTTGTTTGAATCTCCCCCACCTGACATAATAGGTAAGAGAAGGGGTTGAGTCTTTATTTTAATGTACAGAACCACTGAAAAAAACAGCAAAACAACCACTTCTTTGCACACCACTGAGCTGCTCCCACAAACAAGCCCCATAGTTTAGCATTCTTCTTATTCACTACATTAGCACAAGCGTCTCTTGCAGATATCAGCCAGATAGAGGGGGGAAATCGACCTCGTCTTTCAGCTGATATGATTGCGACGATCTGCACATTCATTTTTTTTCTTTTTGAAAAAAGTTGAGTGCGAAAAATATAAATTTGATATAAGAGAGATTCAATCACAAGATAGGAAACAAGTTTAAAATTTTATCGACGATATATTTAAATTAAAAGCTTGAACAAACATCAGTTATGTCTGCCCTACAAAATGATGGCAAGAAGGCCGCACAAATATAACATTCAAGTAAGACATTTGCGTTAACTAAGGTTACATTTGGGACGGTTTCTTACTGCTTCTTAAAATAACTTTTTAGTACAAAAATAAAAAAATTTTATGCTAGAAAAGCTGCTTTAAGAAGCAGTAATAAAGCCGTCCCAAACGAAGCCTAAGTGCCTAAGTTTCAACAAGTCTAACAATGGGCATCTTGAAATATATCAATAATCCAATTAACTGGAAAGCTGTTGACAATCATGTTATAATAGAATACTCGCAGAAGCATTTAGTAAGGATTGATGCTAAATTGCTAGTCTAATTCAGACATTTATACAGTACCCAAAGGAATAAAGTTTAAGGATAAATTAAAGCTTCGTTTGGGACGGCTTCCTTACTGCTTCATAAAGCAATTTTCTAGCACAAACATTAAAAAATTTATACTAAAAAGCTGCTTAAGAAGCAGAAAGAAAGCCGTCCCAAACGAAGCCTTAATCCACTGATTAAGAAAGTTTAGAAAGTGAAAGAAATCTGTACCTTTCTGTATTAGAATGGATAGCTGGTCTCTGCTCAATTAATGCTGGGTTTGGAAATCCAGAGTCCTGACTATGGGAATTTCCATTCTCTAATGATAGAGTTCCAAAGGAAACAGGACCAAGTGAACCAAATTCAAGTCTGCCATAATCGGTTGGCAAATTGATACCATTGGCATGAGGCGAGCCCTTCAAGGCAGGTCGAAACGACGAGTGTGGTATATCTAGAACTGGAGGCCTCCCACGTCCGCTTCCGCCAAACTGTGTAGCAGGCTCATGAGGTCCTTTTTCTAAGTTCTTATCATGGGATATATCTGCACGGCCATTGATCCGGGGTCTGGGAAACTGATTAGCAGTCATTGGATTCTTTCCTCTTCCAGGATATTGCCGCTCTTTGTAGACACGATGGTTCTAGAAAACACATGCAGAACACTTGAAGTGATAAGACAAAAAAACATTGACTCAAAATTCAATGAATGTACGCACAGGATGACATATAAGTGCATGTAGGTCCTCTCATTTAAGGATTTAATTATGCCAAAATAGAATTGGAAATGTTGAAACCATAAGAAAAAAGAAACAAAATTTAATAAAAAAATAATCGCTCCAGAGCCAAATAGGCCAGAAAATTAATACCAGGAGAGTTGCCTTTTCAAGCTGCTAGATGAGTAGAAAAAGCAAATTTAGGCTTATGCTTCTTAAAGCAGTTTTTTAGTTAAAAATTTTAATTTTTTGTACTAAAAAGCTGCTTCAAGAAACAGAGAGGAAGTCGTCCCAAATGAAGCCTTACTGCTAAATAGAAGTATATATATATACTACCCATATCTAAAAGCTTGGATGAAATATACCGTGTTGGGAAAATATGTTCCAGTTCCCCTTGGCTTTGGCTCAGTGCCATAAGTGCTGGGAAAAAAAGGTAAATTAAACGGATAGTAACCAGGAGAAAAAGGTGG
This sequence comes from Dendrobium nobile, assembly GCA_022539455.1. Classification (NCBI taxonomy): domain Eukaryota; kingdom Viridiplantae; phylum Streptophyta; class Magnoliopsida; order Asparagales; family Orchidaceae; genus Dendrobium; species Dendrobium nobile. The sequence continues at coordinate 36,080,126 of CM039728.1, read as the reverse complement.
CCTGGGTGTCACTCCATTTGCATTCATGGGCGTGTACATACTGCCACGACTCCATGCATCTCTGCTTTGGTGGTAAGCGTATGTGGGTGACTGATGAATTGGAAGAAAATATGTCATAGTTATCTGTTCTTGGCACCACCGAGCATAAGAAAGACTTCTAAAGTGCATCTCATAATCACCTGTGAGATCTGAAAATTTATTTGGTACATTGTAACTTCCATTGGTATCATTCCATTCATTTCCTGATGGGGTCTGGTTTGCGAAGTGCAAACTTTCTGATGGGAAGGCACTACCATGATTGCTAGTGGAGGATGTACAACTTGATGATGAACCAGTCTCACAGGAATCAAGCTGCACAGAATTGCTCATTTCCTCAGGGGAGCCCGAAGCCCTATTAAAAGAAACACTTTGTAATGAACCCAAATAAACTGAATTGATCGTATCACTTGTTAAATCCTTTCCATTTCCATTTTCTGGAACATAAAAAGTGTGGGGAACATGATAAGCTTTACCGAATGATGAAATTTCAGCTTCACTGGTTGATACTGAAGTCGAGTAGTTTTCACTAATGTCAGTTGAAACAGAGGCTCTGACACTAGCAAGATCTTTTGCATCATCAATTATACGGACGAAGGAAGCACCATCCACTTCAACACCACCTGACTCCAGATTTGTGACATTTTTCTGCTTATAAGAGGATTGCCTTGGCAATGGTACTCTATCTTCATAACCATCCAAACTTGAAATCCTTATGTTTTTATTTCCTTCGCTTGAATCAATACAAGCATCAGTAGTAAGAGACTCCGAACTTTGCTTATCTGCATGCTCTTTTTCAATATTTTCTGCTGAGGGAGCAAAGACCCCATTTACTAAATCTGAAGCACCGTCCAGGCACCTGGGAATCAAATCCTGCACATCTGGCCTTTCTCCACTTCCATGCCTATCAATAGTGTTCAGGAAGAACATATTCACTTCATTAGCAATACTTTTACCAGGAAGTAGAAGAAGCCGTCCAAGCTTCCAAGCACCATACGAAAAGGCACTACGTATTCTGTAAAAATTACCTACATGGGATGGAAAAGAAGTTTTAGTAGCATGTCTGTTGAATGCCTGAAGCAAAAAAGAGGCTTCATCATTTTACTAAGGGCAATGATAGGGCAGGAGAATAGCATGTCTGTTGAATGCTTGAAGCAAAAGAGAGGTTTCAACATAATATTGAGGGCAATGATAGGGCAGGAGAATAGTATGTCTTTTGAATGCTTGAAGCAGAAGAAAGGCTTCATCATAATACTACTGAGGGCAATGATAGGGCAGGAGGATCTAACCTTTACTTACACTTCGTCCAAGATTATTGCTTTCTCTCAATGGGTCAACAATGTTTAGATGTTTCTTTATAAAATTTCGAGAATCTGACCCCTTCGGCGCAACAGAGAAATTATCTACACAGCTTCTGAAAAACTCTTTAGTTAGCAATAGGTTGCCGCCATCAGTCTCTACTGTCTCAGCTGCTAAAGGAAAAAGGAAGGAAAATAAAAGAAATAATAATAACCTGGCAGAAAAACAAAACAAAAAAGGTTGCACTCCGATGAAAAAACCATTATACTCACCCGGTAGTTCCAGAAGAGAGGATTCAGAGACAGGGCCATTTAGGCTGACGCAAAAATTGTCCCAGTCAAATTTACTGTAATAGTCCAGAAACTTATACAGAACCTACAAAATTTTAACTGTCACAAAAAGGACTTCAAGAAGCTAGAGATGTGGATGTCTAGAACTACATTTCCTGTGTCATTTGGGGAACTCACTGCCAAAGGGCCATGCAAAGATGAATGGAAGATATGAAATATGTACAGGATCAACGTTTCCAGCGCATAAGTAGATATTAAACCATGCTGAGCACCAAGAATACGGCTTTCGTAATAACACCAAGCTTTGATCAATATGATACTGCGCTTAAAAAGATGATCCTTTCCAATAAGACGATCAACCTATATCAGCACCAAAATTTCAATATATACGCCATGTAAAATAGATGAAAAAACAAAAATATCATATAATTATTTTTTTGTATATATCTTAACCAACTATTTGGAGACGGTTAACAGTAAGGACATGTAAAATGAATATTAAAATGTACAAAAAGCTAAAGGATGTACTACATCTTACCTGCTCGAGGAAACAAAGTGTACACAATCCACCAATCTGATTGAAAGATATATCTACCACAATATTCTGAACCAAACATTTGACAAGTTTAACCTGCAATGCAGAATTCCCAATTTAATTAAAGAATACTGTCTTCTGATGCCCTCGGGTATAGCTTAATAAGAAAAGGTTCACAAGTGGCTTATTACATATGAAATAAGCATATTTTCAGGATTGCTACAGCATCCGACAATTAAAATTAAACAACCACAGTTTTAAATATATAGATATAGAACAAATGTTTGCAGATGCAATAAAATAATAAAATGCATGCACCAGCTATTCTTGAAACCTAAAGTTGAAACTTTTTGTGCTCTATTCATTAATGATTTTTATAATGAAAAGACAAGACAATTTAAATTCTGCAACTGGTCAATTTAGAATAGCTTTTTTTTTTTCCCGGAAAACTAATTAATTCCATTTATTAAACACCATTCTTTCAGATTAACACAAACCAACTGCCTGCCTTTTTGCATTAAGTTTGATCGCTCAGAGATGTCAAATCCAATAACCTAATTTAATGGATAACTAACAGCAAGTAGCATAACTAGCACTACAGAATTTATTCTTTCCATTCTGTAAATTAAAAAAAAAAGTAGCATAACTAGCACCAGATGCCAATGAACATCTAGAAGGTGGTTGGTGGATGTTACATGCTAAGGATATAGAAAAATCTGAATTAGGATTATTGGGGTTAAAGTGACCCGCACAAAATGGAAAAGGCCAATTAGATGTGGTAAGCTTAATAACTCCAAAGGAAAGGCATAAAAATAGTATCATTCATCTCTAAAATCCAAGTTCAATTCTGAATGTCTACTCAAACTCAGAAATGAAGTTTCCTATAGCGTTACTACAAAATTTTCACAGGATAAAACTAAGTTGCTCATTTAATAAAGGCCACATTTCCACTCTTCAAATTGAAAGGAAGAACAATCCTCTTCTTCTGTCTGGGCCCACTAATTAAAAACCCTTCAAACTTCACCCCTTAATCTCTTAGGAATAAAACATGAGTTGTCTATATTAGTTACATTTAGATCATAATAAACTGTTAAGTGCTGCAACCAAAAATCCATGCAGCCTTCTTTTTTCCCTTTTAAAGTTAAAAAACAAAGGTATCCTTAATATCAACCGAGTTAATTGTATAGCTACGTTTCCACTTCCAACCACATTTATATTACATAGTTCAAACTAATGTTCAGGATTCTTTATTTTGCTCAATATAGGAACCTAAACTAATCCAATATATTTTACAATTAGATTATTGTTTCTCTTCAAACTACAATATCATTAGATTATTGTCTCGTGTTGAACTGCAATTTCACACAAGAAACAAAAAAATTTTCTATGCCTTTAAATACCTTGTATAGAATACCTAGTCACGTTTAAGAAAGAAATATAAGATACAAGCTTTGAAATTGTTAAGATAATTAATAAAGACAAACAAATTAATTTCTTGATACGTAGCATTTAAAATTACACTGCAATGAATTCTAACACATTAAGGTCCAGATACTGAATCTATTCACCATAGTCTGCAAGTTTACTAGCATGCACCACATTTGGTAACATGAGTTGCAGCGCAAAAGCCAGTAAAATGCCTTCCCCTATTATAATAAGAAGCTACAGCTATGATCAAGCTTGTTGAGCATCCACGTAGCTACACACAAAAATCAACATACTGCAAATATATATTGATAAACATAATTGAAGGCATGGAAAGAAGTGAAGTTAGAGTAGCTAGCTACAAATTTCCCCTGAAATGAAAAGAAAAAATTGCTCTCCATTCTAAATGTGGGGATAAAACTCTCTAATATTAACTTCAACATAAATGTGTGAAGCCCTGCGCAAGTAAGAATCTTGCACATTTAGCAGCAAAACCATAGAGCATTTTAAACAGTCATTAAAAGTGCTAAAAAAGCTAATCATTATTATTGATGAAGAGAACAAAATATCGACAAAATAAGTAAGAAAATTTTAAATTTGAAAAATATAAAAGTCTCTAAAATTATGTGAGGCATATAAATTTATCCATTATTGTCACACAAAAAGAAATATAAGTTCATTATGTAATTTGCATATATTATTTAGGATATCTTAGCTAATTTGCTTATTATAATAACAATATAAATATTCATAGAGTGGTTTAAGAGTAGTTAGATTACATGAAATTCAAAGTGGAAGTTATTTCAAGGAAAATCCCTCTAGTTCCATGTAAAATCATTCACTTGATATCTAACTTTGCATGTATAATGTTGGTTAATCTTGGTCACGATTACTTTGTTGACTTGAACATTAATTTGAAAACATAGAAAGGGAGCAGTAGGAACCCTCACCAAAGAACAATAACGGCTGCCAATAACCTACCCGTTTACGCAACTGCATTCCATGGCCACACATGGTGACAACCATAAGGCAAAGGGAGGGCATAGAGGAGGGGGATAAATGCTGTTTTAGTGAAAAATCTCTTTGTCCTTGTTATATGTTGGTTCTTATTTGACATGTTATTTCTATTTTTACTCACGTCTTTGTTTTTAGGCTATTTTACCTTTTTTCCCTCTTTGGGTTGTCTTAGTATAAATAGTGATGACTTGTATTGTTTGAAGATAAGTGAATGAATAAAATTCAGTTCTGGTTTTTCTTCCCCAAACTGTGAGCACTCTCCCTCTATTTCCCTTCTCTCTCTCTCTCTCCCTCGGTAGAAGCAGCTCTCGGTGGAACAATACCATAGAGCAATAAGCTCTCAGTTCAGGCAAGGGCTGCAGCAGAGGTGCAATTGTAGAAGGGGACCGGTGCCAGCACAAGAAGAAGGTGTTGTTGCTGGACCGTTGGCGCAGAAATTCAAAATATCTTCCTTCTAGGTTTGTTTTTCCAACACTAGTAAATGTGAAATCTTTCAATTAATCTATGATTTTGCATTCATAATCTTGATTAAATTTCTTACATATCGAGCTAAAACTTAATATTCTAACCAGAAGAACGGAAGCTAACCAAAACCTAGAAGGAAGATATCAGTCAAAGCCAAAAGGCAAACATGACAAACACATAGCATCCTGCTCATTCTCACTGCTGCCTATTGTGGCCAAAGATGATGGCAACCATGAGATGGAGGATGTAGAAGAGCAGAAATAGTGGTTTGGGATGAGGCTAGGGGGCGGCGAGCTAAAGCGTTTTAATAAAAAAAAAAAGTGAGCCAAAAATTTGTTGAAGTTGTTCATGATACGTATGAAGAATCATTGACTAATTGCAATTGTTGTGGAGTGATTGTTGGCATTGAAATTGGTTCAAATACAATCACAATAGAGATCTAAAAGTAAAATCATGCTCAAATATGAGAAGACAGAATGTGGCATAAAAATAGTCCTTGATTAAATGCCAAAACAAGCTGAAACTTAATGAAATAAATTTTTGGTCTACGGTGGGAGTGACACCTAGTAAATTGTCGCTTGATACAAATATTGATTAAAGCATGATCAATTAAACCCTCATCATCAGTTAATGGGTCAATCAGTCCAAGTGAGGCTCCTTTATTTATATTATAATAAACACTCAAGCTCAATCAGTCAAAAAAACTCAAATTATGAATGAACATAAATCATGGGTTGCACCAATAAAATCAACCCAATTTATTGACCTATTTAACCTAAACTAGGATCAATCCTTGAAGCATTATAATAGGAAATTAACCCATCAAGGAAAATTGGTAGCACATGAAATGGAACATAAGAAAAGCTATTTACACGCCCGACCACAATAGACGTGGGGTGGGCATTAGCGCACCTATGGCATTAAGGTAGAACTCACTACCATGCTCCTTCGTAGCAAGGATAAAAACAATTCATTATTGCAACAAGATCATGCCAAAGTTGATAGAAAAATTTGAAGGATAAGGGTCAGCCACTCATCATCCTCCATTGTTAATGGGAGCATCCCAACCATTATGAGGAGTCACCCTACCTACGAGAAGCCTGTTGAAAGATTCATTGTAACCAAATACCATCGAAAATGATGAAATGGTCATTGAAGTTCTAAAGTTGCTTGACCCTATTACGACGTACAATCTAACATGACTGAGGAAGATGACATTATATACAGGGCTCCACCATCCATGCTGGATCAATCCCAACAAAGATCTTTTTGTACTTGTCGGATGGGCCCCGCTTAACCCATTAATTGCATTGCACCATCATCAACCTTGAGCATCCTCATTTTTGCAACACTTAACTTAATTGTATGCTTCTCTTTTAATGGTCAACATTTTGCGCCATAAAACGTTGCAAGTCTCACCACCATATATAATGTTTTCCCATAAGTTTGAGGGTTACTTTTTCTATCACACAATAGGCCCGATACATTCCTCCACTTCAACCATCCAACTTGAATTTTACTAATAATATCTCCATCTATTTCACCATGGCATTAAACAACAAATATGAGACATCTAAAATATGTGCTCTTTTTATAAATTGATCACCCAATGTCGCAATCTCAACACTAGATCTATTACTACTAAAATTACACTCCTTGTATTCAGTTTTAGATCGACTCAAATAAAAATCTTTAGACTTTGAAGTTGCCTCCATAATTCAAGTTTTTCACCAACTCCCTCTCTATTCTTCTTAATAAGAAGAATATCATCAACAAGAAGCATACACCAAGTTACATCCTCTTGCAAATGTCTGGTAAAAACATCCATGAATAAAATAAAATATATGGGTCTAAAGTTGATCCTTGATGAAATCCAACTGAAATAAGAAAATAATTAGTCAAACCACCTTGTGCTTGAACACAAATAACATCTCATGTATACAAATCCTTAATGACATGAATATAAGCACTATTAACTCTTTTTTTTATAGAACTCTCTAGAGCACTTCTATTGGAACTTTATCATATGCTTTCTCAGTTTCTCTACTCTCTCTATACTTCTCTATCATACCACCCAACAAACGTATAGCCCCCATAATATATTTACCCAACATGAATCCAAATTGATTTTGAGAAACATTAGTATCACGTCGTAATATATGCTAAATTATCCTCTCCCATAATTTTAATGTATAACATATTAGCTTAATTCCTCTATAATTTGCGCACTCTTGTGCATCTCTTTTATTTTTAAAATTAGGAACCAACATATTCCTCCACTCATTTGACATCTTTTGAGTCTTCAAAATAATATTAAAAATTTTATAAGTAAGGAATTCCTAATCTAATTCTCACAACTTCACATGTATCCCTATCTTTTGACTTGCCAATTGGAACTTGCCACAAAAGCTGTCTGTTGACTAGCCAATTGAACCTTGCCACAAGAACTACCCTTTTGAATAAGTAAAAAAAACTCTAAAAAAAAAAGCTTACAAAACCATCCTTTTTGGTATTTCAAAAAAAAAAAAAAAAAAAACAATTTATTGGAAAAATATGATTGCAAAAGACACTAATAAATAAAAATTGTTGATAAGTCCTCACTTGGAATCCAAATTTTATACAAATGTCATGGATTCATCTTAAAGTAATTAATTTACTAGAAAGCTATGAAGCACGGACACGAATACAAACACAAGGATATGGACACAATACGACATAACACAAACAAGACATAATTTAAAAAAATAAGACACGACACGCCTTGGAAATATTAAAATATTTTATAAGTTATTAATATAACATTTATATCTCTACTAAGGAATCACAAAGTAAAATATAATTATTTATTTTTTCAATTGTCACATATACTTCATAAAGGAAGCTTTATAGTCATATACGAAAAATAAAAAGTATTCATAATAAAAGATGTGCTTGATCACATGAACATTTTTTAATTCGTTTCAATAGTTATATATTTTTCTTAAAAAATTGTCACATATACTTTCATAAAGGAAGCTTTATAGTGATATACGAAAAATAAAAATTATTCATAATAAAGGAAATGCTTTATTACATGAACATTTTTTAATCCATTTCAATTGAGTCATATATTTTTCTTAAAAAATGTCAAAAAATCTTCAGAAAAATAAACATATATGCCTTCTTCAAATTAATTAGGGTTAACACAATCCACCATTTAGTCATCATTAACACTAGCACTTGTGCCCTCTTCAATGACACTTTCACATTCTTTTAGAAAAAATACAATTTCCAAAAATGACTCATCAAAATTAGTTAATATTTTAAAATTTTGTATTTATAATTTCCTATTGCATAAAATTGAAAATGTGAAGTGATACCAAATCTCAAACCTAAATTCAATAAATAATTTTTTTCTTTTATTTAATAAATAAAATTTAAGAATATATAGAGACTTATTACAAATTTATTGTTTTAGTAATACACACCTGTCTAGGATAGAGACATGGCTTTAGCTTTGGCACTTCAAACTCATATGCTAAGGGCTTCAGTTACTGGCCTTGGCTTTAAAGGCCACGTGCTTCGCTTTAGCAACAAGCTTCAATTTTGAAGGCTATGGCTTTGAATATATCTTCTGGTTCTAGCTTCAAAGATGACACAACACAACACAACTTTGAAGAAGGCTACGAGCGTTGCTTCAAAGAAGGCTATGGGCTTCAGCTTTTATCGAAGGTCAAGCACTCAAGCTTAGGAGTGTAAGTGAGCCGAGACGGCTTGAGCTCAACTCGTTAATGAGCTTATTGAGCCACGAGCTCGATCTCAACTCGGTTCGGCTCATAAGCTCATTAAGCCGCTCGGTTAACTTAAATTTTATTTTAAAAATAATTTAAGTTATTATTATATAATATATTTTAATCTCTTTAATGAATTATATATTAAATATAAAAAATTCAATTTAAAACTATTAAATCGAGCTCAATAATCGAGTCAAACTTGAGCTTTTCAAATGAGTTCGAGCCTATAAATTTCGAACGAGTCGAGCTCAAGCTAGAGCTCAATAAGAACTAAACAAGCTTAACTTGATTAGACATATAGTCGACTCGACTAATTATGAGGTTTCGAGGAAGAGAATATAAGAATAGGAGAAATAGAGGTTCCGTTTTGCTATGTGCAGATGGCTACGACAAAATACCTCAATATTAATTTATTAATTTCACAAATTTTTGATAGGAATCCGATCTCCACATAGCAAAACGGAAATAACGAAGAGAAAATGCAGCATAAATCAACGAGAAAGGTTTTTATTTTGACAAAACAAACCAAGATACAAGTTGATCTACTATTCGAGAAGTAAACCAGCTCTCTACAAACTTTAGGTGCCACTAGGAACTTCAGATAGAAACTACAGCAAACACACAAATAGCATAATGAAAATAAAAAACTAAATTAACCCTAATATAAACCTTCATACTTCCTCTCAAATTTGAATTCAAATCAACACTCTTTCCCTAAATAAATCTTTCAAAATTCCCTCCCAAATCCGAATTTAAAGCAGCTATCTTTCCCTAATAAACCTTTCCTAACCCCCCCCCCCCCCCCAAAAAAAAAAATTCAAATAATCCCCTTTTTCCTAAATAAATCTTTCGTAATTCCCTCCCAAATCTAAATTCAAATCCCCATCTTTCCTTAAATAAAATCTCCTAATTTCCTCCCTATTTTAGTTTTCTATGTTAAATAATTAAAGTGGAATTAATCCCCTTTGCTCTTCTTGTCCGCTGCACACCCTAGTAGGCCAACAGGCTCAGTCCGTCCGTTAATTTCCTTATGCCATTTTAATTTGAGCTCGATTGCTGCACATGTGAGTTGTCTCACACCTTGTCTCACTCATGTCCCATCATGTTAGAGTTTAAATTTGTAATAAAAAATCTTTGACACAATTTTTGAAGTGTCAAGATACAGGTGTTCGACATGGGCATGCAACTATTTGGAAATGTTCGTGCTTCATAGCCAAAAAGTCTATTTAATAATGGAAATTGCCCAAATAATCTTAAGAATCAGAGAAATTTTTTCTAAAATTATGAATGACTCAGAATCCCCAAAACAAAAACAAAAAACATATTTTCCTAATATATTATCAGGGATTTATAAATACATAAAGATAATCCTATAAATGAGAAAACTTTTATAAATTAAGGAGAATTCATAAAATTCCCAAGAAAATAAATTAAGTTCAATTTTTTTTTCTTGGCCCTTGTATTAAGTACTTATCTCTAGTCAACTCTTAACTAATTCAAGGGGTTACCTCATGAAGTATGACAACACCATGAATATTTAAATCTATCATTCCTAGGTATCACCGTATCTTCTAAAAATTAATCGATAGTCGTTACATCCGCTAAAATTATATCATATATGCAAACTTGTTCAACAAATTCTAAGTCATCTATATTCTAAATAATTTATCTACTACTTCATTTTTTTTTAACTTATTTCAAAGGATGACTCTCCAATTAAAATTATATCATCTACAAAAATCATATACTAAAGCATCCCACTTTCAATATATTTTGTAAGGATCCTCACAACTAATAAAAAAAGATATAAGATCATTATTGATCATTAACTTAAACCAATTGTAATTGGAGCTCTTGGGTCACTATACTTGATTGGAAAGTGCATACAAGATTCTAGCTTAAATTGGAGTCAATTTACCAATTTTGCTTGAACAAAAACTTACAAAAGCCAGCTTGTCATTATTGGCTGGTCCTAAGTTTAATTATTGAGATGTTATACTTATTGATAATCAATACTTGATTATGTTGCCATGGATAAAAGTAATGACCATGCATCTTTAACTCAATTTATGCAGAAATAATACTCAAGTTCATGTTATTATCATTAAATATTATTGGTCGACATCCCATTCAGGTTTAATGTGCATAAATTGTTGCATAAGTTCAACATGTCTCTAATTCAAAATTATAAATTTTAGCTAGACTTGAGGAAATCAATATACTTTATAGTTACATCTCTACTCAAAATTAATTGTCTCTAGGCCATCTCAAATTATACTCCAAGTTGACTCAAATTTTAAATGAAATTAGATTGGAAAACATATAGCAATTGCGAGTCTACTCAAGTTGAATTTTAGGAGAGCAAATATAAAATTAGAATAAACTAAAAATGGATATCAAGCCAAGCACAATAGTTCAAATTAGAGTTTATTTAGATTTGCCCACACATCGAGTGAGTTTCAAGTAATTTTCTAATTTTGCACATCCATCAAGTATATACATGAAAAGGTTGGAGTAGCTACAGTAGCAGATAAGATTAGAGAGAGTTGCCTTAGGTGGTTTGGTCACATAAAATGTCGGGCTTCCAATGACCCTGTCAGAAGAGTAAATGAATTAGATCTAGCCTATATTAAGAAAAATAAAGGTAGACCTAAAACGATTTGTTTAGAAAGTATTAAAAAATACCTTTTTTGTTAGATTTAAATGGGAATTTGACTCTTAATTGGACACAATGGAAGAAAAATGATTCATGTAGCTGACCGCACATTATGAGATAAAAGGCTTGTTGTTATTGTTGTTGTACATTCGTATCAGCGCTATTTTTATCCTAAATTCTTTATGCATATTCCCTAGTCGTGAAGACTTTATAAGATGCATTTTTTTAAGCTTATTATTGACATTAGAGGTTAGAGGCGAGAAATTTTTATGAAACTAACTTCTTCTCATACCTCTTATATAATATTTCAAGGATGAAATAGCATCTTTTGAAAAGCTAGATTTGGATTGGCTGAGTTTGTTCTTAAGTAGCACGTCAAAAGTGAGGCAATTTAATGATTTAGTTTTCTTATTTTATGCTTATTGATTGTTATTGATTGTTATTAGATTATGCTTCAGTGTGAACTGTGAAGTAAATATTATGTTAGAGTGGAACAAAATTAAAGTAAATGCCTCTACTCTAATCCAAATGTAATTGAAAATCACAAAGATAAAGCTTGTATTGTCCTTCCATTAAAAGAGCAATCCGTGGTGGTTCAAGATCACGTGAATCTTTAAATTAACGTAGGAAACAAGTGCTCATACAACGATTTGACTCAAAAACTTAATCTATTATGTAAAAGCCCACCATTCATATTTAAGATTCAACACTAATATTTTCTTCAATTAGCCAACGCTGGACAAAACCAATGAGCTCACATGTTTTAAGCTCTGTTTAAAATTGCGCAATAAGAGGCGCGCCTCTGCACAATTTTACCCAAAACCGCCTCGAGGCTTACGCAATTCCTCTTCTGGCAGAGGCGTACGCCTCACTTGGACTGAGGCGCGACTCAGAGGCGCAATTGCGCAATTCTGTCAGAGACGTACGCCTCTGAGGAACGGGCACGGCGATTCTTCAGGCTAATCTCACAATTCAACCTCGCAATGTTCTTCTCAATCTCCTTCAGCTTGCCACTGAAGCGATTCCACGCTTCGATAGCGCGTTCATCCCTGCTCCACTCGGCGCTCACCCGCTGCCCCAAATACACCTCATCGCTCGTGTGTGTTGATAGCACTTCGATCAGTGAAATCCCGACAATGGTGTGCAACTGGCACGCGATCGTTTTCAGGAAAACCTTCTCTGGGTTCTTCTGAAGCTCGCCGTAGTCAGCCGAGCCATCCTCCGGCATGAACTGGCGGCTCATTGTTGGCCTGTTTGGGACGTAGCCGGCGTACGGGTACTGGCCGAAGTTGACTGCGGCGTGCATGGCGGAAGACACCCATATGATGGTGGCGTGCGACTTGACCAGCTCCGGCACGCTCCTCATCTCAGGCCACCATGGTTCATCTTTCTTGTCGCCATGGCCGACCTCACACACCTCCTTCCACCAAGCCTGCAGCTCCTCATCGCACTGCACGGCTGAGTCGTCGTGGTAGTAGATGGCACAGTACACGTGAACCCAAGTCTCGATCGCTGACCAAATGGCGAGCCCATCTACTGCATATGGGTAATCTTCGATCAGGAGCGAGAGCTTGTGCGGCCTCGAAGGTTCCTCCACCGCCATTCCCTGCTTGAGGAGATCGAATGGAAGTCCCTGTTCGACGAAATTCCAGCTCTTGTAAGCCGTGGAGAACATTTCGAGAGCATACTTGGAAGGAAAGATGATGAACTCGAGAAGGCCATCGGCATTGACGAGGCTCTGTCGAGCCAGGGCGTTTATGTTCATGGTGTCACAGTAGTGAGGCCCGAGTAGCTTGTTGATTGGATGCATCGAACTTAATTGACGATTTGTCGCAATCACAAACGGGTATTTTGTTAATTTCCACTATTTTTATATATCATTTAGATGTTTTTATTGTAAGATAAAATATTGTTATTATTTACCTGCTAAAACCCTTAATTTCTCATTTATGCAATTCTGTGTCCGTGAGGCTTACACCTCAGTCCGCCTCGAAGCTTAATTACACAATTTTAAACCTTGGTTTTAAGAAATTTCCTTCTTTTAAGTGAGAATTCTTCATTTCAGTTTTCATACACATACAAATAAAAAATTTCTACATAAAAAAATTACATGCATAAAAAGGCCTCCCCACAAGCAAACAAGATTGAGAGTCAGCCAAAATTTTCTTAACCAATGAAGAATCAGCCACAGAGCATAAGAGTCAAGAATTAAATCAATTGCTCAAGCCAGCCGACCTTCAATTCAGATCATTTGATAGGATGAGATCCATTTAGAGGCTAAGTTGAACTATATATGCTAATGGAAAAACATCTTCTCTACCTAAATTCTTGAGCTAATAAGTGATGGCCAAAACCTAGCATATTTGAACCAAACTAATTGTAAAAATTAAGCAAACACAATGGGATTCCATGACTCACTCAAAATGCTTAAGGACTACTAGGGCCATTAGCTTCCGCCATTTCTGACTGTGGAGAAAACCTGAAAGAACCTCATAGAATCACAGAGGACGACACTATTCTGGCATCAATCTAATGAACTTCAAGCACAAAAAGAGCTCATGAACAGTAATTTATGATCATATAGATTTTCTATAATGCTATCTTTCAATAATAATAAGCAAAATATTTCATTAAAAACTTTAAATAAACTTCAGGCATTATGAATTTATCCGATGTTTCCCATGAAAGGAAAAAAAAAAAAAACATAAATCGCGTTACCTGCAAAGAATTACCAAATACCTATCCGATACTAAATATTACAAAAAACTTTAGAGAGAAGACAATCGTAACAGCTTCCAGATGACTGGATTTGCCAAAAAAAAGTACCCAAGAGACCAATATTTGGATTTCATCGGAGCAGCAAGATCATCAAAGGTGTAGAAAAACTTAAGCAGATAAAGTATAGTTTACAAAGCTAACGCATTTTAAAACTAAAAGATGATGACAGAATAATTTGCCAAACCTCAGCATGAATAAGCTGCACATCCTTTACTTCAAACTCAGCATCCTTATTATGTGCTTCAACTTCAAGGACCGATCGCACATCAGCAGCTAAAGCATCTTCAATATTTGGAAAGCTACCTGTAGTCAAATCGATGTCTCCATCAGGAAGATATGTCTTCAAGGGAACTGATCCGAACGGGAATACCTACAAATATTTTGATATGGCAAGAAATTAATCCCAAGATAAGAACACGAGCTGATAAACATAAGAATAAACCAAGTCTTAGAGGAAGACCAAAGTCAAAAATAATATTTCCAGATTCAGGACAGATATCGTGATGTTCATTTCCCAGCACCATCTACTCATGCTAGAACACCAAAATTAATCCTAGAACTAGTAGAACTTCGAATGGAACTTGTAGATCTTCGAAGCATACATACAAAAAAAAAAAGCTTTGCTACAAGCTGAAGGGGTTTCAGCACAAGCAACAGAAGCATGGTTATGGTGAACATTGCGCAAAGCGTTAGAAAATTGGAAACAAAAGATGTCAGGAAAGCTACTGAGTTACGTTTACTGAACAATGCAATGATTTGAATACTTCAGCATCTTTATTAAACACTTGTTCTAAATTACTGTTCAAATATGAATCTTTCTTCAGTCATCATGCAATAAGAATTAGAAAAAAAAAAAAAAGAAACAAAAATAAGTTGACGGCTGCACAAAAATACTTTCTCAACACAAAAACAAAGGTTAAAAATTTATTAGTTTTAGGAGCTGTTTGGTTTGCCTGAAAAAAGAATGCAATATAAAAGAAATACTTTGAAATTGTTAGAAAAAGGAATGTAGTATAAAAATGCATGACTTTACTTTTTTTGCTTGGTTTGAAGTAAAGTGAATGCAATGTAAAGAATAAAAGTTATGCCTTGGTCCGCAGTGATAGCGGTGAGGGGCGATTGGCGGTGGACGGACTGCAGTGGCGGCGGTGACCGGTGGCTGGCAGTGGACGGTGGCGGGTGGCGGACGATAGTGGGGTGGCCGTCGGCGGTGATCAAACAAGCTTTGGAACAGTGCAAACAATTCTCACTCAAAATTGGGCAAGAACGGTTTACCTTAAAAATTGAACTAGAATAGAATACAATGCGTTCACTTTAATTTACCTTGGATTTGTTTTTCAACCAACCAAACCAAACTACTCAAAACTCTTGCATTTACTTTACTTTACATTCACTTTACTTCCAACAAAATAGCCCCCTAATAATATTAAGTTTCTCATCCCAATAATAAAGCAAAATGAAAAGTTTAGCGATTGACCAAAAATAGTACTCTTTAGCATGAGGAATTGAAGATGGCGGTGAAGATAAGAAAAATACAAAAACTAAAAAGAAAAGGCAAACATCAAGAAATTTAACTGCTTAGATCATAACGAGCCATCAAAGTTTTTTAAAGACTAAATAAATACAAACATATATTAAAAAAAACATGAAAGAACCAACAGGATCTATTATTCCCACAAAAGTGAAGCTCAAATTAAAGAAGAAAGCAAAGCGCATAAGCTTCTTATAGAGGCCGCTTGTACATTTTCACATTGTTCTCCTCATATAAATTTTCACAAGTAGAACTCCTAAGATGACCACAAAAGGGACAAAAACAAGCAGCTCAGAGAGTATAACATTAATTCGAGAGAATAACTAGTGATGATCCAACATAACCAGGAAAATAGCAGCTGAAATAGTCATTTATCCTAATAGTAGATATGGTAGCATTATAAAAGAAAAAGATGTAATTGTTTGTCTAATGAGAAGGCAAGGAGTGTCTACCAATTTATACTACTTAAAATGCATTTGTAACTGATATGAATTGAAAAAGAATAAGTTAAGTATTTCATTTTAATATTTGTATAATATTTATACAATCCTAAAAGAGATTCTAATAAGAAATATATAAAATCTGAAAATAATAATTACAATAGTTCACTGATTGCTTGCAAGGCAGTAGGAATCTAACAAATCAATGAGTGGCAACATAAGATGAAGAAGAACAGATAGAAGTTTTAGTGAGTGTAGGTCCTAGCTGGTGAAAATTATGCAGATGTTTCAGACTTCCTCTCAAGCGAATAAGGATGTCATCCATTGCAAGCTTGTCTGATAAATTTTGCCTCTAGTAAGAATGACAACAAGTTGTTAACCTATGGTTACAAAGGGATTACAAATAGACAATTGTCAGACTTGATTCTTATAAAATGTCTATCAACTTCAATATGCTTTATATGGTCATATTGCATGGCATAGTTACTGGGATTATGATTTAAATCCTATAGAGCTCTTAACAAGTTTTCATCCAAGCTTATTCATTTTTTTCAACACATTTGCTATTCATTTTTGTTGCAATATGAAGATTTTATGTTCAGAGCGTGCAACTTAAATGTTAGGTAAATACTTTAGTTTGCTTAAATATTTAACTTTAAATTCTTGGAGCAATCTTTTTTTTTTTTTAATTCTCATTCCATCAAAGTCATCATCTATCATAACAATATCATCAACATAAATTAGTAGTGTAGAGACTCCCCCTAAAACCTATGTTTCACAAATAATGTATTGTCTTCTTCACTTTATTTGCAACCCATTTTGACCATTACCTTAATGAACCTTCCAAATTGTGCCCTTGGAGATTAATTCAACCCTTACAATGGTTTACATCTCTTCCGTGTGTATTTCAATCAAATCCTAATATGAGCTCCATATATACTTCCTCCTCTAGGTCATTCATATTGAATTATTGTATCTTCCAATTCCTGAAAGTTGCTAAAAATAAGAGAGCTTTAACGATATTTTATCATAGAAATTGAAGCATAGATTTCAAGATAATAAATCCCACCAGGTTGAGTTTATGCCTTTCTAATAAACCATCAAATTAGAATTTTTTAGAAAAACTCATCTATAACTCACTATTTTCTTTTCTTTTGGTAATTTTATCAATTCCTGTCTTTTATTTTTTTAAGGGCTTCAATTTCTTCCCATCTAGAATTATTCCAACTCATATTATTTAAAGTCTCTGACATTATTTTAGAAATAGAAATATCATCCATACTAATAAGAAATGATTGATGATTATGAGAGATTTTTCTATGAATAAGTATAAGAGATGCATAGTGGAAGTTTGTGTGCCTTTATGCGTAGGCTCAGTTGTTCCCTAAAAGAATTCAATTAATGGCATTAATTTGCTTGATTGGATTTGTGTAGATTGATATGCCTTTTTTTTCGTATAATGATCGCGTATAAAGTAATTTTGGTATATACTCAATTTTATAGGTACTGATTATTGAATAGAGTTTGTGGAATGACGGGCAACAAAGGGCAATCTAAAAGAAAAAATTCATTGATGAGAGAATTTTCTTCCTCCAGATAAGCAGTAATAAAATAATGATATTTTTGTGTGGTAAGTTCTTCTCTATTTTGAGAATAAGTATGAACAAAGACGACACTTCCAAATATTTTGAAAGCAAAATTATTTGGGATATTGAAACCGGAAAAATTTTATTTCATGCTGGTGTAGAACTCAGCAATCCAAGTACCTTTGTATGTAACTGGTCTATGATATGGGTGGTAGCTAAAATTGCTTCTCATCAATATTATTTTGAGAAATTTTCTTGAAAAAAGAGAGCTCTTCTGGAGTTCTGGTTACAAGTAGTCGTTCTTTAGTTCAATCACTCTATTTTGTTAAGCCGTATACGATAAGAAAACTCAAGCATTATTCCTTTTTCTAAGAAGTATGAGGAGAGAAAATGGTTACTAATTTTCAAACAATTGAATCTAACTCTTTTAATTTTAACAATAAATTGAACATTGATCATGTTGGAAAAAATGAGAAATATGATACTTTATCATTTTTGACTTTTACCAAATAGATTCATGGCACACGCAATCATTGATAAATGACACAAACCACTAAACCCTAACATTCCCCTAAATGTTAGAAGTTGGTCCTCCTATGTCACAATGAATGAGAGAAAAATGGATCGAAGTTTTGATGTCCTAGTTAAAAATTCAGATTTTAGCATCTTGCTAGTTAATAAATATCACAATTAAATTCTCGAATATTACTTTCCTTGAAGAATGAAGGAAACATAATTTTGAAAACAATAAATGACGTGCGACCAAGGCGAAGGGGTTGAAGCCATATTTTTTCTTTATCGGATTTAAGGATTTCTGGGAGAAGAGATAATACCGAAGGTTGTATGGAGTTTTTCTATTATTGGATTCCTCAAGATGGTAAAGACTCCCTTTCTTTAGCAAGCCTAACTGTCCTTTTTAAGCTTTGTTCTTGAAAGACATAATCTGGAAGATAAAAAACAACATTGCACTTGAAATTTATAGTTAGCTTTTAAATGAATAATATGTCAATAAATAATTTTTATACATGAAAAGGTTGGAGTAGCTTTAGTGGTAGATAAGATTAGAGAGAGTCGCCTTAGATGGTTTGGACACAAAACATCAACCTTCCAACGACCCGATTAGCAGAGTAAGATGTTTTGGATTTGGCCTATGTTAAGAAAAGTAGAGGCAAACTTAAAAAGACTCTTGGCTAAAATATTAGAAATGATATATATATTTTTAATTAAAATTAAATGAAAATTTGACTCTTAACAGGACACAATAGAGTAAAAGGATTCATGTAGCTGACCCCACGTAGTGGTATGGTATAAAGTTTGATAATGTTATTGTTGTAAATAATTTAAATACATGAAAAATATTCTAAAATTTGAGAGATCTGTTTATAAGCTATGATGCACCGACACTTCTCCTCAAAGAGGCGTGCAGTGTCCGACACCGTATCCGACACGACACTCGTTCGACACTCCTCCGACATATGTCGGACGCCGAAAATGTGTCCGATTAAAAAATATTAAATACAAATTTGACACGCGTGTCCGACACACGTATCTTAAATATTTTATGAATTTTTTTAATATAATTTATTGTAATTGACGGGATTTAAACTAAATTTCTTATTTTTTATCCACAATACCAAATCAACGTCCGCACTTAATACCCAATCATCGAATATTCTCATTTTCATTTCTTTTTGCAGTGAAGGTATTTTCATCTCATCTCTCGGTGACTGATAAATAGCATCGATGTCTGACTCTCGACATCTTAATACTAATCATTTTAAGCACAAATTCTAGTTAAAGGACTTATTATTTTCAAATTATTTTTAAAATTATACTTATTTAATTTTTATACACTATTTTTTAAATATAAAAACTATAATACCGTGTCCAACCCGTGTCCTATATTTTCAATAACTGACGTGTCCCGTGTCTATGTCATATCCGTGTCGCCATATCCATGTCTATGCATCATAGTTTATAAGAATATCACTTTGACCTACCACAACTATCAATGATCCATAAACCATTATTTTTTATTTGTTGGGACACAAACCATGATTATTTTTTTTTGTGAGGACAAGAGGTATATGAAATAGATTCATGAGAAGCGTTGGTCATATGATATATTAAAAGTTAACAATGAGCATTTATGAGACTTTAAAGTCATGAGAAGAAGAGGTAAAAAGCTAATAATCCTAAAGCACAAGTACCCATTAAAATTTTTTGAAAGTGCTTATTGTAAGCCTTTTTGTCTTTTTGTGCCTTATAAATTACTCAATTTTTTTCTCCCCTTTAAAAATCTACAAACCAATCACGACCACTTTAGATAGTTATTTTCAATTTTCATTCAACTGGCATGTTGGATGGTTGTTTAGTAACTCTTATGTTAGGTTTAGATTGCTTCACTTAATTCCAAGAGAACCCAATATTAAGTGTATGTGAGTATTATTGTAGTTATCCATGGAGCGAGAAATTTTTGCTTATATTCACAAAAAAAGGAAAAAAAAGTGAAATACAACGATGAAGGCTGCAAGCAGTTTGTGACAATACATCAACAAAGGCTACAACAATGAAAAATATTTGTGCCAATACAATGATGCAGGGCGCAATTATAAAAAAATAGGAGAAAAGGAAGGAGTGAAATAATGAAATCCAAATAGCTGTGATAATACAACAATGAAGGCTGCTAACATAAAAACACAAGGAAGAAAAAAACATAGGGTTCTGATTCTATGAATAAATTGGAAAGAATTGGTTGAGTATTTCGCTTCAAATCTATTTGGCTTGTTGAAAAAGGAATGCCAAGTAAAATGAAAAATAGTGTAAAACGAATGCAATATTTTTGAAATATTTGGAGTTGTTTAGATGTGTGAAATAAATTCAAATGAGTAACTTTTTTGTTTGATTTGAAATAAAATGAATGAAGAGTAAAGCTTGATGATGATAACGATTGATGGTCAAAGAAGTGAGAGGCGATGTCAATAGGCGGTAGTTACCGACCAACGATCATGGGGACTGACGAATGACAGTGGTAGCGGGAGTTGGCTTGAAGTGTATTTGAAATTCGGCCTAAAATAGTTGAGTTTATAATACATCAAAATAAAAAAAAAATAAGGAGTGAAACTGAAATTAACCAAAACTTTACTATGCATTCCTTCTTTATTACACCACAGACCCAAATTTCTAATAACCCTGCATTTCAAATAATTTACACTCACTTTCATCAAATCAAACAACCCCTTCAATGTTTATGTAGGATTTAGACAATCATATGAGAGTTCTAAAAGAAAATATATAAAATCAGGGAATAATAGTTATAATAATCCACAAATTAATGAGCAGGTAGAATAATAGTTACAAAATAATCACAAAAGCCCGTGACTTGATGAGTAGGCAATAAGGATCTCATAGATTAATGAGGTGGTAGCAAATGTAGAAGGAAAGAAGGAAAAGGCATTAATGTGGTCAACTGGCATAAATTATGCAGATGTTTCGCAGTAATAAATCAGTCAAGGGGCCATCCCGACCATTAATGAATTCACTTAAACCAATCAAATAGTTTCATAAAAATTTGCTTAAAATTTTGAAAATATTACCCCTTTGCTCCTAATCCTAATCATAATATTTATTTCTTCATCAAATTTAACTAATTCAACCATTTCTCTTTTTCATATTTTAGTTTCAGCTCCTTCATCCTTTTGTTGATCATATTGATTATGCCCCCCCATATCAGCATGTTAGACAAATTATTTCATTCGACAGAAGTTGTATGTCTAAATTTGATACCTATATAACTAATAAGCTAAATAAAATAAGGATGTAAAAGTGAAAAATTCAAGACTGGCGTTCTTTTTCCTTTATCACGTCTTAATTCTAAAAAACAAAACAATTGCTCAAACATCTTATCATTGCAGATTATTAGTATATCACTTTCTCTCGACGATTGTTAGCATATTCAGTGCAGTTATTGACAGCACCAGTCTGAAGTCAATGACGTCTCTCAAGTCACTATACACTCCAATTATTCAAATCTTCCCAAACAAATTCTCATATTGGATTGCAAAATTCCTCTAAATATAAGAGGCAATAATAGCAAGCATTACAGAGTGATTTGTTCTCTTCAATATTTAAAAGATGGGCAAAACATATATGATGTTGTTTAAATACAGTAATTTTTCTCTCTTAATGGTTACTGAAACATAGCAATTCAGTTGTTCACCCCATAAAAAGTTTGTACTTAATTCTGCTACTGCATAAATAAATCTTTTCTCCCTACAAGTGAAATTAATGAAATAAATAACTTAAAAATATTAAAAAGGCATTGCAAGCATAAAAGCATCCAATCCAAAATTTTCCCTTCGGCTTCTATTTTATTTTTATTATTATTATTTTGTGTGTGTGTGTGTGTAGGGGGGGGGGGGGGGGGGGGGGTAGGTAGGATATCAAACAAGGGCAATAATCAGGAATCAAAGAAGACCTATAACAAAACTTACAGAGACTCTGGATGATTGCACCTCAAAAAGGAAAAGAGACACCAAGAGCCCAAAGATGCCATACGTAACCATAACTGCAACTACTTTGATCCAATCATCAAAGTTCAACCATCAAAACCAAAATGAAATAACTAAGATGATAACAATGAACCCCCAAAAGGAGATAAAGCATAGCAAAATTTAGCCCAGTTAGCCAAAAAAGCAATTCATAATGAATGACCAATTTTAATTTCTCTTCCAACTATTCTGCTCAGGTTGAATAGTTAGTTTAATATAGACTGTAGATATGCTAGCAATATTCCTTCCAAATTTCTTGTCGTTCCTTTCTCTCTAAATATGATAAACAATAAAATGCACAAAAAGAAGGTAAAATTTTTTAAAGCTTTTAGAGACACTGTCAATGAAAGAAATAAGCCCCAAGATTTGAAGGAGAGAGGGGCTGAGGAGAAAGGTACAAGTCCAAGGAAGCCAACTTCTTAAAATAGCATTAGAGAAAGAGCAAAAAAGGTGTCTAAATTTTCATACCCATTCCAACAAAGATGGAAGACCAGCGTGGTGAAGATTACCTAATAGCAAGGGCAATAGCAGTCTTAAAACTTCATTGAAAGCAAGCAAAGAGTACATAGAAAATGCAGTGCATAATTTTTATGCCAAATAAGATTGAACCATGACACATCTAAGAGATTATCATAAGAAGCATAACAAAATAATTTAAAATTAGGATCAGCGAAGCCCTTCCACTCCAACCCCATCGAATATGAATTAACCCACACTTCCAAAATAGGCTCTTTAATGTGCCAAAAGCAATCTATAGAGGGGGCCTTCAATAAGAGAGTTGAGGCACTGAGGAAAGGGGAGAGCATACACCATTGCCAAGCAAATCAGAGATGCATTTACCATTGATTCAAGGATCCCAAAGCAACGAAAAGGAAGCTCATGACAGGAAAGGAGGCATTTACTAGAGTTAGCAATTAAAAATAGGCTTTCTAGAAAAATAAAAGTCTATCATATTAAACGTTTCCAAATGGATGCACCTTTGCCAGTAAACAAAGAAGATACAATATTATCAACTTTTCCAACTCTCCAAATCAATCAAGGCATAGAGATAGCAAGTATAATCATTAGACCAAGGCCTCCCTTGATGTGAGGCCTATAAATGAGCTCCTAAGTACAATGTGAAGCTTCTTGGCAGATATATTCCATGAAACAAAAAATTTGGTGCAATCTTTAGGCATGAAAAGAGATCTAGCCTAGTAAGAAATTTCCATATAGAAAACTTTAATAGTTGGACCTCCCATCCAATAACAAACCTTTTGCCTTCCAACCATCAAGAACGAGGAAAACTTTACCAACAAGAGGCTGGCAATCAACCAAATGAGCCTTGTGAGAAGACCTTGGAAGGCCAAGATAAGTGCTATGAGAAATAGAGACATAAAATCAAGAATGTCACTTACTGCTTGAGGACGTTGGGTGCTCTTAGAAATGCATATGGGCCTTTTGGTTGGATCAGTCTTGAGGTTGGAGCCAAGATAAAAATTGTTCAGAATAATCTTGAGGTAGTGCATATTGTTTTGAGAAGCTTCCCTCAAAGTAAAGACATCATCAACATAGAGAAGGTGTGAAAAATTAATATTGTCATAAAGAATAAGGGGAGAGAAATCACCACAAAGAATACTTTGCTCCAAAAGGTTAGAAAACCTATCCATGAAAATGCAAAGGAGATACAAAGACAACGGACAACCCTATCTGAGGTCGGTAGTGAGGGAAAGAAACCTTCAAGTGACCCATTAATACATATGCAAGAGGATAAATTGGTGATACAAGCCTCAATCCAAGATGCAAGGAGAGGAGGGAATCCTTCCTAGCATCCTGCTAATAAGGAAATTTCAATTAATTGAATCAAATGTTTTATATATATCCTTAGCATAAAAAAGCTTGGAAGATGAGATAGAGTTAAAGCCATTAAGAATCTCATTTGCAAGAATGACATTATTAGAGGAGTTCCTATTGGAAACAAACCTAGCATGCACTTGATGAATGATATGAAGCATCACATATATGATCTATTGGAAAGGAATTTGGAAATGATATTGTAAAGGGTATTGCACCAAAAAGATGGGTTTGTAATTAGAGATAAGCACAAAAAATGAGGGTCTGGGACTTGGTGCAATAGTCGTGGCCTTGACCATATTTGGGAGCTATTTGTAAAGAAAGAAGTGCTTCATTGCAGCACAAACCTCTTACCCAATAAGATTTCAGGAATTAGAGAAGAACTCAAAGGTTAAGTCATTTGGACTAGGAGTAAAGATCAAGAGAACATATAATATCACATTGTTAATATCATCACTTGAGACAAGAACTATAAGCTGAGTAGAATGATGAGGAGGAAGCATGCTACTAGTAGGAATCGATGTTGCGGGATGATACTCCTTAAAACTGCAAGAGAAAAGCTCCTTGAAGCAATTGACAGCAGCATTCGCAATATCACGGTGACAAGAAATTTCAATTAATTGAATCAAATGCTTTATATATATCCTTAGCATAAAAAAGCTTGGAAGATGAGCTAGAGTTAAAGCCATTAAGAATCTCGTTTGCAAGAGTGACATTATTAGAGGAGTTCCTATTGGAAACAAACCTAGCATGCACTTGATGAATGACATGTGGCATCACATTTATGAGTCTATTGGAAAGGAATTTGGAAATGAAATTGTAAAGGGTATTTAACCAAAAAGATGGGTTTGTAATTAGAGATAAGCCCAACAAATGAGGGTTTGGGACTTGGTGCAATAGTCGTGGCCTTGATCATATTTGGGAGATGTTTGTAAAGAAAGAAGTGCTTCATTGCAGCACAAACCTCTTACCCAATAAGATTTCAGGAATTAGAGAAGAACTCAAAAGTTAAGTCATTTGGACTAGGAGCAAAGATCATGAGATCATATAATATCACATTTTTAATATCATCATTTGAGACAAGAACTATAAGCCGAGCAGAATGATGAGGAAGCATGCTAGCAATAGGAATCGATGTTGCGGGATGATACTCCCTAAAACTGCAAGAGAAAAGCTCCTTGAAGCAATTGACAGCAGCATTCACAATATCATGGTGACAGGAGAGGACAACATCAACAGTTGCAAGCTCTTTAATGAAATTAAAAATTCTTCCAACATTTGATCCATGCAAAGAGAAATTGGAAATCATCATCCCCCACACAAAGCTATTTGGATTTTGCATGTTGAGAAAGCTAAGAGATATGACAATTAGACAAATCCAACAGTCTTTAACTGTGCTATTTCAATAAGCATTAAGATGGAAATCAGTAGGGTTGGCATTTCCGAATTTAGGTGATGTAACTTATCTTGTTCGGCAGAAGTATCCTTAATTGCATTAGAGAGAAATCCATCAGAATTCCAGAGCACTTCTTTAAGCTTAAACTTCAGACATTTCAATTTATAACGTAGGGAAAAATGGATCTCCACGAGGAGAAGCCCTCACTTACTACATAATGGGATTGAAGCCAGAAAGTGTCATCCACAAGTTCTTAAATAAGAATCTGTCTCTAGGAGTGAGGGGAGGGGCAGTAGTGACAGTAAGTGCGGAATAATTGTTTGTTTAAAGCAGAATATGACGTCCTAAGGTACAAATTTATATTAGTTAACTCTACAATGGGCAAACTGGTTTCATTGTGGTCTTCCCTTGAGGTTTTTGAAATGCACAATGTGTGCATTGTGCAAGTGCACTTTAAAAAGTCATGAATATCATCAAACAAATAAAAAAAGACTTGTAACTTTAATAGTTGCAGCACATGAAAGGATAAATCAAACAATTCTATCTGACGGTACATAGAAGAGATCTGGCTAGGAGAATCAGTATTTTTCACAGAAAGAAAGAGAAATAAAAAGAAAATATTTTGCACCTAGATAACATAGTGGGCATACCAAAATGATCATAAGTTGGTCTACAAATCGAAAGAGAGCATAATGCTCACTGGTTTAATGAAATATCAAAACTATTAGAACAACCAGTGGTGCAAAACACCCATGAAACAAACTAAGGCTTTGTTTGTTTGAGCGTTTTTTGGCCTTTTCCGTTTTAAAAAACGGAGGAATTTTTTTTGTGTTGTTTGGTTCGTCAAATCACGTTCCCAATAACTCCTTTTTTTCATTTTTCTGCTGTTTTGAGAAAGCTTTTTATATATGCTTCTTCGTTAGAAAACTCCATTTTCTAAACTAATGTTTTTTAAAACTGTCTTTTACAAAAGCACTAAAAAAACAAACGAAGCCTAAACCAGATAGAAAGCACCCAAGACCAAAAAACAAGCGTAGAAGCACTAGTTCTGTGCACTTTGTGTGGAAACCAACATATTCAACGCACCAACGGATTACCATCCACATAAGCTAATTGTACAACAAGCAGTTTCAAACATAGTCAAGCCGAATCTCTAAATAACACGAAAAGAAAATTTAAGAAAAAAAACATTAGCAGCCCTAAAGCGGCAGAAAATAAAGCGTGAGATCATGAAATAGATACCAAAACAAAGCAAGCAAGCCCAAGATTTTACGAATTAATCACCTCGCTATTCAGAAAACCTCTTATCAACTTCTGCACGTAATCCACAACAGCCTTTCTCCTTTGCTCGGAGACCACCGTGGGCAGGATATGGTGTATAACCTCCTGGGTAGCCTGCTCCGCCTGCATCCATGCATCGGCGCTGATCGCCGAATGATGAGGGTTCGGGGGTCGCGGCGTTGAAGAAGGAGCCGCCGGGGACGGAGGCGAAGGACGGTTATGGTCATCGTCCGCCGCGCTGATGCCGTCAAGCTGCTGCGGCCAAAGCTGAAGGTCGCCCATGGTTAAAGAATTCGGAGAACGGTTGATTCCTCGGAAGCCCACAACGACGAATCAGATGAAAAGATCATCAGGGTCGACGCCAATCATGCTTAAGACGATCCGAATGTGGGAAAACAGAGAGACGATTGCGATTCGATCGGCGAGAAGAAAAACCCCCGAGAAGTTGACGCAAGGAGATCGATCTGATAACACCTCTACCGCAGCAGTTCCGCCTTTCCGAACCTCCTTCCACGCTGAGAAAACTCTCCGCCGAGAAACGGAAAAACTGCGCATAAAAAATTAAAAACCTCAAGAAGCTATCGGTTTCGCTTTCTCTCTCTACGAATGAATGAGGCCAAATTCGCAGGAACTGCTTCTTCGGTTTTTGCTTCGCACGACACCTTACCGCATCTTATCCCGCCGCGTCGCAGCTGCATACTGATGTTGTGAATATAAATAACAAAAACTACGAAGAGTGTAAAAATAATTCGTACATTTTTTTATAAAATGGGTTAAATGGGTTATGACATTAGCATTTAGTAGGGGTGTCAATTTAGGGTCATGGGTCGGGTTTGGATCGGATCCGGAATTGACTCGGGTTCAATCGGGTCGACCCTAACACGACCCAGGTAGGCAAACGGGTTGAAAACACGGACCCGGACCTAACCCGACACTGCAAGGCGAAACAAGCGGACGCGCAGGCGGCGAGCGCAGGCGAGCGCAGCCGCGCAGGTGCGCATGGCGCCGGGCGAGCGCGGGTGCGCGAGGGCGTGCACGGCGAGTGCGGGCGAGCTTGAGTGCGCTCAGGCGCGCGCAGCGCAGGTGCGCGCGGGCACTAGGCAGGTTGGGTAGTGCGGGCAGCCGTTTTTAAACGGGTTCGCGGGTTGACCCGGCAACCCGTCGGGTCAACCCGGCAACCCGTCGGGTCAACCCGAACCCGACCCATTTTTAAACGGGTCAATTTCTGGAACCCGACCCGTTTTGAAATCGGGTCGGGTCAAACCCGAAATTTCCGGGTCAGGTTCGAGTCGGGTTTTCGTGTCGTGTCAAATATTGACACCCCTAGCATTTAGCAATAGAATTTTTAATTTATTTTTTTTCTTTCTAATTTATATTGGGGCTAGTTGCATGGGTACTTGGGCTCCACCCAAAATAATATAAATGATTTGAAATTGAAATTTATCATTTTTATCTAATATTTACAAATTAGTGGGGGAAGATAAATGGTTTATAAATAATTTTAATTTAAAGTAATTCTTTTAGGTTATTATAGGCATCATTGTTTGTGCCTTCCAAAAATAACCTAAAAGAAAGACTTTAAGTTATCTCATATTTTTAGATGTTTAAGTAACTGTTTTATAAAAATCTTTTTTATCTTCAAAAAAATTTGCAGCATAAAATTGAAATTTTAATAAAATTAGGAGATATGATCACTTCCGAAGCATTAATTTGAACCTCCCCTTTGTCATGCCCTAGAATTTAATGTAATGATTAATTTGCCTAAACTTATCATTATTTCTCAATCATTTGATAATAACAACCAAAGTTACTAACATTTTAAATCATAAAAGTAATATAATTAAATTTTATTTCCTCGCAACACAATTGTAATAATTCACATCATAGAAGTATATATATATATAAATATATAAAATAATTAAATGTTGGATTACCAAAAAAATAGTATCTTAATAAGTCGGATTCAAAATCATGTCTTTATTCTACTCGACAGTGCCTTTACATTTTTCTGAAACATTAAAAAGACGGAATGAACATAACTAGCTCAATAGATTTCTTATCCTAACCCGTCACAATTATCGATAGTCAAATTAAAAGGAGCAGTTTCAATATAAATAAAAATGCATAAGAAAGCATCAAAGTAATAGAACAACAGTAAAAAAGTGAAACATAATTTTAGGGTTATAGAACGTACTTAAAAGTTTAACTTGTAAAGTCACTAGTATCAAAATTCCAAATACCTCATAGAATACTTGGCCTTATAGATTCACTTGCACTTGACTTTCACACTTCATTAAAATTCATCCAGTTTTAGAAGTTCCAACATATATTTTAGATTGCTACTTTTACTTATTTTATTAACATCAATGCAATGATTATTATGCACAAGTCCCGATGTCTACTTATGCATCTACTTTCACTTATGTCTTCATTTTACCTGTCATACCTGCATATAGTGAGTGGGGTCAGAATCTCTCTCATGTTTGCTCTAAGCAGATGGAGCTAAAAGAGTATGTACAATGTTACATAACCTCTCACACCTGCATTCAGTAAGTGGGGCCAAAATTTCTCCCGCATTTGTCTTGAGCGGATTGGGCCATAATAAACTATTGAGGCCTTTATAATAGATAATATTTTTTTTTCACTCCAATGATATGTTATGTATAATACAAATGTAATGCAATAGGAATTAAATGAGAAATATAATGCAATATCCAAATAATGCATAAATTGCATGTAAAAAGCCATATTTCATGTATACCAGTATACTCATTGAATTTTTTTTCTATTTCATTGCTAATTTCAAAGGGACATTCACATGGACATTCTAAGATTTTTACATAACTATTGTAACTATCAAAAAAGCCTCAATTGGAATATATACTCAAAAATTTACTTAGAAAAAATCAATAGATAAAAATTCAATTTCTTATAGTCATAATGTTCAAAACAAAGCATACAATCACATATAAAAAGTTACACGGTGAAAACTTCATAAACCCAAGAAAAATAGATTTTAATCCATAACTTTTTATAAAATAGGAGAATATGAAACCAGTGACAAGGATTCAAAAGTCTACCTTGTGCTATATAATTCCCTTAACTGGTTCAACGATCAAAACTTGAGCTTTGGTCTCCAAATTCTCTCTCTCTCTCTCTCTCTCTCTCTCTCTCTCTCTTTCTTTTTTTCCTTTTCTCTTCTTTCCCTCTTCTCTTCTCTTCTCTTCTCTGACAAGGTGACTAGGGAATTGGAAATGGCCAAATGGTTTGAGATATTTTAATATAATAATTTCATTATTTTGACCTAGCATCATGACGCTCACATTCCAAGTGTTGCAGCACCCCAAAAGAATATTCAAAACGCTCCTAGAATATCTTCATTTGAGACCTGACGCTGCGATATAGCTGCTTCGACGCCGTAGTGCATGCCCAAAATATATTTTTTTGTCCAAAGACTTGAGAGCTCCATGCCGTGGCACTAAGAATATGGGTGCCATGACTCCCATAAAGCATTTTTCACACCTTGGGTTTTCACTTCCCCAATCCAAATCTTAGTTTATACAAGCCCCATGACATTTTAAAACTTTATAATTTCATATTACATCAAACATTAATGAGTATTTAACTTAATAAATTTTAATTGCCAGAGTTTGGGGATAACAGATATTACAGCTGCGAACTAAATAAATTTCCTTATATTATAATTTTAGCCATCTTTTTTTAAGTTGATGCATCAATTGGAACAAAATATATTGAAAAATTTTGCTCTAAACTTTTTAAATTTGTTTGAATCTGATTATGAAGATTTCATTAAGCTCTAAAAATGCTAAAATTAAATTTAAAAGATCAAAAAATGATTTAGAAACACCAAAAATTATTTGATTTAACCTATTTGGACCCCCAAAAATGGGTTGAATTAGACCGGGTTTAACATTTTATATATTTTAAAAAATTCTTAAATAATTTTAAGAATTATAAAAAAAGTAAAATATTTCAATTTTGTGATGTTTAATTTCTAAAATAAGGATTCGACCACTTCTGGAATCATTGGGTCCATCTTGTCGGATGTTCAATTTGACTATAAATTTGTTGAAATCGATGTTTCGATGGTATTGTATTTAATTTGAAAGTTTTCAATTCAAATATTCATAGACATTTTTGGTTGATCAAGGTGATTTTTGGTGATGCATCAAATCTAATGGTAATTAGGTTTATTATTAAGATTAATAATATTTTGGTTTATCCAAAATTAAACTAATTTGTCCAAAATAATATTATGTTTTGGAAATAGTTTGATTAGTTCAAAATTTTGAATTTTACAATTAAGACTAAGGAATTTGATTAATTTGTAAACCAAATCGACTAAATTGAAAAAAAAACATAAATGATGATTTTGCTTTAAATAATGAGTTTGTGGTGTAATCTTAATGCAAAATAAAAGACACAAGATGGGAGTCATATGTAGACATGATATGCTGGCATGTATGAGAGATGACTCTTATAAGAAGTCGCTTGATAATGATTATACGTTGATATGATAAGAGATGGCAATATACATGAAAGTACCATATGATTAGTCGGATATCCTGATTTGCATTAATATGAATATGATATTATATGCATACATTACATAATTCCACATGATTAGATATAACATGAACAAGCTTTAGCTATATGATTTATGAGCATGATACACAATGACATTGATATTGGTATAGATACATGATGCATATGATATATGATATTGATGTATGCTATAAATATAACTGATACATGATACAATGATACTATCATAATATGACATGCATATATAGCCATAAATATTCATAAACATAAACATGATATGATATTTATGATGTTAACCTTCATTGAAGTAACACCCATTATTTTAGAATCTAGGTAATTAATGTAATTTAAAATGAATATTTGTTTAATATTGATTTAGTTAGTAATTGTGAGTTCTATAATGGTTATAAGCCAAGAAATGAAATGGGAAAAGGAGTGGGAGAAGGTTTAAAGGAGTTTAGTTGTAATATACTGTGAAACCATTTAAATTTTCAAGATTTTTTTTGGTTGACATAGAGAAGCCCAAATCATAAACTATCTTCGTCAAATATTTATAATATTGAGTTTTAATTAGCTTTCCTAATTTTTTTGATAATTTTTTGGCAATGTAAAAATTTCTTAAGAAATCGACACCTGTCGGTACAAATGAGGTTTTGGGGACCGTCAGGCGTTCGTTTTCCAAACTAATTTCACCCTAATTTTCTAAATAAAATTTAATAAATTATAAATATTTTTTTTGTAATTTTTTGATTTAAAGATATAAAATATTTTGTATTAAATTAATATTTTAATATTAAATAATTAGAAAAAATTTATTAGAAAATCCTAATCAACTAACTATCTTATAATAAAACCTTATCTTTTCATTTTATCCCCAAAACAAAGAATCGTCTAACAGAGAGTAGGCTAAGGGAAATTAAGAGAAAAGAGGTGAGAAAAAGGAGGAAATTCGGATTTTGGGCGACTTTGAGTCATTTTCATCTGTCAGCGCAGTTGGGAAAGTTGTTCGTCTCGAGGTAAGGTACATTATGCCCATCTCAATTTTAAAAAATGTACAAGTTTTGGTGAATATTTCAATTAAAATGTTATATCCATTGGCGAAAAACGAGGATAACTTTGCTTCGGCAAAACTTTCACAGCGTAACTTTTTATATATTGTAGAGATTATGATTATGCACATTTTGAATATTTTTTAAAAAAATTTCACCGGGGTTTTGAAATTTGTGAGGTTTTCATTGAATAGAAAATTATCGGGATATTGAAAATTAGTGATGTAGTACAATAAAAGTTTTAAAACATTATTTTACAAAATCCTTGATAATTTGGTAATTTTTTGAAAATATGCATTTTTGCCTAGTTGGATTTTTTGTTGTCTACCGTTATACCATACTATGACATTTTGATACATGCTCAGTTACTCTTTAATTATTATAATGTGATGATATATGTACATATGTGATTAAATTATATCTTTTGAGAGCTATAAGGGGCCAGGATTCTTTGAGATTATGTCTGTGTCAGAAAAATTTTAAGAGTTATAAGGGGCCAAAATCCTTTGAGATTCTGTCTGAGACAGAGATATCTGACATGTTCTGGCGTTATAAGCATAAATAAAAAAGGAGTCATAAGAGGCTAAAATCCTTTGAGATTATGTCTAGGTTTGGGAAATGTGATCTAAACTACTCTGTGATATGAACACTATGATATGAATTTCAATTTATTCATTTATTCTATACTGTTATTTGAATCATAGAATAATTTCTATGCATTTATTATATTTTCTAATTTTGTGATTCTCAGTTTAGAAATTTATTTAAATTGCAATTAACTATTTTTAACTATTCAACTAAATATTTGATAAAAGAATATTTAAAATTTTAGATTGGTGGTGTGGTTTGCTAAGCTGTTGTAGCTCACTATGATTTTACTTATGATTTTTCAGGATTTGAGAAGGAGAAAGAGATTGTGGACTAGTAGTTCAAGTTCAAATATGAGGTCATAGGCATTTTGCTATTTTAATTTTTGTATAGTCATGGGTAATTTAATTTTCAATTCTGTAGCTCTTGCCGGTAACCATGTACTGTAGTGTATATATTTATTTTGATGAATAAAATAAACTTTGTGGATGAGTTTTTCAGTATTTGGATATTTTAGTAGCTATGTAGTTCATCATTTATTTCAATGAATATCAGTAGAAAAATTGAAATAATTACAAAACTAGCTCTTGTGATTTGCTTATCACAGCTCAACACGATAGAACTTGTCCTGATCGCGTTAGGTTGTATCATATACGTCATCCAAATTTTAGGTAATTTTGTATTAATGAATCATTAATTTTAAGTTACTTTGTAATTATGAGTCATATAATACTTAATAGGGTTATCAATAACTAGGGTTTGCAGTTTGAGAAGTGAAAATCTAAAGTTGGGAATTTATTTGATGGGTGATTAACATCGGGGTAGATGGTTCCCTATCATTGAGCTATTGAATTTTTAAACCAAAAAAAAAAAAAAAAAATGGGCGTGTGCTACGACATCGGGTTGTAACAAAGATATTATAGGATAATTTAGAAGATTCTTTGGAAGCGTAGCAGTGTTGGGGCAATGAGCGCTACGACATTAGGTCATGATAGGTTATGCAACAATGAAAACTCTTCTAATCCCAGTTGCTTGATGCAGATGTAGGAGGGATTTTGGCCCCACCTGATATATGTAGGTGTGGAAGGTAAATGAGACATAAGTTTAAATGGCGATGTAAGCAAGCATGGGGATATGTGCTTCATAAGCATTACATTTCATATGTTAATATTTTAATGAATCAATTTAAGAAATATTCTTAAATATGCATTAGTAAGATCTGAACTTTTGTATGAAATCTGGTGGGAAAAGTGAAAGTGAAAGTGAAATGCAAGTGAAAATCTAAGAATGAATTTTCATCTATTAATGAGTACTTTAGAGGCTTTGATGAAAGTGTAAGTGCTAGCCCTAATATTAGATATATACTAGAACTCTAGTAAATTTAAGTCTTGCTAATTATTTCTTAAGTTTGTTTATTTTCCTTTAATTAATTACTTTTAAATATTTACATTGAATATTGACACCTATAACGATTGAATGAGGAAGTCAACATAGCTAGTTGAGATCACTCTGTTGCTTTTAAATATTTCATGTAAAGAAAAGGGTTTAGTGAAGCAGATCATGTCTAAAGGAGAAGTATATGTGCCTGTAATATAAGATACTAATTTTATAACCAATTTTAATATTTTAATGTATAGATAATTTGAACTAGATTATGTATTTATGTTTTCATGAAATAAAAATGGATTATACTATTTTTTATTTTATTTTGAGAAATTTAGTAGTTATGGCTATTTTTATCGGTGGATGAGTTAAATAGTTATAAGTTTAAGTAAGTCC
Source organism: Dendrobium nobile (assembly GCA_022539455.1). Lineage (NCBI taxonomy): Eukaryota > Viridiplantae > Streptophyta > Magnoliopsida > Asparagales > Orchidaceae > Dendrobium > Dendrobium nobile. The sequence goes on along the minus strand of CM039728.1, from coordinate 36,045,253 downwards.
AATCCTTGCATTAGATCCTAGGGCATCACAAAAGGGTATCAGCGAAATGATTTGGAAGGATTAGATATTATAATCAGAGCTATATGAAATGAATTGTATTGGTATATGAAAGAAGTTTGGAGACTATTTTAGATAATTGTATGTTAATTTTATTGTATAATTGAACTCTCTTGCTTTATTTAGATCAAAGTGTAGTTGCATCATAAACCCCCAAGAGCAAGAGGTAGCAGATAGACATAATTCCAATCAGGCTATATAGGTTAGAGTAATAAAGGTGATGACTTCCAGTTGATAAGTATGGCTCAAGGAAGAATGAAAATTTGCAACTATTTTTGAAATTGAAGCTGCCTAGTTTCTAAGGTGCTTGGAGCCTCAAGTAGCTAAGAATTAGCTGATGAGGGTAGAGAAATTATTCGATTGCATGTAGTGCCTGATGGGTAGAAAATTTTTGTTGGTTGTATTTCTATTAGATGGAGAAGTCAAGCGCTAGTGCATAGATCAACAAAGGGAGATATTTTAGGATAGGTCAAATGCAAAGATTAGTTGATAAGAATTACAGAGACTTTTTGGAGCTAATTTGCACTGTCATATGTGTGATAGCAGATGCAAGAGTCCTTTTTGAGAATGGTGCAAGGGAGCAAGACAGTGATGTAGTATGAGGTAAAATTTATATCTCTTATCAGGTATACTCCCTAGTTAGTTTTGACATCTGAAAAGAAGTGTTATTACTTTTGACGATGATTGAGGGATAATTTGAGGCATCTCCTAGAGAAACTTCATATTAATGACTTTTCTGAGATCATAGAGAGAGCTAGACTAGTGGAAAATGATTTGATATCCACCCAACAATAATTGGATGCTAGCAAAAAGAGGTTTGAAGGAGAGACCTCTAAAAGTGCATTCAGTGGAAAGAGATTCAGAGTGGAGGCTGGTGATTCTAGGAGGGGAGGATATCTAGTATCTAAGAGTGTTGGAAGATTTGCATATGTTAGCAGTGTGCCTTTTTATGGTTCTATATATGGAGGCATATAGGTTAATGTTATATGTATACGGGTCATTGCTTCAGGTGAGGTTAAGTGGGTCACAAGGTGGTGTAGTATCCATAAGATAGACATAAAGTTGAGACCAGACAGAGCCAGAGGGAGCATCCAACCCCTTCTAAAGATTTCAGTAGGGCCTCATCAACCCATAGCGGAGGCAAATTTGGAGGGAGATTATATGGCGGATAAGTAGGACCATCTTAACGAGAGTCTATCCCAATTTTCAGTGCTACTTTAGTTTAGCCTAGAGTTTATAGTCTAACATAACAAGAGGCTAGGGAGGCACCAGATGTAGTAATAAGTATGTCATATGTTTCTAAGCGACCATATAATATACTTTTTTATTCTATTGCCAATCATTCTTTCATATGTGAGAGTCTTCTAGATGATTTAAGTTTAAGATTTATTTTATTTTGTCATGAGTAATCTATTAAGCTACTGATGAGAGATTTGATGTTTACTAATAAAATTTCCATGTGTGAGCTTGGGATTTCTTATAGAAAGTTAACATCATCCTTAATTTTATTACCTCTAAAGAAGTTTGATGTGATAGTAGACATGGATTGGTTGAGCAGGTATCGAGATCAAATTGATTATCATAAGAAGTGGGTAAGTTTATGTGTAAATGGTGAAATGTTTTATTTTATGGGTGTTAGGATTGCCTTAACATCTTTGATCTCTATATTGCAAGTGGACAAGGTCTGGGAAAAAAGGGATTCTATATTTTTGGCCTATGTAAAAGATTTAAAAAATCTATTAAGGATCTAGAAAATGTTCCAGCAATGAAGGAATTTCCTATAATTTTTTTTTTAAAAAAAAGTTATTTGGTTTGCCTCTAAAGAGGGGTATAATTATATATTGAGGTGTTACCGAGTATAGCTATAATAGATAAGACTCTGTATAGGAGGACACATAGGGAATTACAAGAGTTGACGGTGCAGTTGTAGGAGCTATTGGATAGAGGTTTCATCATACCTAGTAGATCATTGTGGGGAGCTCTTGTATTATTTATGAAAAAGAATGATGAATATATGAGAATGTGTATAGATTATTGGGAGCTAAATAAAATGAAAGTGAAGAATAAGTATCCATTGCCTATGATAGATGATATATTCGATTAATTGGAAGGAGCAGCAATATTTTCTAAGATTGATCTGAGATTAGGTTATCATCACTTAAGGATGAAGGTAGAAAATGTGACAAATATGACTTTCAATTCCAGATACAAGCAATATGAATTTCTAGTGATGTTTTTAGGTGTGATGAATGCTTCATTAGTATTTATAGATTTGATGTATCGAGTACTCAGGGAGTATTCTATCAAATTGTTATTATATTCATTGATGATATTCTGGTGTGTTATAAATATGATGAGGAGCATATGGTCCATTTGGAATTGATTATGGAGACTCTAAAACAACATAAGTTCTATGTTAAATTCTCAAAGCATGAGTTTTAGTTTACTTATATGGCATTTCTAAGGCACATGGTGAGTGAGGAAGATATTATTGTGGATCCCTAGAAGGTGTAGGTAGTAGTGGATTGGCCAAGGCCGTCATATATTATTGAAGTTCATAATTTTTTGGGCATAACATGGTATTTAATAAGTTTGTTAGAGGCTTTTCAGAGATTATTATTCCTTCGATGAGATTAATTCAAAAGACTATGCCATTTGATTGGAAACCATAGTGTGAAGAGAAATTCCATAAGGTAAAAGATTGTATGGTGTCAGTCCTTGTGTTAACTAATCTATCGGGCACTAAAGGATTCTAGGCATAAAGTGATGCTTCATTAATGTGCCTAGAATGGGTGTTGCACCAAAATAGAAAAGTGGCAGCATATGCTTCCCTCTAACTAAAGGCACATGAGAAGAATTACTCGACTCGTGATTTGAAGTTTGTAGTGATTATTTTTTTCATTGAATATCTAGTAGCATTATCTATATGATGTTAGATGTGAGATCTATACCAACCACCATATTTTAAAGTATATATTCACCTATAAAGAGTTGAATCTGAGGCAAAGAAGGTGGTTGGAGTTGATTAAGGATTATTAATTGGATGATATTTATCAGCCAGACAAAGTGAATATAGTTGTAGATTCCTTGAGCTTGAAATCAGTTGGAGTGATGGCCAGTTATAGCTTATTTGATTACTTCTGAGCAAGCATTTATTAAGAAGATGGAAAGACTGGAGTTAAAAGTAACATGCTCATCTATGCAACTACTAGAATCATTTCTTAGATGGTATTCAGCCCTTATTGCAAGAAAGTAATAATGAAGCTATGAAGAAAAGTGAAGAATATGTGAGGTTAATGGATCCAATTCAATCTGGAAAGTGGTCTGAATTATAAGTAGATGAGCAATGTGTGATTTTTTGTTGTAGTAAATTATGGGTCCTAGGTAATGGTGATTTGAGAAGAGCAATTATGCATGAAGCTCACTATTCTAGGCACACTATTCATCCAAGTAACAACAAGATGTATCATGATTTCAAATGAATGTTATGGTGGCCTAAATTGAAGTAAAAATGTGATAGAGTTTGTTTCTAAATGTGAATCTTGTTAAATGGTGAAAATTAAGCTTTAGAGACCAAGTGGATTGTTGTGGTCATTGCCTATTTCTGAGTGAAAATGGGAGGAGATCATTATGGATTTGGATATAGATTTTTTCAGGTCTTTGCATGGTCATGATGCGGTATGGGTGATTATGGATAGAATGACGAAGTCTGCCCATGTTAATTAATGAGGAAAACTAATTCTATTGACAAGTTGGCTCATATGTGTATGAAAGTAATTATCAAACTGCTTGGAATTCATAAGGTAGTTATTTTTTATCGTGATGGTCAATTTACCTCAAAGATATAGAAATGTATTTAGAAGGGTCCGGGGATAAAGTTGAATGCCAGTAAGACTTTCACCCCAAGATAGATGGCCAGTCATAAAGGGTTGTTTGAATTCTAGAATATTTATTGAGGCTTTGTGTTTTGGATTTTGAGGGAGATTGGGAAGACCATATACCTTTGATTGCATTTATTTATAATAATAGATTCCAAGCAAGTATTAGTATAACTCCTTATGAATCTCTATACAAAAGAATGTATAGGACCCCATTATTTTGGGCTGAAGTGGGAGAAAAAAAGTTGGTTAGTTTTGATCTAGTGGATTGTGTTACTGAGAAAATCAAAATTAGGAAAAGTTTGGAAGTAACTCATGACATGCAAAGGAAGTATTTTAACCTGAAGCATAAGTCTATGGATTTTTAAGTAGGTGATATTATGTACATGAAAGTCAGCCCAATGAACGGTGTAAGCATATTTAAAAAGATAACAAGTCCTTAATATATTAGACAATTTGAGGTGACTAAGAGGATTGTAAAAGCTACTTATATGTTGTTTCTATCATACCATATGCCAAATATCCATAGTATGTTTCATCTGTCAGTGTTGAGGAAATAAGTATCATATATAGATCAAAATGTCCCAGAAGCTAAAGTGGATGTGCAATCCAATATGAACTATAAGGAAGAGCCTAAGCATATATAGACTAGAGCAAGAAGCAACATTGGAGAAAGAGATTGAGATGAGATTGTTATATCCATTATTATTATGATTATACTATAGATTTTTAATTTCAAGGATGACATTTTATGTAAGGAAGGGAGAATGTAATATTCGTCATCCAAATTTTAGGTAATTTTCTATTAATAATAATTAATCTTAAGTTAATTTATAATTATGAGTCTTAGAATGCTTAATGGGGTTGTGAGTAACCAAGGTTTAGGGTCTGAGAAGTGAAAAATCTAAAGTTGATAATTTATTCCGTGGGCACTGCGACATCAAGGTAGAGGGTGCCCCAACATTGAGCTCTCAAGTTTTTAGGTAGAAAAATAGGGTTGGATGTGCATTATTGTGCGAGGAAAGCACCGTTGTAGAGTTGTATCTCATGTGAGGATATTTTGGGAGAATCTAGAAGATTCTATAATGACATCAAAAAAGTGAGCACCGTGATGCTAGGTCACGATAGTGGTTTTGAAATAATAAAAATATATAAAACCATTTTGCACAAATCATTCCACCCATCCATTGAAGGAGAGGAGAAGGAGGTGGAGAAGAGGAATGAGTAAGTAACAAAGAAGGATTCATAGGCCAAATCTCAAGATTCATCTATAAGGCCAGTTCAAAATATTGTAGAGCTCAAGATCAGCTCCTAAATCCCTATTTTTTATTTCAATTCTAGCAAGTTTATGAAAATATATGAACCAAAAATATATTTTTTTGCAGGTTTTATGATGTTTTCACCTTATAATTTTTAAAATGTTATTACACTTCTTATTGTGAATGTTTTGGCTATATGAAATTGAGTTTTCAATGGTTTATTTTTCCTACATAATTTTTTGAGTATATTATTGAATTGAGGCCTTTCTAACAAATGAGGTGATTATATAAAATTCTTGAAATATTCACATGAATGTTCATTTGAAGTTAGAAATTGAAAAGGAAAAATTTAGTGAGTATTCTATTTTACAAGCATTGTGACGTTTACTCGCAATTCATGCACTTTCTAGATATTGCATTAAGTATTGTTGCATTTCATATGAATCTTGCATTAAATGGAATTGGAGATATTCTATTTTGAAATATGAAAAAGTGCAATCTTTGTTATGTCACAAGGACCTTCAAAGTATTCTTTTGGCCCCATTTGTCTGATGGAGATGTGGGAGGGATTTTTTGACCGCATTTGCAAAAAGCAGGTGAGGGAGGTTATGTAACACTGAAGTACTCTTCTAACCCCATTTAACTGATACATATATAAGAGGGATTCTAACCCCACTTCTTAAATGCAGGTGTCGGAGGTAAAATGAGACATAAGTAAAAGTGGAAATATAAGCAGACATTGGGACATATGCTTCAACATTGCATTTCATATTTTAATATTCTAATGAATTAGTTTAAATTCTAAAATATGCATTAGTAAGCTCTGAACTTCTATATGAAATCTAGTAAAAATAGTGAAAATGAAAGTGAAATGCAAGTGAATATCTAAGAATGAGTTTTTTGTACTATATTTAGAGACTTCTGTGAAAGAGGTTATTTGCTTATGAAAGTGTAAGTGCTAGCCCTAAGATCGGATATATACTAAAACTCTAGTAAATTTAGGTCTTATTGTAATTTAATTATTTCATATGTCTTTATGTTTTCTTGTAATTAATTGCTTTTAAATTTTGCATTGAATATTAACACCTATGAGGGGTGAAGGTGGGAGTATACTGAGTTAGTTGAACTAACTCTACTGCTTTTAAACTTTTTAAGCAAATGATAGGATTTGGTGGAGTAGATCATGTCTGGAGGAGTCTTTGAGCATGGAATATAAGATATTGATTTTGAAATCAATTTTATTATTTTAATGTATACATATTTTGAGTTGGATTATGTATTTACATTTTGATGAAATGAAAATGGATTATACTATTTTTTTTATTTTGAGAACTTTAAGAGTTATAGTTGTTATCGATGGATTAGTTAAATATTTATAAGTTTAAGTAAAGTCCAATCCTTCAATTAGATCCTAAGGTGTTACAATTATGGTGTTAGGTGGCACTAATGCGACATTTTGCTCTCAAGTTTGAAGTATTTAGAAGGATCAATAATATTCCATTGGATCAAAACAATGTTGGCTAGTTGAGTGTCACAATGCTAGAATAAAATAATGTATTTTTTAAATAAATATTTAAATCCATTATAATAACCCACCTTTGAGCCCCATTGTTATAGAAGAGAGGAGAAGGAGAGAGAAAGGAAGAGAGAGGATTTGGAGGCCAAAGCTTGAGATTCATTCATTAGACCAATTAAGGATTTCATAGAGCATAAGGTAGGATTCTGAACACTTGTCTCTGATTTCAATTCTAGGAATTTTATAAAAAGATACGGATAAAAATATATTTTTCTTGTATTTTATGACATTTATACTATGTAACTTTTAGTACATTGTTATATGTTTTATTCTAAATATTTTAATTATAAGAAATTGAATTTTCACTGATTAGTTTTCTCTATGGTAATTTCTTTGCGAGTTGAATCTATAAAACATTTTTGGTTTTATAGTAGTTATATAAAAGGCTTAAAATATTTTTTCTGGATATTCCTCTAAAATTATTATTAAATTAAAAAGTATATAGTGAGTAAACTTTTACACATAAAATGTGGTTTAATATTATCAATTTTGATAATTCATGCATCATCATAATCATATGTTAAAGTCATAATAAGCTATTATTGCATTCAATTTATATAATGCATGGCATGACATTGGAGTAATTTTGATCTCTGAAATGTGATTAGTGCACTCTTTAAAATGATATAAGAGCCCTCTACATTCAAATTTTGCACCACTTGTTGAATGCAAGTGAGTGTGTGTGTGTGAGTGTGTGTGTGGGGGGGTTATTCTATTCTGTTCTATTATGAGCCCACTTATTATATGTAGGTTTGAGAGGTTAAAGAGAGTTATGAGTGGAAGTAGAGTTATAAGAAGACATCAGGACATGTGCATTATGCTCATGCATTCCATACTCTAATAATTCATCAAATTTAATATGATGATAGTTGAGCTACTTTTGATAGTATCTAAAACTTATGTATAAATTATGGTAACATAAGAATGACAAGTATAAGTAAGATTATGATGGTAAGTATTCTCTAACATCACTGATATCTCTAGAAAATCTATCTGTGAAGGTACAAGTGATAATTCTGAAACAAGTACACTCTGATGATCCTAAAAAATTATGTTCTACTAATTTATTTCTAAAGGTACAAACTATGATGATCCTAAAGGCACAAGCTTTGTTTCTTCTTTACTAATTTATTTAATATTTAAATAAATTATTATTAGTCTTTTAAATATATATTAATATCTATGATAGTTTTGTGAGTGAAGTCTACTGAGCTTTTTATGTTCAACCTAAGCTATTCTCTATTGTTTCAAAAAAAAGAAAAAGGTCGAGCTGAGTAAAGTGGCAAGGGTAAAGCTGATAGAACCAAATACTTGAGTTATTTTTGTAATCCAATTTTAATTCCTTTGATGTGTAGAATGCATGTAAAGTGAATTATTGTACATGAGTTTGAGAAGTGAAATGAAATGATCATTCTATTATTATTAAATTATATTAATTTAATAGTTATATATAGTTTATTTTGCTTGTGGTTAAGTTAATACTTATAGATCCTAGGGTGTCACAATTGATAATTGATATGACCTAAATACAATTGTATTAATTTATTTAATCATAAGATAGTCTTTTATAGTACTTTCCATGAGACAGAGATAGGAGCTCTACCGAAAAATAAAGTATTTTTTTGGAAGAAAATTTAATAAAAAATATAAGAATTTCTATAAAAATTTATAATTAATGATAGATTTCTAGTGAAAACATTTTTGCCAATAAAATGCTCATAGGAAAAAGGTTTCCGACGGAATAAATTTTCATCAGAATTATTTCTAGCATATTCTTGATGAAAATTACTAGATTAACCGACAAACAAGAAAACATTGAAAATAAAAATTAAAAAAAAAAAAACAAAAGGTGAAAAATTTTTGTTAGAATTTTTGGCAAAAAAATCCACTAGAAATTCTGCCATAATTTCTATTGGATAATTAGATTAAAAATGCTGTCAAAATTTCTAGTAGATTTTTTCACTAGTTTTTTCATTATTTTTTGTATCAAAGGTTGCTAACAAAAATCCATCGGAAACCTATAGCAAAAAAAAAAAAAACCCCCTAAACTTCTTTTCTCATGGATACAATTACTAAATCACAACATATAATAACTACATTTTAATATATCAATATAACAAAAAGTTAACAATTTTAACTAATAATGATAAAAAAATCATTTATTACATAAATATTTAGATAAAACATATGTTCTAAATTTGTTTGCAAAACATAAAGTGAGTTCATCACAATGATCACAACATATAGTAAATTTAATCATCCTATTTTTTCTCACTCTCCTCAAACTCATGAACCTTCTTTGATTAACTCACTGGTCATCCTCCTTATGCTGATGTATGTGTGTATGCAACTCCAATATGGTGGGCTCTCTATCAAGTGCTTCTTTTTATAAATAAATTTGTTAATATAATAAATGAAAATACGTGTTAGAAGTTTGTTGACTTATTTAATTATGTACTAAGTTTTACTAGATATATCCTATGCTCAATGTGAGGCACTGAACTACCAGTATGGAGGGAGCTCCCCAAGCCCCCGCACTCAGAAGCTCTATTCCACTTATTTTTTTGCCCCTCCTAGTATAATCAAGGGTGCCCCATACTCTACTCAATTCACCTTAATGATTGTCACCAATCTGTAAGGGGCTTTCACCTAGCTTTCTGATGTTTCGTAGGTGATTTAAACCTCTCTTCTCAAAATCATTTCTTATCAGAGCATTATGTTGAGGCAACCATTTGAAATATTTTTGTTCAACAAATATAAAGTAAAAGATTTTACTATGCATCATATAAAGACATGTGTACTTAGGATAATTACAACGAATGTACCTCAAACGCCTAGAATCACATATCCCGATCATCATGTGAGATTTTCTTCCAAGAAAGATAAGCAGCATAATGCTTACTCTTGAGGATGCCCCTGATCACATTAAAATTCAAATATTAGTACAAGTTTCACACCTTAAACAAATAAAAAGAAATTAACATTACAAACTTATGTGTTCCCCTTAGGCTCTATGTTCATCCGTCGGTCCTCTGATGGTGATGCCTCCTCACCCCTGTGCTCAACAAGTGTAGATGCTCTAGCTTGATGTGGTTGCGATGGAGTTGGGTAATAATAAGTATGATGGTAAGGAGGATAGGGATATGTAGATGAAACATGCTATGAATGGTAGTGTAGGGTAATATGGATAAAAGAGGGTGGACTGTGTGATGACCTTGTATCTAATGGAAGGATTGGACTTACTTAAACCCATAATTAAATAACTTACACACCAATAAATAATAACAAGAGCTACTAAATTTCCAAATATAAAAACAGTATAACCAAACTTTCCTTCTATTAAAACATAAAAAAAAATAATCCAAATAATTTTCAACTCTATACATCGGGATAAATAAAACTAGATTATAAAATCAATACCTTATACTCTAAGCTTTGAGACTCCTCATGTAGACCTGATCTACTCCACCTAACCCTTTGCATAAAATATTTAAAAGTAACAAAGTGAGCTCAACTAGCTTAATAAACTCCTTCACCCATTACATATTTGAACATCCAATTTAAATATTTAAAAGTAACTAATTAAAAGTAGTTAATTATATATATATATATATTATATATATATATATATATATATATATATATATATATATATATAAACTTTCAAATATATACAAGTATAATCAGAATAGGGATTTATTAGATTTCTAGTATTGATACCTAATCTCATAGCTAATACTTAATTTCATAATTACATATACCACTTTCACAAAAGTTTCCATAGAATACTCATTCTCAAAGGTTCACTTGTATTTCACCTTCACTTTCATTTTTCATCAAAATTTATATAGAAGTTTATAGTTCACTGATGCTTATTTCATAATATTTCTTGAACTTATTTTAGAAGTATTAACTCGTGAAATGCCATGATTAGAATGAATGTGTCCTGATACCTTCTTATATCTTCACTTTCACTTATGTTTCAATTTACCTCCCATATTTATATATAGTAAGTGGGGCCAGAATCCCTCCCACACATGCATTAGACAGATGAGGCCATAAGAGTACATTTAGGGCTCTTATAATATAACAAAGAGTGCGTTATTTCTCATTTCATAATAGAACATCTCTACCGCCATGTAATGCAAAATGAAAATGCAAAGTAATATTAATAAATTTTGATATTTAATGCCACATTCAAGTCATGTCGGAAGTGCCAATAAAATGCCACATAACTTGTAAACCTGAGTACTCACTAAACTTTCACTTTTCAATTTCTAATTTCAGATGAACATTCACATTAACATTTTTAAGTCTTTTATATAACTACTGCATTTGTCAGAAAAGCTTCCAATTCAATAATAAACTTAGAAATTTATATGAAGAAATCAATTATTGAAACTGAATTTCATATAACAAAAATATTCATAATACAAAGTACAATAACATTGAAAAAATCATGCGGTGAATACTTTTTAAAACTTGAGAAAAATATATCTTTGTTCATAACTTTTGATAAATTTACTATATTTAAAATTAGAGACAAGGGTATAGGATTCTATCTTGAGCTCTATAATTCCCTGAACTTGCCCAATGGATGAATCCTTAGCTTTGGCCTCCAAACTCTCTCTCTCTCTCTCTCTCTCTCTCTCTCTCTCTCTCTCTCCCTCTTTCTCTCTCTCTCTCTCTTTCTTTTCCTCTCCTCCTCTTCTTCTCCTTTCTTCTCCAACAAGGCTGGGGTGGAATGAATATCCAAATGATTTTAGATGTTTTATCATTTAATGTATACAGAAATTCTGAGGAGCCCACAGGGCGTGTTGTCTGACAAAACCACTTCCAATTGTAATGTATACAATTCTATGGATAGTGAATGACCATATTTCAATAAAAAATAAGGAACTCAAGTCACTATTTTTAATGTATACAAATAAATAAGCTCTTCACTTTATTGAAACTTCTAGATCCCCTAAAAATGTAGATAAAATGGAATATAAATGTGCTAACTTTCCATCATCATTTTTTTGGGTCTAAATATGTGTGTTTTTCTTAATGGTCATGATCACAAACATATTGCGTGCATATTTTGATAACGAATCAACATGAATTCTCATGATTTTCCATAATTTACTCCTAGAACTTTAAATCATGTGACATGAATCAAGTATAAGTTTCACATACCAATTGTTCATTCTCAAACAATACAAATCAACATATTGGAGAGATACATAAATTAGTACATTGTGACAAAATCAACTTCATTTATAACATGATTATCACAAACTATTATAGAATCCAACATGAGGAGTGAATGCATTCACTAGGTGTTTTGATTAAAAATATAGATTATATAGGTATAGCTTTGAAAATGTATTAATTATATTTGGGAGAGATTTAATTTTGAATTTTAGTTTTGAAATCGAACACAATATTAGGAACGATATATCATCTCAAATAGAGAGAATATCATTTACTAATTGGTTCAAATTTCAAAACTTTAAAATTATCCAAATTATCGTAGTCAAACTCAAGGGGGAACATATATGATCTCGAAAGATCAAAATGACGTTCAATCAATTGTTTAACTATAATAATTCGAATAAGAGATCGTTAATTTCATAATCAAAATAATGATAATAAAATAATATATCTTCCCGAAGAAAGATGATATTACTTATTATCAAAATTTTGAATATGACGATAACGATCGCCATTTTTGTTTGAATTTCCAAAGATAATTAATTAAGGGTTTTGAAAAAATTGATTTTGAAAATCAGGTCTGAGTTTCCAAATCTCCTACGAGCGCAAGCCCTCGTAGTTAATTACATCGTAGGAAACAGAGATTTCTTACGAATACTCTCGATTAAAATAGCAGTAAAAATTTTATTTAAGATTTTCAAAGTTTGATATCAAAGGAAGTTAAGGTTTAGAATTTCAAAAAGGATTGGTTCAAAATTGAAGACTTATTTTTGAAGTCAAAGGAAGAGAGGTAGGAGGTGTTTTGGGATTCTGAATTACTTCAGAAACACCCCAATTAATTTATTATAATTGTTAGGCTTATATTTGATCGAAAGAAATTTTTAATTTAAGTGGTCAGTTTTATTAGAAATTTGGGATTCAATTCCCGAAAGTTGAGGTCTTATGGCCCGAGCCAGCCTCGGAACCTAAATCTAAATTGGGCACTAAAAGTTAGTGCCCCGAACCTAGCTAGTGCAATGCGAATCTGGTCTTACCCCGGCCTGGATTGGGGAGTCAGCTAAACCACCTATACGATTTTAAAATATGAGTGCGGTCTTTTTGTAGAGTGGTAGGGACGTTGTTTAAGAAAAGCTTTTTGAGAACGGAGCCGACATCTAGAGCAGATCCTAATTGGCCCCTTAGACTTATGTTGGGTTTGATTCTTAAACTAATGTAATTAAAGATTTAGAGATTTTTGATTAGTTGCTGATATGATGCATGCTAATCAACTCAATTAAAAGTTTGAATTTGAATGAATGCTATGAAATGATAAACTTCCGGCGGTCCCGGGCTTATTTCTTAAAATGTTAGAGTTTCTATATTGTCTTAAATGTTTTAATTTGATTTAAGTAGAAAAGGTTTTATTAAGTCCTTGAGAGCCTACGATGGCATTCCAGGTCAAATCAAAACCGGCATGCAGGTAAAAAGACTAGAAAAACAAGTAGTTCTACTGCACAATCAATTAAATAAATCAATCAAATTAAATGCTCAAATTGAATGTCCATATGGCAAGTGCCACTTATTATTACATCACAGAATTTTGCAGAAAATTAAAGTGGCCGGGCACCACTGACAACAACCCGGATTCTACTCCTAAGACTTAAGTGATTTGAGATTTGGGATTATTCTCGCTATCAACTTCTTCGTCCTTCTGCTGCTTCTTGGATCGTCGAGTCCGGATATCCAAATGGAAAGAAACTCCCCCTTGAACGGGGTGTTGTCTTTCCTCTTTGGATATTTGAAAGGGATCCTAATTTGAATTCCAAATGGAAGAAGACTCTCCCCTTTAGGGATGTCTTCACCTCTTTGGAATCCAAATTGGATCAAATATCCCAAACTCAAATCATCTCAAAGATTTACAACCTTTTTCAATCAAATTTACATTAATTTAAAATAGAAAAATCTAGACTCCATTATGCAGGGTTATCTTAATAATCAACAGCTATATATTCAATCCAAAGCAGTTAATATTTGATCTCAAGCAGTTAATATATTTGAAATTTAAAGCGCTCAACAGATTGCAGTAAATAAATAAACAATCACATCAATTATAAGCTAACAACCAGCATGTAGTAAAAGCCACGAAAATTCGGCACACAGCAGAAAAGTAAACACCGGCCTAGCCTAAAACTAGAGTTGGTTGTCCTAGAAAACCATCTACAGTGTGTGACGTAGGTCGTGTGGTTTTGATATATCCTAAATGGGATATTTGATAAAAGTCGCTTAAGGTTCGATTGGTTGAAAGGCTTAAGGGATTTAAATTTGAGTTTAAGTATTAATGGCTTGAAGTTAATTTTAAGATTGATTCTTAATTATTTATTGAATACCACCTTTATTTCACACCGAGGCCGTGAAGTTTATTTCACCTTCCTTGGGGCTAAGTTAATAACCTCGTAGGCCTGGGTTACCCAGTGATACCCGGTATAATTAAGTGATTTGATTCGATTAAAGTTTGAAAGTTAATGAATTTTAATTAAGGTCGGTTGATTATTGATTTTAAGGTTAATTAATTTAAATTTGCCATTAATTGATTCGTGGCGTTGTGCCACCAGGCTCGAGGAACCGGCCTCCTTAGGACACTTAGCCCCGCAGCCCGGAGTAGTCCAGCCGATAAACCATATTAATGTAATTGAATTAGGAGTTTTAAGAGGTTGAATAATTAACGATTAATTTATTTTAAGGTTTAACACCCCTTAGAATCCATTCGTGGCGTTGTGCCACCAGGCTCGAGGAACCAGCCTCCTTAGGACACTTAGCCCCGCAGCCCGGAGTAGTCCAGCCAATAAACTTCATCTTTAGGATGGTTGTTGTGTTTTAAAAGATTTGTTTAATGTTTTAAACTTTAAGTTAACATTTTCTGGAGTTTTAGAGTGGATTTTAAGTTTTATGAATTTTCGGAATATTTTAATCATTTAATTAAGGGGTTAAAAGTTGACTTTTTGAGAAAGGGTGTTTTCTGGAAAGTTAGCATTTTATTAAAATACTAGATCTTAATACAATCAGTTATACAGTAAGTATGCTGAAATTGGATTTTTCTACATTTTATTACGAAGGTTTGAAGTTTTGAACTAGTTTTGACCTATGGTTGACTAAAAAGTTGACTTTTTGAATTTAATGTTTTTTTGGAATTTTAATATTTTTAATAAATATTAGGCATCATTATGAGTTGAATGCAAGTGAGTTTGATTAATTTGGAGTTTTCTGGAATTAGTTATGAAGGTTCAAAGTTTTGACTATTTATTGTATTATTGAAAATCCTTAATTAAAGGCCCCTTCTTGTGATTTTGCTCCAAATGAGATCCCAACTCCTTGAAGTCAGCTCCAAAGGTCAGGAATGACCTAAGGAGAGATTCCCAAGTGTTTGGGAAATTTTTGGGATTTTTAATTATTAATAATTAATTATTTTAATTAAATATGGGTTTTCGATTAAAATTAAATTAATTACATAATTACTGTCAAATCAAGGGGATTTTAACTTTCATTAATTAAGGATTTGATTCTGGTTAGTTAGAGGGGTTACATGTATTTTCGGGATTTAAAATGGATTTATTACATTTTCTGGAAGATTCAGAGCTTAATTAAGGGTTTAAACTTAGGAAATTTAATTAAGGGTCTTAATGATTTCCAAAACCAGTGAAAATTTTCCTAGTGGCTGTACAAGTCACTAAGTTCAAGTGTTTGAAGTTTCAACTCAAGGGGAAGTGAATCCTAATTATTGGAAATATTCTAAATTTTCTAAATATAGGTCCTTAATTATTGTCCTTAATAATGTCACTAAATTTAATAGGCTTGAATCAAAGTTTTGACTAACCCTTGACTAAACATGACATGAACACACAATAACAATCAATTCCTAGATCTAGGAGAACTTAAGCTATGTGCAAGTGTGTGCACCCTAAGCATGTAAGGATTAACATTAATTGAAATGACTAATAATGTTATTAGCGAATAATTAATTAAAATATAATTATTCACTAATAAATTCCCCATAAATTCCATTCAAATGTCTCAATCTATGCTTAAAGTTTTAATAAGTCTCTCAAGTGCTTCTAAAATTTAATGCATATAAATTTAAAAATTAGATTTTGATATTCGAAAATAGCTTAATTTTAGAAATTCATGGAGATCAAAATATTAATAAAGATAAGTTCAAACTAATTTTGAAAATACTTTAATAATATTAAAATATTTTTAACATGTAATTTTCTGATTTTTGAAAAATTGTTCAAATAAATATTTAACTTAATATTTATTTACACATTTAAATAATGAATTATTTAAAATATACAAAAATATTTTAAAATAATCTCAATTTGAACAAAGATATCTCAAATTTAATCTCTCATTATTTAAGAGAATATTTAAAAATAAATTTTACATTTTTTTTATTTAATATAGCATTTAATTAAATATTATTAAATATTTGAAATTAAATGCTTTGAAATTATTATATATATATATATATAATATTATAAATTAATTTTAAATTAAAGAGCTTAAAAAAAACTGGACAGTTTGATGTATTAAAATAATTTTTTGGATTTAAAATTAATTTTATATAATTTTTTAAAAGAAATCTGGGCTAAAAATGATTTAAATTTTAAATTAAATCAATTTAATTAAAAGGCGGCGCGGCGGGACACGTGGCAGGTTGAGGTTGGCCGGTCAAAACACGGAAAACGGCGGGCCAATCATTGGATGACGGCGGCCGGTCCCCACGCGCAATCCACTTAAACACGTCAGCATTAGACTAGGGCCGTTGGATCGAGCGCGTTTATCATCCAACGGTAGGGATTAGATCCTGCCACTCGATCTCAGTCGGGCGAGATCGAACGACGAAAGAATCATCCCGCCATTCTGAACGTGCGACCCAGATCGAGTCGGAGCACAACTTGAGCCGCGGGGTTGAATACACGTTGGATCAGACGGCGGGATGGCTAAATCGCAACCGTTGATCATCAAATCAACGGATCCGATTTCGTATGCCTGAAGCCCTACGTAAACCGAGCCCTAAAATAGAAAACTAGCTCGTTCTCTTGATTCACTTAACCATTTTAAATGAAATTTTAAACATAGTTTTAAAAGATGAACAGAAAATGTGGGGAATTAATTTTAGAACTTAAAATGCGGGAAAAATAAAGCTATTTAATCTAGTGTACCTAGGTCTAGGGTTTGAGTTTTTCACCTCGATTTTGGACGGATTAAACCGTTTATGGATTTGTTGCATTTGTAGGCTTTCCACGCTCCTATTTGTAGAAGATCGCTCTCCTTGATAACGTTTGGATTGACGGGAAATTGATCTTGAACGGATTTAGGCTTGGCTCGCCGGAAAGCTCGTCGGCCACCACTTTGACCGGCCGGATTCGAGCTGGAAAATGTGTGGGAGGTTCTTGAAGGCTTGGAGAAGCAGTGGGCTCAGCTAGAGAGGCTGAGTATGGAGAGATAGGGTAGATGTTAGAATGCAGCTCCCTTAGGGCATCTTGCCCTATTCAGCCATTCTCCAAGGGCTTGGACGGCTCTGATGGGCCTAATAGCTTGCTGAGATGTTTCCATGTGGCATAGGGCAGTTAGGAGCAGGTGGAAAGGACACTTGAAGGGACAATGAGGTGGAAAGCCTCTCTTGGTCCCCACTTGGGCACATGGAATGATTTGGGGGCGTTTGATCCTGATCCAATGGCTAGGGAAGGCTTTAAGAAGCTTCTGGAATCATTCCAAGCTGCTGGAGTTGAGTTGGCATAAAGATGCCATGCCATTTGGGCATTAAAATCCCTTGGAGACATTTGTTGACTATGTTGACCAGTCAACTGGTCAACAAAAGGTGAGGTGGCACCTAGGAAGTCCTAATGAGCTGATTAGAAGGATCCTAAGGCAACCTATTAGGAGCTTGAGTGATTAAAGCCCAATCATGCAAATTTTGACCAAGATTTCAAGTGTATGACTTGGTCAAATTGACTATGATGTGACTCTAAGTGATTTGAATATACTTTGAACCATTTAATGAGATTGAATTTAAGGATTTAGATTGCCTGAATGTGTTGATTTGGCTTGATTGAATGAATTGATTCAAATGGGTCTTATTTGATTAGACTTGGGTTAAGTTGACTAGTCAATGTTTGATTGGGTCAATAGTCCAATTTTAGGCTCAACAAGTTTGGAATATGGTTTTGAGTTTGTTGAATATGTTTTGAAGGTTCAGGGAAATCAATTAGGCCAAAACACACATTTGGACCCTTAATGGGCCTCTTAGGTCAACTAGGTTGACTTGGTCAACCAGGTTGACCCAAAGTATGGAAATGGGTTCAACGGATTTGGTTTGATATTTGAAATTTGCTAAAGGTGGTTGCATTCAATTTGGAGGTCATTTGGTTCGAAATCACTATTTGAGCCCCATAGGGATATTTTGGTCATTTTGGGCTCATGGCCACTAGGGGCTGAAATGAGTCCAGAAAAATTCAGTTTATTATTCAACATATCAGGAGTAATGTTCTGGAAGTGACTAGAGGCTTTGGTGAAGGCTCTAAGGTCAGAATCTTCTAGGTGACAGATCCAATGGCATAGGCTGTAAATATTTGAAGATTTTACAGCCTTTGAATTTTGATTTAGTTTTTGAGGTTAGAGACCTCAGAATGGGCTCAAATTTAGAGGGTTGCCTTCAGAGACATGTCCTATCAGTTTGCAACTGACAGACTCTGAATCGAAGGTCAATTGATTGGGTTTTGAAGTGTTTGAAAATTTACTGAAAAAGGCTTTTAGGATTAGGCCTTTGGCCTTGGATTTTGGTTTCAAATTCTGGATTTGAGTTGGATTTTGGATTTGATTGATCATATGTCTGGATTGATTTATGATCTAGGTAGATCCTAAAGTCTGAAGTCTAGAAGGATCCTAGGGCCTAGAGTTTGAATTGATTTGGAAATTAATCTATGGTCAGGATTCTAGGAGGATCCTAGGGTCTAGATTGGTTTGGATATTGAATTAATTTAAGGTCAAGATTAGTCCAAGTGACCTCATACAAAAATGAGGTCAACACTAGGAACAAGATAACTAGAGATATAATGGCATATACATAATAAAAGTTCTTTTTACACTTTCAGTTTTAGGCAAACTTTGCATAAATGTAACTTGTCATTAACTAAGTCATCCACAAGGTTTTAAATTAAAATGAGAAGAAGCAAGGAATGCTAAGGTAGAAAAAGAAGATTAAGGAGAAGAAGGAGAAGAAGAATGATATCGTCTAGCCAACCAATTACGATCCCTTTGACTTCTACCGGTTATTGACTATGATCCCTCTAACGTCCATCACCCACCGACTAAGGTCCCTCTGACCTCCGTCACTCACCGACTATGGTCCCTCAGAACTGGTTCACCACTGATTACGATCCCTCTAACTTGGGACTCCCGCTAACTACGGTCCCTCTGACCTGGGTCGCTCATTGACTATGGTCCCTCCGACCTCCATAGTCCACTGACTACGGTCCCTGCAACCATTGTCGCCTATCGACTATGGTCCCTCCTACCACACTCACTTAATAATTACAATAGCTCTACCCTTAGTTGCTCGCCAACTATGGTCCCTCGATGTCCACTGACTACAATCCCTTCAACGTTCTTCATTCGCTAACTAGGATCCCTCTGACCTCCATCGCCCACCGACTACGGTCACTCCAACCTCTATCACTAGACAATGGTCCTCTCTATCTCAATTTCTCAACTACGATCCCTCCGTCATCCGTCACCTGCTAACTATGGTTCGTTCAACCTCCGTCACCTGCCAACTATAGTCCCTTTACCCGACTATGGTCCTACCAACCAAACGAACTGGCCAACGTTATTTTGAGAACAACTCTCCGGTCACTGGATTCATCCAACTCCAACCATGTAATGAGCTCTATATGATAAGTATTTGCTACATTGAGCCAAGGCCTTCCTTCGAGGAAGGGTATCATTCTAAATAGATCTTTGGAACTATGTTTTTTATGATATATTAGTGGCATTGTGTTATTATACATAGTAGATGAAAAAGAATTCGTTCTAAATAGATATTTGGTGAAATATGAAGTTGTGTATCCGACATGATTTGACCCACTTTAGTGTAACTCTTGTATAGATTCAAGTCATGATAGATTAGGCTCTTATTGGGCGATAAGGTGTCCAAACAAAAAAAAAAGGCATACTTCAAAATATTCAATAAAAAGTGTGCAAATAATGATGATGATGATGATTATAATTTTGTTTGAAATCACTATCATTGTGAACTTTTTTTTATTTGAAAATATTATTATATTTATTGGTCTCTGATATTACTCTTGTGTTGATGCTGATAGTGATGATAATAAATTATTTTTATAAATGTGTGTTGTTAACAAGTTTGATGAAGATATATGTCACTATTATTGCATGTCCTGTTAAATTATAGCCTAGTTGTTACATGTTATTTTTCTTCTAGGTACAGCTTATGGATGGACCATGGATGAAATTTCAGTGGCCAATATGTAAGATCTTGCAGGTTATTAATGAAGGATCAATCAACTTGAATGGATTAATTTATAGGTCGTAATGAAGTTGCCTATGAAAAGTTGCTCCGTTAATCATAGAGCTAGGCTTCATTTGGGATATTTTTTTACTGTTACGTTTTTTAGACCGCAATCATAATTTTTATTTGATCACAGTTTTTTTATTGCTTTCATGAAATTTATGTGTCAGGAAATTAGTTTTTATGGCAATTTCAAAAAAAAATTCACATAATAATTTTATAACTATTTTTTTAAAAAATTGTAGCTGCCCCAACTAGACCATTATTTGAAGTAACTTTCTGTCTGCTTCGCTTTTCAGAATGTAATCATAATTTCATTTAGTTACTCTTTTTTTGTTGCTTTATCGCTAGGGGCAGAGCCAAAAACTTTTATTAGTGGGGGAGCACAAATTAATAATTTTTAAAATACCATTTAATAGTTACTACTGAAAAAATATTTGATCTTTTAAAAAATTTAATATTTATTTGGAATAAATTATTAGAAATATATATTATATTAGTTGTATCACACAAAAATATATAATTATCTTATTTTATATTAAATTTTTAGGTATTAGTCTTCTGTTTCTTTTTTATTGCATATTTATTTATTCAATTCAAAGATGAAATTTCTTATTGCTTGAATATGAGATTTCATTGATGCACATCTATGATGCAAATGAAATTTTATATATATGATGTGTTGCCTTTGTTTGCCAAATGAAACAACTCCAATGCATTAAATCATTAAATAAATGTTAGGAAAAAATTTAAAATATATATGTAATTAATAATATTATAATACTCATTAATTTTATATTTTATCATGATTTTATTAATTTTTTTATTTTTAAAAATGTTAACTCTGTGCTTATGTTATCATCGAATAAAGAGAATTTTCATTTACTACATATTGTATTTTTTCATTATAAATTATTTTATTTATTTATTATTACTGTACTTATTATTAATTATAGTGATAAACTTAATAATTTTTTATTTTTAACAATGATAATATAATATAAATATTCATATTATGATTTAAAAAAAAATTAATTCACATGCATTTATCTGATCATAGTATACCTCTACAATCTAACATTCATAATAACAACAAAGTATATAATTGAGAAGTCATTTTGTAGCACAACTGAAAGTTATTACCATCCTAAAAGCTTCAACTACTAAATCTTTTTTTTTTTTTTTTTTTTTAAGGAAAAGTCCAAAATCATTACTTTCTTCATCTCCCATTAGCTCTACCTCCCCTCTTCCTCCCGAAAGAGCGAACAAGAACTTCATCATCACTCACATAAACATCCTCATCCTCATCCTCCCCACTAGAAGGAGAATCCCCTAAAGTTAACCATGCTGTCGGACGCAAAACAGGATGTTTTTCATTCATAGCCGCTTGATCGAGCATTTTAGCGTTAGGCACCACAGAAATAGGAATATAAACAATGTTAGCATTACTGACCAAGCCAACAGCACCATACATAATAGATTCCTCCACTTCCAAATTAACCGAAGATCGAAACACCTGATCAACTACTAAATCTATACTACTACATAAATGGCTCATGTGGTTCTTCCCAAACAAAATCTCAACAACATTTTTATTATAATTATTATTAAATTTCTTTCTAAAATAAATACTAACCATGCATTTGGCCCAATAAAATTCGCAATCATTAGTATTCTCTATTCATATTTCATATCAACAAAAACATTATTGTTGGCTTCTGCCTTGCTATCGTTTTCGACTGTCAGCCTTGCTATAGTTTTTGAAGCCTAAGTTATCATTATTTTAAGGCATTTCGAAGGCTTTTTTCTTGTTATAATGTTTTGTTGTAATTGGCATATGCTCTAATTTATTATTATTATTTTGTCTTAGGTTGGTATCTATTTTTATGCAGCTTTATTCCGTTTCTTCTACATCAACAATATAAGCATCAACAATTCACACAAGAAGGATTTGTTAACACTGAGAAGCCCCTTTTCATCAACATCAATCTCGCCGAGGTATAGCATCACCAACAACTTTTTTCGATCTCGCCATTTTTATGGAATTTTATATCGTTTGATATATTTCTTTCTTTATTCTTTGTTTTTTGGAAGTCGACTCATCGTTTTTATTGAGTGTGCAGAGTTGTTATTGTATTCTTTTAGTTCATGTTTTTTGAGAATTTTGGCGAAAGAGAGTACTCGGTAGATGACTTGTGTTAAATCTATATATGTTTTAGTAACCGTTAGGGTTGTAGCACAGGGTTCTTTATATTAGATTTGTTTTTATTAAATGTGATTCTTCAATTGATGTTTATATTGTATTTGATTCGATTGCTTTCTTAATGAAATTGAGCTTTCTGCTTTTGAAATGGGCAAGAAAGTGAGAAATGCATCTATTTTGTGAGGAGCAATTATTACGTCAAGTCACCTGACGCGTCCAGAGACCAATCATCACGCGCCACGTAACCTGAAACTCGGTATTACTCGGTATACGTCCGGATTTTTGATTTTTTTGTCCGGACGTAATATTTTTTTTTTAAACAAAAAATAGATATTATATTAATAAATTAAAACCAAGGTTACAACAGCATAAAAATAAAAGCAAGCAGAAAATAAAAACTGAACAACATAGAGAGTTAGAATCTAAAACAGAGCTCAGGAATTGATCAAGGCTTCCAGCGTCCAGGCCGTCCCGCTTGGGCCCTCCAGTAAGTTGAAGATAGCTTCCCAACGATCCATCCCAAAAATCCACACCTACGGTTGCCACCAGCAAAAACGACCTTGACACGAGCCCTGACCACATCATTGCTCAATGCCTCACGTAGCAACAAATCGAACAGAAAATCCGACAAAACCCAAGCAGCAATAGCAAGACGACACGACATAACGAAAGGAAAAATCATCTTCTGCGTCGACCTTTTCCCCAAAATTTTCCGCGAGAGCCAACTTTTGCAGTACGCACAAGAGCAAAATCATGGTCAGACTCAAGAGACTCTGAATCCGAATCAGTATCCGATGAATGAACCAACCAATTACTCTGGTTCCTAATATCCAAACCAGATGAATTACCAACACAGTTAGCCATCACTTGGGTATCAACCTCACTAACAGGGACCACAACTAAATCATTGTTATTCGAAATAACTTCCTCTCTACCCATAGACGTAACCTCCTTCTCAATTTCAACCGGCCTTACCGCAACAGGCGAAAAACCATTTGAACCACCCTCTGCATTCACAACACCCCAAACTGGCGAGCCATCCGAATTCATCACATTACTCGCACCAGAAACCACCTCCGGCACCACCGCCTGAGAAACAGGGACTCTAACATCTAACACAACCGGAGGTACAAATGGAACAGCATCGGGGGATAAGCCAGAAAATTTACCAACGCGCCCACCAGGCACTTCATTCGCATCAAAAATCAACTCAGCCACATTCAGATGGGGTATAATGACGGACGGGTTAGTAGTAACCAAAGACACCACTCCGCTCACCTGCAGTGACTGATCCCCAATTACAGAAACAGGAGAAGGAATTTCCTCAACCTGCGCCTCATCAACAGCCAAAGAATTATCAATCACACTAATATTCTCATTATCAATAGGCTTTACCGCATACTCGCAAGAGTGAGGACCATTCAAACTCCTCGAAATTTCACCCACAGGGAAGGGCCGTCCCCCATGAACAGAAACGGGAAAATCACCGAGATCCAGATTCACAGCAGTCGATTCCACATGAGCAGGATCATCAATTTTAGCTACATGCTCTACATTTTTAGGTAAAGCAGACGTTTACAACACAATATTTTTAGAACGACATTCACCCAGCGCATGGCCAAAACAACGACAAGAACCGCAAAAAGAGGGGAATTCATCCATAACGTAATAATTACTCTTTTGTGAGGTCATTGTTTATTTATTTATTTATGTCATTTTCCTTTGTTTTGTTGATGGTAAGTCTGTAAAGAATTTTGAAATTCTTTAACTTATTATAATTTACTTTCTTACTATATAATGATCATATCAATTGAGTCAATATTTTTCTTTCTGATGTGTATATGCAATCCTTGTATTAAATCCTCTATTCAATATCATTTTTGTATGATTAAATTGCGTAATTATCATTGTTAAAATTTTTTTTTTATTTTTAATAATGATAATATAATTTAAATATTCATATTATGATTTTTTTTAATTTTAGTTCAGATGATCATAGTATATCTCTACAACCTAACATTCATAATCACAAGAGTATAATTATAATTAATCATTATCTTAATATTAGATAATTATAACTAATTATTATTTTTTCTTTTAAAATAATTATTCACGTTTTTTAATACAATCTATTTTCTATATTGACCTTTTTTAATGAAAAAGAAATATAAAATAAGAAATACATTAATAGCTTTTTTCTTTTAAAAAACAAAATAAAATAAGATTAGCAATTTTCATAAATAAATGAATTTTATGTAATTTTAAGAGAATATTTTCTAAATATTTAAAATTAAATGATATATCAGTAAATAATATCGAATGCAATAAAATAAATGTCATTAATTAAATTCGAGAGCTGTAATTTTCCTTAATTATAACAAAGGATTTATTCCATTAACGGTTCAGATTAAGCAGCTCTCTTACATAGCACTAATGATAATTAATTATTGCATAATAGTAATTTGGCTAAGCAAATTATTAATAGTCATCATCTTCAAAGCTGAAAGATATTATTTTTCTAATAGGCCTGACTCATGAACACCTCAGCATATCACTTCACCCTGAAAAAAAAAATTAAATAATATTAATAATAAACTAATTTATATAAATAATATATATCATCAAGTTGAATTTTAAAATTTTAAAATTTATTTTATTATGAGAAAAATATATAAATAAATAATTCAATTTTATATAATATTTATTTCAAAATAAATTAAAGTATTTTAAAATTCATTCTAATTATATTTTACTATGGATATTTTTTTACTTTTTTTTTTAAAGTTGTCTTTAGATTTTTATGATTGTGGGATTAATTGTATTTAAATATCTTCAAATATTTTGGTTTACCTTTAAAATTATTATACATATTTTTTTTTTCAATTTTATATGTCAAAAGTAGTAAGATATATATTATAATGAAAAAAATGAAGTAAGAATATTCATTCCACTCAAAATTTAATCAGGATAAAATTTTAAATTATTATTATTTAAGATAAGTACAAGATATGAAAATTTATATTACACTAATCTTAAAATAAATCCAATCACTTATAAATATATGCTAAATAAAATTTAATCAGTTATCATGACCTATGTTTCTTTCTATCATAATTACAATTTTTTATCTTATATATTTCATATAAATATCTTAAAATTTTTAAATTTTATCTTAAAAACTATTATAAACTTTTTTATAATCTTTTTAACCTATCGTATAATTCAAATAATTTTCAGAAAAATTTATATATATGCCACTAAATTTTTTTGTATTTATATATCTAATACTTAAATATTTATATTTACTTACTCAAATCTTTAAATCATATTAAAAATACTAATAATATTATCTTATTTAAATTAAAATATATAGTTTCATGTATGCTTTTATGTGATTTAAACACAAAATTAATATATAAATATATATATAATTTAATTGTTTGATGCATAAATACAAGAAGGGGGATTACTTACATACCATAAAATTTTTATGAATTTTTATTTCAGTATATCTAAAAAAGATTATATGGTGTGTAATCTTAATATTAATAGATCTAATGCGTTTGTGACTTTGAGTGATCAAATTATTAATAAGTGTACTCGGTTTATTTATCTTGGATCTATTGTTCAGAGTGATGGTGAAATAGATGGAGATATTATTAGTAGAATTCAAGTTAGATGGTTGAAATGGACGAATGCTTCTGGTTTGTTGTGTGATAGAAAAGTATCACTTAAGCTTCGTTTGGGACAGCTTTCTATTGCTTCTTAAAACAATTTTTTAGTACAAAAATTAAAATTTATGTATTAAAAAGCTGCTTTAAGATACAGTAAGAAAGCCATCTCAAGGAAAATTTTTATAAGATGGTGGCAAGACCTGCAATACTTTATGACGCAAAATGTTGGCCATTAAAAGAGAAATTTCCATTTTCAATGCCACAAATCGCCATAACAAATCACTCTTATCGTGCTTTTGTAAAAGCTATTAGATGACTTACTTGGAGCAGTCGACCGAGAAGCTGATAGGGTAGCCAACGTCGACTCCGCACTTGCCAGGAATGGTCGCCAGAAGGTTTTGGTTTAGCCCTCCGATCTGCTTGGCGAGTGATTTTATACAGTTACAGACAGTTTGTCGGTCTTCTGTAGTAATAGCCTCTACCTTCAGTTCCTTCACGCCGCTGCAACACGCCGTCGGCAGCTCACCGCCGTGCTGTGCGTAGTCGACGCAGCTCAGAAGCTTATTTGCTACTTCGCTGCAAGGAATAGTAGACTCAGTTACAGTAATAATGGCGCCACTTGAAACCATCACAAGCACAGTAACCATGGCTATGCATTGGGTGGTAGCGCTAGTTGCCATTGCTTGATCAATGGTTGTGAATCTGTGAATTCTATGAATGACCAATAAGCACTTTATATAGAGAATGAAAGATTAAGAGAAATGACTGAATTGATTCTTTAAATTTAGGGTTTAGGATTTAGGGTTTAGATTGATCCCTGCATTATTTTGAAGTATCAAGTTAATACTTAGACATTTTAAATAGAAATCAAATTAATTCTTATGTAAGATCATTTTAAGTCCATATTTAAAAAATTGAATGATTAAAATGATATGTTTAATATAGTTGAATATCATTTTGATTATTTATGAAGTGTCAGAGGACCGTTTTAGTCATCATCTTGAAAGATTAATATCAAAACTTTATTAACTAGCAGAAATCAATTAGAGAGAAAAAAAAAAAAGAGAAAGCTCTAAAATGTCACTATTGTTTAGAGAAAGTAGGAATGTGGAGACAAACGTGACTTTTTTAAAGACTTTCAGCAAATTTTATCACAGACTTACAATTGAATATATGCAAGACCTCAAACTCAACTAGGGCTGCAAATAACTTGAGCTCGAACTCGAGGTGAGCTCGGCTCGTGCCACTGAAAATAAGCTCGCAAGCAGCTCACGAGCCTTCCACGGTTCACACATGCAGTGCGCTCGCCTTTCGTCAGTTTGCCCGCGCTTCGCCTTCTGCTAATTTAGGGTTTTAGGCTTTCCGCGCAAGTAATCGAGCCAAGCATCATATGGATTGAACTTGGGCTCGAAACTCGAAAAGCTCGGCTTACGAGCTCGAGCCGGCTCAGCTCACTTACACCCCTACTCTCAACTAATACACTAAGGTCAGTTGCTCGGGACATGACTTGATACTGTAGACTCAACTTCTGAATCATTATTTCTAGTTCTGCATCAACATATAACAATACAGGAAAGATCAAATTGCTTTAGTTATTTGGAGTAAAAGTTTTGAGATTGAGAAATATATGTACAGGAAAGAATATGATTTATTGCCACCTTTTTAGCTTGACGTGGAAATGATCCAATTTTCAGTATGATAACTTGTGAGCTCTTCGGGGAAGGGAATTATTAAGGCTTACGGTTTGGTTCTGCTTCAGCAGCCAAACTAGAAATAGAATATTTATGTGGCAGTTCTGTAACAGTCACTATTCATTCCAATGGCATAACCCTAGAGATCAAAATAAAATTTAGGTCTTTTAAGTATTTTTTAAAAATAACAATCACGGTTAGAAACTGCTACAACCATCGCAGGCCATCACCATTAGCCACCGCAGCCACCATCGCTGTCCCAAAGCCGCTATAGCCTCGCAAGGAACTATGCGGTCACCGCTATATAAATTATTTTATTTGATTTTTAATAAAAACAAAATTGTATTATATTTAAGACGTAGGGACTGTTTACTTACTGCTTTGTTTTTCAAATTGTAATTATAATTTTGTTTGGCTATTTCTTCCTTATTCTTTTTCCATAATTTTTGGTATTGAAAAGCTACTTTTATAATCAGAGTTGTTAGTGGCAGCTTTAAGAAAATAGTTGTTTGATTTTTTTTTAAAAGAACAAATTTATAATATCCACGACATATTTAATTTTTTTTTCTATAACAATTTCATAATCAACTTTACAAAATACTGCAATTATATCAAACAAATTTTTAGAGGACAAGTTTTTTTTTTCCTTGGATTAAGGAAAAAAATGGATTAATGAGTTTATGTGGAGCTTAAAAAAGAGGATTTTGCAAATGAGAACACTCGAAGAAATTCAAGATGAACATTCTAAACACAAAATTGAAATTAATGTTAGAATGTACCTTGCATAGGATAAAAGAAAGGGAAAGGGAGAATGGCTCATAACAACTTGAAGTGATCCTCGTAGATAATTTAGATCAAGTGAGAGAGAAGATGACGTGAAAGTCGCGATAGCCGAAGAAGAGCAGAACAGAAACATTAAGAAAAACAGAGAACAAAGTTCTAATAGCCAAGGTAAAAACCAGTGCTAATATTTTTGTCTGTCTATCTCCTAAATACAAGGATCATCATATACCTTCTACAGAACTATATTGCTAAAAACGGTAAAAATAAGAAAATAGGAAAATGATTGTACTATAGTCTATAGTTAGTTATTATAGCAGGAATAAGGTAGTGGCCGTGGAACTAAGCCATGTGATTAATAAAGTGTGCTTGTGGACTGGTTAGGCTAATGTGGACCCACAACAGTTCCCTCCCATTCCAGAGGACTTTGCTCCCTGTGAAGTCAATTCAATACCAGCTCCATCAGATGGAAAGTAAGAGAAAATATCTTCAATATTGAAGGTATATAGTGGATGCGAGGATATCTGTTGGCAGATCAACGACATACGCATTGTCGTTAATTCGTTGCTTGATTGCAAATGGTCCAATCTTCAGCGGACTAAGTTTCGAATAAGTTCCTAAGGAAAATCATTCCTTTTGTAATCGAACCATCACTAGTTCACCAAGTTCGAACAGCTTCCCGCGGTGGTGTGGATCGACATTCATCTTGTATAATTCGTTGGACTGCTCCAGTTTGCTGTAGACATCATCAAGCATGAGTTTAAAATTTTCAGCTAACTTACATGCATCAGCATTATGGCATCTTAGAATGATGGCCAGATCAACTATATGGTTTGGTAATTTATTGTACACTATGCTGAACGGACACGTCCCTGTTGACCTATTGGACATCGAATTGTAGGCGGATTCAACTTGGCTTAAAACTTCATCCAATTGTTTTGGGTGATCCTAGACTAAACACCTAAGCATGTTACCGAGTCCTATTGAACACCTCTATTTGCCCATCATTTTAGGGATGATAACCTGAGCTGAGCTTCATTTCAATTTTAAGGTGACAATCTCACAGAAGAATAGCCGGGTGACTCCAAGAGCATCACAAGTTTTCATGCAAGCTATGAAAGGGGACATTTTAAAAAATCTATCAACTACAACCATAATTGAATCAATACCCTTTTTAGTGCGTGGAAACCCCAATATAAAGTCCATACTCAAGTCTTCCCAAATAGACATAGGTACCGGTAGCGGTGTATACAACCCGACATATTGTCGAACACCCTTGTAAGCCTGACAAACTGGACCCTCTCAATAAATCGAGAGATATCTCGCCTCAAATGTGGCCAATAAAACCTTTGTTGCATTTGTTCCACTGCCTTTTCTCTCCTAAGATGTGTCACTAATCCTCCTCTATGCATCTCATTTATCAATTGCAGTCTTGGCAAAGAAGATGGTATACATAAAGAATTACCTTTAAACAAGTATCCGTGGCAAATTGAATAGTCTCCCCAATGCCTATTAGCTGAATATTGCTCCCATTGCTTGGCAAAGTCAGGGTCTTGATAATAAAGGTCTTTAAGTGATTCTAAGCATGTCAGTTTAGTTTGTAGTTTAACAATCAATGTCGAACATTGGCTCAATGCATCTGCCACTCGATTTCGACTGCCTAAAAATATCATCGAAGTAAACCACACAACAATTACCAAGCAACAGTTTTAAAACCTCATTCATCAGGCACATAAACGTGGAAGGAGCATTGCACATACCAAACAATATTACCTTCCACTCAAATAGAATGTTTCTAGTCTTAAAAGTTGTCTTCCATTGGTCACCCAGTCGGATCCGTATTTGCTGATAACATCTTCAAAGATCTCATTTAGAGAACATGGTAGCTCCGGTCAAGTGATCTAGCATATCTTCTATTCTCTGCCCAGAAAAGTGGTATTTAACAGTGATTTTATTGATAGACTAGCTGCCAATACAAACTCGCCAAGAGCCATCTTTCTTCGGCACAAGCAAAGCATATACAACACAGGGACTTAAACTGGGCTGAATTATTTGTCTTTATATTAGCTCATCCATGATCTGCTACATAGCTTTGTGTTCAATCATACTCATTTTATAATGGGGTAGGTTTGGTAAAGTAGCACCTGGAACCAAATCAATCTAGTGTTGAATTGTCCTCAGTGGCTGAAATTCTTGGGGAAGGTCGGTTGGAGCCACATCTTTAAAATCTGCCAACAACTATTGTAATGCTTTTAGGTACATAGGGGTTTGAAGCATTGCATTTTCCTCAGCTAAAAATACATAAAAATATAGTATTGACTTCACGCCCAGAAAGCACAATAGAGTTCCCGTTAATATTGTTTAAAACAGGTCATATTTCATGGACTAGTGATGGTATGGTGTGAGAATTGGGGAGCAACCGCAATTTTCGATTCGTCCATTCAAAGGAATAGGAATTTGTACACCCATCGTATAGAATACCAGTGTCAAACTACCAAGGGCATCCAAGCATGAGGTGACAAACATCCATGCCAATATTTTCACATAGTACTTCGCAAGTGTAATGTTTCTGAATAGAAAAATTAACTCTACACATCTCCGATACAAGGACTTTCATACCCCTTTTCACACAACTAATTTTATAAGGATTTGTGTTCTTCGTAGTCTTTAATTTCAATGCATTAACAACTAACTAGGAAATGATATTTTTTAGCACCCATTATCAGTCAAATGATCACACACGTTGCCACTGATTGTGCATTTTGTCCTAAAGATGACATTTCATTGCAAAGGCGTCGTCTAACACGGAGCTAATAATAATTTTTCTAAAATGCATACCACCTTCATCACCTTCAACCTCTTCATATTCATCTTGAACATCTCCTTTAGCTGCAGCTTGATGGGCTTTAGATTCACCTTCCAAAAGCTGTACCTGTTGACGATTAAGACACTAATTAGATTTGTGTCCTGGTTTGAAACATAGGAAGCATTTTAGAGTAGTCGATATGGTATAGGGGTTGTCCTTGACTGGAGCCTTTGACTTATTTGTTGATCTATTTTCAGTGGTCTATGGAGTCGATCCCTCCAGGGCATGGCTTTTGTACACTGGTTTAGCATTTGCGTTGGCATGACCATTGCCATCAACTATGAGAGAATAAAAAAAGTGTCACCTACTTGTAAATGTATGAGTTGGCCTATTCAATTGCATTTCAGCTTTCAAGGCGAAATTCACAACCAATGATACTGACCAAATGGAGTTCAACTCCAACTTGTCTTGGATACTATCCTTCAAACAACCAATGTAACGGACCACAATTTGATTGTTGGACTCATTGAGATTGTTGCGGGCACTAAGACGATAGAATTCTTCAGTGTAAATGCTAACACTCTAGTTGCCCTGACTGTAATGGTTGTATTGCATATATAATAATTATTCAAAATCAATGGTTAAGAAGTGACTACGAAGGAGTTGTTTCATCCGAGTTCAGTTCCTAACAAGACCCTTCTCTTATCTATATCTCATTTGGAGAACTTGTTGCCACCAAGCGCTTGCTCCACCCTTCAATTTGCAAGCTACATCTTTCACCTGCTTGTCAGCGGGGATGTCCATATATTCAAAGAACATCTCGACGGATCATTCCCAATCAAGATAATTTTCGAAGTGCAATCTGCCTTCAAAAAATTGAATATCCATTTTCACACGGAACACGCCTTGATGCCTATGTAGTACCCCAAACTTGTGTGGTCTCTCTACATGTAATTCTTCTTTTGCAGAATCAGACATGTAAACCTCATGTTGAAATTCAGCTTCCACATCTAACGCTGTGACCTCAGGGTCCTTAATGTGGTTTTCTGGACGGGGTCTACCCACAAGACGTTCTCTCGGACGTCCCTATCGACGATCCAGAGATGCTTCCCGAGTCACCGTTTGGTTTCCGGAGCCTAACTTGAGGCTTTATATTTCAAGATGCATCTCTGTGGAGAATCGGCAAAAATCAGTTTTGAGCTCCTCCATTTGCTTGAGTATTCTGGACTGTGCATCCCACATTGCGTTCTCTCCTTGATCGCCGTCAAGGGCATTGTGTCTGCTACTCTCAGCCATATTCGCAGCTTCACTCGACCTGTCTCTGATACCAACTTGACGTGAAAGTCGTAATATTTGTAGAAGAGTATAATAGAAAAACAAAAAAATATATATAGAACAAAGTTCTAATGGCCAAGGTAAAAACCAATGATAATATTTTTGTACGTCTATCTCCTGAATACAAGGATCATCATATACCTTCTACAGAGCTGTATTGCTAAAAACGGGAAAATAAGAAAATGGGAAAATGATTGTACTATAGTCTATAGTTAGTTATAGCGCATGAATAAGATAGTGGATTTGGAAGCCATTTGAGTAATAAAGTGTGCTTGTGGACTGGTTAGGTTAATGTGGACCCACATCAGAAGAGAACATGGACAAAATTCATTAAGCAATTCAATATTATATAATAATCATCTACTCAAAATGGAAATTCATAACGAGGATCTATGTTATGGAAAAAATCCAAAGTTATATCCACATGACATTCAAACTAATCACAAAAAAATAAAAAATAAATAATGCAAAATTCAGCCATGTATGACAGGAGAGCCAAACGATTTGATATATTTTAAAGAGAAGCAAACACAAGGCTTGATACATCAATAAAAATCACATTGATCAAGCATGAATCTCGAAGTATATTTGAATTGAAAATTTTCAAAATTAAATTTGAGATCATCAAAACTCAGATCACAACAAACATACAATGAAACTGAATGTCTCGATTTAACTTGTTAAGATTTTCCTATGGAAACAAGATCTGCAATTGATCTTAGTTAAACTGAATTGGCAGTTTGGTTAGCCAAAAGAATTATTCTTCAAAGAAAACTTGGGAGTGAAGGGTTTGATGGAGGAGCTAACATTAGCTACAATAAATTACATTTATCTCTCTCATTTAGTTGTTTCAATGTGGCAGAAGATCTGAAGCTTCGTTTACACTCATCATTAATTGAGTGATCATAAAAATTATCTAACCACGTCACGAGCAGAAGAGAATAACTTGTAATTAGGAAAAAAAACTCCACAATTTTATATCCATAAATGGAAATTAAACAAAAAAAAAAAACTTAGATTATTTTGTCATATGTATGGGACTATTTTGATTCATCTTTAAGGAGTTCAGGGACCAAAATAATCTTTCAATATAATTGAGGACTATTTTGATCTTTCATAAGCATAATATTCTTTCTCTTTCGGGCATTGAACTTTGCCGTAGATTTCATGTGACTTATTTTGTCATATGTATGGTTACATGTGTTAAAGGTTTTAAGAAAAATAAGCCCTCATCCACACTCTATGTACGCATGGGCTCCCACGTCTCAACTAATCATGGAAGGAACCTTGAGTCTATGAAATAAAGGTTCTAACCATTAGATCAATCTTTCAATTCTATGGATCAAAATTATTTTAAGAAATTTAAAAATCAAGTAGGAATGGCTCGTGAAGATAAATTGTGATAATAAATCTTTCATTAGCATTACTCATAATCTAGCACTATACGATCGTATCAAGTATGTGGACATGGATAAACATTTCATTAAAAAAAGAAAAAAAATTCGAAAGTGAATTAATTTGCACTCCATATTTGCGAAGAATAAATTAATTTGACAACATATCACTAAAGGGCTCTACAACCTTATATTTAAAAGCATTCTAAACAATTTTGGAATGATAGATTAATATCATCTAGTTTGAGGGATAATGTTGGAAAGCACAGGTACCCCACCCTACACACGCACAACCCACCCTTGATGGGATCCACATGTCAACCAATTTTGGTCGGAATTATTGAGTATACAGATTCAGAGTTCTAACTATTGGATCAATCTCTCTAGCTGCCAACCCTCTTTGGGTATTTTCTCTTTTTTCTGCAATTAGCTTTGATTTATTTTGATTGTAGGAGTATAAATACCTTCGAAATTTTGAGTAGCAAAAAAATTTAAAATTAAAAGTAATTTTTACATATTGCCTACTTTTCTACAATATAAATAAAAATAATTATGTTTTTATGTATGTATATTTTAGACTAAAAATAACATCATCAATGTAAATGAATGTTTATTTTCTCTTAATTTGTTGTATATAGTTGTATAGAATAGTGGTTTGGTGTTTTATCGCTCTCAATTTAATACAAATTTAGCAAATAAAAAAAATGCGTTAATGAAATAAAATCACACCAAAAATGATGTGGATTAGAATGATAAAAAAAGAGTGATTGAGAGCAACACAAGAAACACAAAGTAAATGGAGAAATTATTACGTGTAGAGTTTAGACGGTAAAGAATCGTCCGGATATGAGTGTAAACAGTATTTATACACACAGTGTATAGAAAAATCAAATAATGTATAAAATTATACTTTGTATACACTGTGTACACCGTCCGGATTCTGCATGGAATAATTTCCCAAGTAAATGAGACAAAAGAACGCTAGGAATTCCACTAGCCACCTTTATAAACCATTAAACCAATCCATATAATGCAACACCTTCCAGCATCCAAGAGAGGCGAGGCCAACCTTTTTCCTAGTTAAGGCGAACTTTTTACACGTGTGTGTCTGTGTGTGTTTTAAGAGACTAAGGGCAACTCCAACCGAAAAACCACTTTACACTCCAAAATACGGTAATTCGTTTCCGATCCAACTCCATTTCGTCCGCTTCTTCATCTCGCTACCAAGTAACCGTCTTTTTCCTCTTTAGCGTGCTTTTTCAACAAATCCGTAACACACAAAAAATAGCGCATGTAAACAGTGCGACGCTAATATTGGCGTTGTACTATTCACTCCCGAAAATTAGCAAGATTTCTGGCGTTCAGCTGAATCGTTTAGCGGATGACTGTTTAGCGTTCGGTTGGGGATGGTCTAACTTTGAAAAGTTTTTTTATCAGGATCAAGGAAAACCTAAAACAAAGTAAAGGTTAAATCCACAAATCTAGAACACTCAAACACAAAATGTACAAGCTCAAAAATGAATCAAAGATATTGCAATGGAAAAAATAACACAATCGGAAATGCCAAGTCAAGCTACTTAGATATTGTGAAGATTATGTTAGAGAAAATTGAATATTTAAATTCAAACTAAAAAGAAACATATATTAGCAAATTAAAGAATCTATGCTTTGAGAATCTCAATACATTTGCAAAGAAAATCTCAAATAAGGTTGAGTTAATCATGGCCAAGTGACTTAAGAAAATTCTAAGTACACGGAATCTATTAAGAGTAACGTGGCTTATAGAGCTTAAAAATGGCTTGTAGATTGTAAATAACTTAGGAAGAGACAAAATTAATGTAGATTATTGGGGGATAAATAGAGTATTGGAGCTCATATGTAGATAAAAAATTAGCTTAAAAAGATTTTAACCCAAATTTCAAAAGTTATATTCCAAGAAAAAGCATTATATATAAATAATTTCAAATATTACCTTCATATAAATATTCTTCATAAAAACTCTAATTTTCTTATCAATCTATAACAAAACTCATTAAGTTATTATTTTTTATTTTTAAAATAAAATTTACCTTAAAAATCATAGTTAATATTTTCTCAAAATAGCATTTTTCATTTTTTTTCTTTGTCTTTATTAATAATAAAAAATCTTACCACCCTCACTTCAAATGCTTCCAACTTAGTCTTAAAGCACCTTGACACGTCAGTTCATTATGGTTTCTTTGTAATTACAGGAACTTTAGTTTCATTGCTTAGTCTATATATGTACCTCTGCACCTCATTAATAACACACATTTTTCATTTTCTTTCCTCTTTACTGTCTTGTATGCATCGGAGCTCTTCTCTCCCATTCGGTTCTTTCATGGTATCAGAGCAAGGATCTGCAATGGCAGATCAAGAATCCACTACTACCCTATCTCCTTCCCCTACCAACATCACCGGCAATGTTCAAGAACTCGTGATCCCTCCCTCCCTCAAATTTCTCATTTCAAACCTCAAAAATCTGGTACCGACTCATCTTTCCTCCGATAACTTTCCCATATGGCGTTCTCAGCTCCTTCAACATTTTTCGGCCAATGGCTTTGCCAGATTTCTCACCGGCGATATACCCTGCCCGCCGGACTCTTCAACAGCAAATCATCAAAAATGAAGACTCATAGATAACAATCTGATCTTGGCATTGTTCTCCACCATTTCTCTGGTCATTCTCTCCTACGTCCTCTCTTCTACCACATCTCAAGATGTTTGGCAGATTCTTACCCGACGGATGCAACCGACGAATCGTTCAAGAGTCATTCAACTCAAGAACGAGTTAAATTACATTCAAATGCGGAACTCCTCGATGCAACAGTACCTGATGCAAATGAAGACGCTCGTTGACAACATCGCATCGTTGGGCTCTCAGCTCGACACCGAATATATCATCCTTTACATACTAAACGGGCTCCCATCCACCTACAACTCGTTCAAAACTGTGATTCGCACATCTCTCAACCCAATCGATCTTGATACTCTTTACTCTCTTCTATGTAGTGAAGAGATCAATGTTCAGCAAGAAACACACAAAGAATCCTCTGACAACACCTCCCTCTATGCCCAGATAGCACAAAACAATCGCAGCAAGAACTACAATCGATTCAACAAGAACCGTAACTCCTCCGGTCGCAATTCCAACCCAGCAAGCCAGCGACAGAACTCGACGTCGAACACGACTGAGCGAGTGGTCTGTCAAATATGTGGTAAGACCAGGCATAATGCTCTAAAATGTTGGCACATGTGTAATCTAAAATACGCCCCCACAAATCCATTCCCAAACACGCGGACACTGCTAACCCAGCAAAATCAAACCATCACCAATGACTGGATTATGGATTCTGGGGCGTCGACTCATCTCACTCCAGACATCAAGAATCTCCAGCAGAGCTCAGCGTACCAAGGACAGGACTCGGTATTTGTGGCCAATGGCTCAACTCTACCAATTCACAACTCCGGCCAAGGACTTCTTCCACTTCCCGATTCGGCTCGTAAGCTTCACCTACGCAATCTTCTTCACGTTCCCAATTTAACTCACAATTTAATCTCTATCTCTAAACTTACTACCGATAATCATGTATCAATTTACTTCGATGCTAATGGCTTTGTGATTAAGGATCTACAGGACCACCGTCCTCTTCTTCATGGTCGGCTGCATAACGGTCTCTACACTCTTCAGGATCTTTCGGTCAACAACAATCCGCAAGCTCACCTGGCTACCTCAGGCTCCGTTCAGCGTTGGCACGAACGGTTGGGTCATCCCAACCACGGAACTCTCCGAATCTTACGAAATTCTTTACCGAATCTTGATTCTATTTCTGCTTCTTTTTTGTGTACTTCTTGTAATCTAGCCAAGAGCCACAAATTAGCGCTTAATAAAAGTACAACAACATCTCCTACTGCGTTTTACTTAATTCATACTGACGTCTGGGGTCCGACATCTCACTCTTCCTTAAACGGTTTTATCTATTACGTTGTCTTTATAGATGATTTTACGCGTTTCAGCTGGCTGTATCTTATGCATTCAAAAAATGAAACGTACTCCAAATTTATGCATTTTTGCTCACTAGTCAAGAATCGGTTCAACGCTACTCCAAAATTCTTACAGTCCGACGGAGGAGGAGAATTTAACAGTACACAATTCAAAGAATTCCTCTCCATACACGGCATCACTTATCAACTCAGCTGTCCTCACACTCCGGAACAGAATGGCTTAGCGGAACAAAAGAACATGCATCTTCTGGAAATTGCACGAGCTCTACTTCTCACCTCCAATCTTCCCAATAAATTCTGAGCAGAAGCAGTTACTACATCTAATTACCTAATTAATAGACTACCGTCCAAAGCCCTCGCCGGCAACACACCATACCAAATGCTTCATAGCACGGCTCCATCATACACCCATCTCCGCACTTTCGGCTGCCTCTGTTTTCTGTGGCTTCGTCCAAATGCTTCGGACAAACTATCTCCGCGCTCCCATCCCTGCATCTTCTTGGGCTACTCCTCTCAGCACAAAGGCTATCGCTGTTTAAACACTAGCAACAACAAAATTCACATTTCAA
Organism: Dendrobium nobile; assembly: GCA_022539455.1. Lineage (NCBI taxonomy): Eukaryota > Viridiplantae > Streptophyta > Magnoliopsida > Asparagales > Orchidaceae > Dendrobium > Dendrobium nobile. The sequence continues at coordinate 36,006,243 of CM039728.1, read as the reverse complement.
GACATGTTACCTTCTATGAAAGCACCTTTCCCTCTACTAACTCCCTACAATCTGCAGATCTCAGCCATCTTCAGGACGGCATCTCTGCTCAACACATCTCACCAATGCTTATTACACCAACATCAATTCGGCCACACCTCACTAGCATCCCGACGTCTGATTAATTACACAACCAGCCCGTCCCTCCAAATCATTCTCAACACGACATTTCTCAGCATAACAATGATACGCGGGCAAGCCCAGCAACGATTCACCTAGCAGCCCCGTGCTAGCAACAATCCATCCAATGCAAACTCGGGCCAGGTATGGGATACACAAACCGAAGCAGATCTTTGATCTGTCCGCAACAACCATACATAATCAGACTCTTAGAACCTATGCTCAGGCGTCTAAAATTCCATACTAGAAATCGGCAATGTCTGATGAATTTCAGGCTCTTCAGCGCCAACACACGTGGATGCTGGTTCCAACTCCTCCCACCGAACCCATCCTTGGATGCAAATGGACATTCAAGACAAGTGTCCCCGGACGGCACAATTGATTGCTACAAGGCCCGTCTAGTCACTCAAGGATTTGATCAACAACAAGGGATAAATTCCTCAGAAACTTTCAGTCCCGTAGCGAAAATGACAACCATTAGAGTTTTACTCACTCTGGCTCTCCACCGCGACTGGCAAATCCTTCAGCTTGACATCTCAAATGCCTTCCCACATGGCGAACTGTCCGACCGAGTCTATATGAAACAACCTCCTGGCTTGATTGACTCAAACCATCCGACTCACGTTTGCAAGCTTCAGAAATCAATCTACGGGATCAAACAGGTGCCTCGTCAATGGTTTCAAAAGCTCACAACTCATCTTCAGCAGTTCGGGTTTAGGTTCAGTCGTTCCGACCAATCTCTTCTTATCTTTCAACGCAATCACATTTAGATTTTCTTCCTCATTTATGTGGACGATATTCTCTTAATAGGAAATGATCAACCTACGATTCAATCTATACTCCAACTGCTCAATTCCGACTTCGCGCTCAAGCAGCTTGGCCAAGTTTCTCTGTTCCTTGGCATACAAATCAGCAAAACAACATTGGGCTACTTTCTTCATCAAAGCCACTATGCAGAGCAACTTCTCCATACAGCAAAACTGAAGGATTGTTGTTCGGCCCCGACTCCCATCACCCCGTCCAAAGGATCTTCAGCCACTCCAGATCACTTATTCGCCGATCCATCTCTGTACCGCAAGCTCGCCGGCTCCTTACAGTATCTAACTATTACACGATCGGATATTGCGTTCGCCACTAATCGCATATGTCAGCATATGCACGCTCCAACAGAGCAACACTTCAAGGCTTTTAAATGATTACTTCGGTATGTGAAAGGCACAATACACTATGGTCTTCCTCTTACTCTTGGAAACCTTCAGCTAGCTTCCTATACGGACGCTAATTGGGCATCTGAGAATGCTGACCGAAAATCCATTTCGGGGTTATGTACCTTTCTTGGAGACACTCTTGTCTCATGGACAGTCAAAAAGCAATCGACGGTTGCAAGATCCTCCACAGAAGCCGAGTGCCGGGCTCTTGCTGCAGCAACTGAAGTTCTTTGGCTGCGTCGTCTGGCTGAGGAACTTCAGCTCACACAACATTCTCCTACAAAGATCTTTTGCGACAACACCTCCGCTATCTCTCTAGCTAATAATCCGGTCTTCCACGCTCGCACAAAACATATAGAGATCGACTATCATTTTATTCGACAACACATTGACTCCGGATCTATCACCATTCATCACGTACGCTCCGCCGATCAGATTGCCGATGTGCTCACCAAGCCCCTTCCCATAACACAGTTTGAAGAACTTAGACACAAATTGACCATTCGGCCTCCGAATGCTCAATTTGTGGGGGTCTCTTAAAGCACCTTGACACGTCAGCTTATTATGGTTTCTTTGTAATTACAGAAACTTTAGTTTCATTGCTTAGTCTATATATGTACCTCTGCACCTCATTAATAACACACATTTTTCCTTTTCTTTCCTCTTTACTGTCTTGTCTGCATCGGAGCTCTTCTCTCTCCTTCTATTCTTTCACTTAGCCTTTGTTTGGGCCGACTTTCTTGCTTCTTCTTAAAACAACTTTTTAGTATAAATATTTTAATTTTAATGCTAAAAAGCTACTTTAAAAAACAGTAAAAAAGCCATCGCAAACGAAACCTTAATCATAGTTTCTAAATCTCTTATCTCTTATCATAATATATATTTTCTCTCTTTTTTTCTCACTTAATATCAAATATATTATATAAATAATAAGAAGTTGCAGCTTTCGATTAGCTCACAATACTATTTATCAAATTTTTAGTTTTGTACGATCATTATAAGCTCTATTGCAATTAATTTTGATACTATTTAAAATAGGGCAAATTTTTTAAAATAGGTTTGATTAAAACTTAATTATATAATTAAGTATAAAAATAATAATAAAAATAGCAAAATCGTCTGAGGGAGTTGCTAGTTCAGTCAGCGGAAAAAATTAAAATAAAAATTAAAATTGTTATTGCCAATTAAACGGACGACTTGCTACAATAACATTATTATTTTTTTTTACATTTTAATTATTTTTTATGAATAAATTTAATTATTATATAAATTAAAGAAGATGATACCAATGTTTTATCATTTGGATGGAATGGATCATAATTTTTTGAATTTTCTATTTGTAATGAAACCAGATGAAGTTTGTGGATTCACAGCAAAACCAATTGATTTATTTTTACTAAATCTATCATTTTGAAATATTTTCAGTCTTTTAACTAGAGTGAGGTGTTGTGTAATATCACATTCATTTTACTTCTTGTTTTTGTTGACCATACTCTTGAAATTGCCAGCCCTGCCTCAGCACCTACAGACACCCCACAAACAACAACATCAAGTCTTTGTCCCACTACGTGGAATCCGGTACATTAATCTTTTTTCCCCATTGTGTCATGTTAAAAGTCAAATTCTCATTTAAATCTAATAAGCAAATATCATTTTTAATATTTTTTAACCAAGTCTTTTTGGGTCTACCTCTACCTATCTTAACATAAGTCAAATCTAATACCTCTATTTTCCTAACTGCATCAGAAGGTCCCAAGTCCTGGATGAGAAAAGTGAATGGTTGCGTTAAGTAGTCGACAGTCAGCGTAAAACTTGTCGAATAATCATTACATGAATCCTTTAAAAAATTATGCTAATGCTAGACACGCACAATGAAATAAAAAAATCTCAGACAGGTAGGTTGCTTGCACCAATCCTGAGACATTTTCCTATACCTTAAACAATAGTGTTACCGTAGCAACGAGCAAATTGCTACAATATTTTAAAAATTTTCCCGTTGAATGGATAGCTAAATGAACAAGCAAGTTGTCCGTTAAATGAAAAATTATTAGGTCCGATCATCGGACCTATTTCTAGGTTTGGACATCCACTAAAAATTTGCAATGTGAAATGTACACGTGTCCGCGAAATTTTAAGTCAAGCGCTAGTAAAGCGCAAGTAAAAAGCGCAGTCAAAACGCACATAAAACGCAGTCAAGGCGCATAGTCAAAGCGCAGTCCACGTGGCAAGTTTTTATTGGATGTCCGAACCTAATAATTTTCCCCATTAAACAGATGATGACTTTTGCTATTTAAAAAAATTTTACAATTCTTAATTATATAATTAAGTTTTTAATCATACATACTCTAAAAATTTGCCCTCTAAAATATCTTTTTCTCAATAACTCCACAATCCATCATCTAGTATTCTTATTAATCTAAAATTTCTTTCAATATTATTCTAAACATTCTTTAAGAATCTTCTTAATAAAACAAATCATCTAATCCTTTATTAAATTTGTCTCAACAAATCTTCTTCTTTTTTTAAGTATTTGCTAGCTAAAGGTCATAAATTGTTTAAAATCAAATAAAACTTCCCTCGTTATATTTCTATGTATTATTACTCACCTACCATAAATCCTCTCAAATACCAATTTATTTAAAACTATATTACCATTTAAATTACCCCAATAGCTATCTTTTTCTCTCCATAGATACATTCTAAATAATTTATCTATGTCTACCCTTAAATTTATTTTTTAAATTAACTTTTAATTCGATAAGCAAAACCATATTTACAATGTCCTCATAGATAGTTAATTTAATATCAATCTCCTAACACTAATCCAATCTACCTTAACAATTTTATCTTTAAACTTTCTATCCATTAGTACCTTAATTCTATTTATATTATTAAACTTTCTAACATATGATAACTTATAACTATTCCTCATATTTTGGAGTTTTCCTTTCTTTATGTGGTAACTTGTAAGTAGGGGTGTCAATTTTGGGTCACGGGTCGGGTTCATGTCGAACCTAAAACTGACCCGACACTATTCAGGTCAACCCGAATCTGACCCATTTTTTAAAATGGGTTGGTTTTCCAGACCCGAACCCAACCCGATTCGGGTCCGAGTCAACCCAACACGACCCGGTGCCAACAAAAAAAATGCTAGTTTTTAGGTCCAAAACGAGTCAATCTCAGGTTGTCGGGTCAAAAACAGGTCAGTTTAGGGTCAATTTCGGGTCAAACGGTCAATCCAAACCCAACCCATTTCGGGTTCGGTTGACCCTAACCCGAAATTTTCGAGTCGGGTTCAAGTTGGATTTTCGGGTCGTGTCAAATATTGACATCCCTACTTGTAAGCAAATAATAATTATTTATATTAATCATTACATCCACCAAATATTTTATCTTTTCATTCATAAAACCAAAATTCAATATGATAAATTTAATCTTAATTTTGAGCCAAATCTATCCTTGCTTACTTTTTACCAAAATTGAGCTATATTGTGGCATGTCAATTGTAGGTGATGTCCTAGCAAACCTTTGCCAAGTTTTCAAGCAATTGCATTAAATCTCTTTATCAAACTTGGCAAAGTTATAGTGCATCACTTACGTGTGACATCCTAGCAAATCCTTACCAACTTCTCACCAAAACCAAATTAGATCATGGCACATCATTCCACTTCCAGGAGACGCCCAAGCACAAATTAAATTCACTTTGGATTCATTTCATAAATTAGACATAAATTTTACAATTAACAATCGACTTAGATCAACCTTCAATCGTTCCATTTGTGTTAACTGACATTGACAAACTAGTAATCAATTGAATTTGAACAAGTTAGTGTTACCTCAAAGGCAAAAATTTCTGAAAGTAATCGCCAGATCTTGATCCACCTCAAAGAAGAACTCACCAGTAATCCTTGCATGAACAATATCCACCCTCAAAATGATGATACCTAGTAGCATCTCTCACAACAAACCTGCGATTAGCAATCTTTGACACCAGCTTAATGAACAAATGACAATCTTCACATACCCTCAAGTTCTTTATGACGACAATCTCCCTCCCTGGTTCAGTATTCAGCATCCCAAATGCTATGGCCAACTTCTCACTATGAGTTCCAAAAATCTTGCTCTTCCTCATATTCCTCCCTTTGCCCACAAATTTGTTATCCAAATTAGCTTTTACGACTCCACAATTCTCCTCCATTACAAGATTCTCCAATCTGGCAAGCATATCATAGATACTTTTGGCCTGCAGGTGGGAATGGTCATCAGCCAAGAACAAATGAACCTTTCCCATATGCTCCATATAGCTACATCCAGGATCCTTTCTAAGTCCTCTGGTTTTCATCATGGCTCGAATCCTTGCAACACCATCTAATCTTCCAGAATCCAAGTATATATTTGACATCAAGACATAGTATCCCACATTGTCAGGCTCAAGCTCAACGACGTGTTGAAAAGCCATCTCCCCGAATTCAGTATTTTTATGAATTTTACAAGAAGACAAGAGAGAGCCCCAAACTGCTCCGTCAGGCTCCATAGGCATGGAACTTATGAGCTCCACAGCTTTTTTGAGCAGGCCAGAACGGCCCAAGAGATCCACCATACAGGCATAGTGCTCAGGCCGAGGCTGGACTCCATAGGCACTTTGCATATTCAAGAAATACTGGATTCCAGCTTTGGTCAGTCCTGAATGGCTACATGCAGATAACACGCTCACCATCAAAACTCCATCAGGCCGCAGGCCTTCTGAAAGCATTATGTCAAACAGGTTCAATGCAGCCTCTCCATGGCCATGTATTCCGAATCCAGATATGATAGCAGTCCACGAAACAAGGCTTTTGTCAGGCATTCCATCAAAAATCTTGCTCGCACGAGCTAAATCTCCACATCTAGCGTGCATGTTTATGAGCGCATTTTTTAGGAAGGTATTGGAGCTGAAAGATGGGATCTTTTCTATGTAGCGTTCGACTTTTAGCCCAAAGGCGTGGGCGCCGAGATTGGCACATGAGGAGAGCACGCCAACGATGGTGACTGGGTCTGGCTCAGCTTCCCCAGAGCGCTCCATTTCATCGAACAGATCGAGAACGCGGTAGCCGAGGCCGTTCTGGGAGCAGCCGGATATCAGAGCGTTCCAGGAAATAAGTTCGCGGGGTTTAGGCATCTCATCGAACACTTGGCGGGCGACATCGATATCGCCAGTCTTGGCGTAGGCGGTGATGATACAGTTAGTCACAGCCGAGTCGAAATTGAAGCCGGCGAAAACGGTCAAGGCGTGGAGTGAGGAAATGGAAGCAGGAGGAGAAACGGGAATCAATGCGAGAAGAGTGATGGAATTGAAAGGGAGGTCAGAGTGTCGCATTCGGTTGAAGAAGGAGAGGGGTTCGCTGGAGGGAAAGGCGTGTCCGGAGATGATGGAGTTGAAGCAGACGACGAGGGTGGGGATCGGGGTGGGGGAATCGGGGGCGGAGATTTCGTGGAGAAGGGCGTGAGAAAGGGGGAGGAGCGAGAGGCGAGCGTATGCAGATAGAAGGGAGGATATGACAAAGGCGTCGCCTGGGAGATGGCCTGACTTGAGGGCGAAGGAGTGCAGATTGTAGACGGTGAAGGGGAGGGAGAGTGCGGCCGCCGAGCGGAGAGGGGATGGGAGAGAGAAGGCATCCGGTCGGGGGTTGGGGGGTACGAGCATGAGGTGGAAGAGGGCCAAGGCTTGGCGATGAAAACCGCCGTCGGCGAGTTCCCGCAGGCGAACGTTCCATGGGTAAGTTTTGCAGGAGCTTGCACTGTTTATTGTGATTGCTGCTTGTAAAGGTTGTATGGTTTGGAATAACGACGATGAAGATGGCATAATCCGAAGAAGTCAAATGGTCTCATTCTTTTCTCATCTAAAAAAAATAAAAGCGATTATTACATACCTATCATTTTATTTCATGTTATTATATAACTCAAAATTCATTTTTATCACCCATATCATCCTATAAACTATGGGTGTCAACTTTTGACCCGACTCGGACTAGACCCAAAAAAATCTGGGTTTGGGTCAACTGGTTTGTTAAACGGATTGGGTTCGGGTTCGGATTTTTGACTCGTTTGAAATACGGGTCGGGTTTGGGTTGACCTCAACCCGCGGATCAAACAAACGGGTCGGGTTCGGGTTGACCTCAACCCGCGGATCAACCCGATTTGACCCATTTTCACTCGTCAGATCGCGTCGTCAGGTCGCTGGTGGCGTCGTCCGCGCGTTAGGTCGCGTCGTCCGCGCGTTAGGTCGCGTCGTCCACGCATCAGGTCTCATCGTCCGAGTGAGCCCGCACAGACGCGCGTCACAAGCTACCGACCCGTCGCCCGTCACAGGCCGTTGTCGCCCTTCGTCTAGCCCGCACAGCCGCGGTTCAGCTGCCGCTGCTTCGCACTCGTCGCCTCGGCGGATCCCGCATCTAGCTCGCACCGGCTCCGCTCCGCAGGCATAGGCACGCAACCTTCGACTGTTCTGCACCCCGATCCGCATATGTTTGCGGGTCGGGTCGTGTCAACCTGGTAACCCGCACGGTCGGGTCTGGGTTGACAAACCTGACCTGTTTGCAAAATCAGGTTGGGTTAGGGTCAACCCGTTTACAGCCGGGTCAAGTCGGATTCGACCCGAACCCGACCCGTTGACCCGAATTGACACCCCTACTATAAACTTTAATATTTCATTACATGCAAACTATATTTGATCTATGTGTAGTATGCATGTAATATTAAAGTTTTAGATGTTAGATATGTAAATAGCACGAAATAAAGTGATATATATGTAAATCTAAAAAAAAGCTTTTTTAATAAATAAATAACTAATAGAAAAAAATACATATTTCAAATATTTTCCACTACATGCATAAATAAATAATTGGCAACCAATCAACTCAATATGTTGTTTAATAAACAAATAATATTAATAATATGCTATTTAATAAATAGTGTATACTCAAATCTGTCTAATAGGTTTCAATCAAATGACTTAATAGAAATGGTAGAGATCCATATAAAAATTGGCAATCATATATTATACTTTCTATTTTTCTCAGGTGTGGCCTTTCTTGTAATGCTCTATATACTATAAACAAAGGGTTAACCATATCTAGGATCTTTTATATTATAGGGACTTACAAGATTTCAGAGCTCTGTCTCTAACTCTTCGAACTAACTCAAATCTCAATTAGTTTTCTAGCATTTACCTACAAGTTACTTGCTAGTAAGGTCAGTGTCATCCACAAATAAATTTGCATCCAACAGATGATACTGAGGATATGCTAGCCAGTGTGAGTGGCTAGGGTTGAGAATCTTCAATCCTTTGGAGGAACTCAAATAGAGGTTGACATGGGATCTATGTAGGCTAGTCAATGAATTGTACTAAGATTCTATGTGATCTAAATATCAAATTGATTAATAAGATAACAAGTTCATTTACAGGGTTTAAAGTAGGGGTGTCAACATTTTACACAACACGGAAAATCGACCCGGACCCGACCCGAAAAATATGGGTTGGACTCGACCCGATTTCAAAACTGGTCGGGTTCCCGCATTCCAACCGTTTGAAAAAACGGGTCGGGTTGGGTTGACCTGGCGGGTTGCTGAGTCAACCCGAAAACCCGTTTAATTTAAAAAATTTGGATTCCCGCTCGTTGCCCGCTGCCTCCACTCGCGTTGCCTACGCTTGCTGCCCCGCGCGCCTGCACCCGCTGCTCCGCGTCCGCTGCCCGCTACCTGTTGCTCCGCATACCCCGCTGCCCCGCGTGCCCACGCCCGCGTTCGCATGCCCCGCTGCTCCCGCTCTCGCGTGTTGCGTCCGCCCCCTAGCCTGCCGTTCGCCCGCCGGTTCCGGCACCTGCAGAACCCAAATTTGGGTCGGGTCGGGTCAACCCGGCAGCCCGACTGGTCGATTCCGGGTCAGACTTTTTGACCAGTTTACATATTCGGGTTGGGTTAGGGTTGACCCGTTTGAACCCCGGGTCAGTTCGGGCCCGACCCGCAACCCGATTTTGACACCCCTAGTTTAAAGTTGCAATTCAATTGTAAGACCCAATTTATTTGAGAAGTCTTTGGAAGTAGTTGCCTAGAAGAATGAAAGTAATTAAGATTAAGACAGTTACCTTACTCCTAGGACACTTATAGACACTTAAATAAAGGTTGTCTTATAATTTTTGGAAGCATTAAATTTTATCTCAATAATTAAATATTTTTAAGCAAAAGCTTGCATCTCAAAGTAATTTAGAGGTAATATACTAAAAATACCCAATTTGATAAAATTCAAGTAAATTAGTGATCGAAGAAACATAAGATGGTATATGTGTTATTATTATTGTGCGCTAAATGTTTGATATAATAGAAGGAGCGAAAAAAATCGATTGACGAGATACACGAGAGTGATGGAGACGATAGATGAGATTGGCGGTGATTATGTTGAAGGCAAGAATTATGATGATGAATGATGGATGAGAGGAAATCAAGGATATCAAAGAGTAAGATCATGTGATCATTACGAACGCATGACAAGGATTAAATTAAACCAATTGTTCATAGATCATTTATTCATCATTCAAGTATTTTTATAATATTAAAATCGATTGATCTTGAATTTGTTGGATTCATCTCGTGGAGCTGCTCGCTTCAGTAAAAAACATGCAAGATTTGGATAATCTTTGAACCTTCAATTAATGTCGTAAAGTTTTAAATTATCTTTCAAGTATTTGATATCAGCTCATTTGAATTCAACTCGAATCAAATTTTGCGCCTTTGAAATTTTTTTAGTCAAAAAGCTTAATTTGACTATAAGTTTTTTAATAACAAACTACTAATGATTTTGAATTTAATTATTTAAATTTTTAATATAAATTGTACATTAAGATTACGGTCATTGAAAAATTTTAAGACATTTCAATCCAAAATTAACTTTTGGAGTGTTCAAAATTCATGAAATATACATATATTATACTCTTAATTAAATATTTAAAAATTTAAATTTTATAATTTTATTATAAATTATACTCCCAATTAAATATTTAAAAATTTTAAATTGTATACACCAATTAAATATTTAAAAATTTAAATATTAAAATTTATAATTTTATTATATATTATACTCATAATTAAGTATTTAAAAATTTAAATTTTATAATTTTATTTTACTTTATACCTCTGAACCCACGAAGGCTTAGGATGGTTGGTGGGCGAGCACGGTTGAGAACCTCCATCCAGGGTTTGAATCCCCTCTATTACGAGCTCGCCTCTTCAGTGACGCAAAATAAGTGTGGGTCCGATACTTGTGGATGGCCTCATTAGGTTCCGCTTACGCCGCCAAAAGTTCCTTTTAAAGTAACATCGGGTGGATATCTCGTTAAAAAAAAATTATACCCCTAAGATTAATACAATAAATAAAAGGAATTTTTACATACAAAACACTTAAAACTATTGAAAATACATATTTAACACATAAACTTCTATATTTAATAATATACCACCTAAAATTCTCTTTTCCTTCTATTCTACCACTCCATTGAAGCATTGAGATAGTTGTATTCACTATGAAAGTATGCCATTGACGGGGAAGATAGCCGTTGATAGTTATTTTTGACGGAAGGTTTAAAGGGAATGTTAGAATTGATTAAAATAAGGATTTTAGGTGGTATATTAGTAAATATAAAAATTTAAGTGTTAAATATATATTTTTAAAAATTTTGGCTGTTATGCATGTAAAAATTCATAAATAAAATAACTCGACTTTCAAAAAAATTAAAATTAAAATATATTAAAGGCTACAGTTGGGTATCCTATCCCTTACGTAGATAAGGACCAGTCTACCTAAATATCTCCTCTTAAAAGGATTCCGACATGTAATTTCTAGACCAAACCGGAGAGCTCACGGGCAGACCAATCTCTCTCATCATTAATGCGGCGCCTGCTGGGGACGACGATGGTTGCTACGCCGCCAGCTCCGTCCAATCGGAGCATCACCGCTGGCGCCGGCACCGGCGCCCCCGACTCGAACTTCGACACCAACATGGTAATAATCCTGGCGGCCCTTCTCTGCGCCCTAATCTGCGCCCTGGGGCTAAACTCAATCGTTCGATGCGCCCTACGCTGCGGTCGGCGACTCACTTTCGAAACCACGGAGGCAACCGCGACTCGCCTATCGGCTACGGGGCTGAAGAAGTGCGCTCTGAGGCGGATCCCAGTGGCGATCTACGGATCCAGCGCGAATATTCCGGCAACGGAATGCCCGATCTGCCTTGTTGAGTTCGCCGACGGAGAGAAGGTCCGGGTTCTTCCGAGCTGCAACCACGGCTTCCATGTTCGATGCATCGACACGTGGCTTTCTTCGCACTCTTCGTGCCCTATCTGTCGCCACAGTCTTCTCGATAAGTCCATAGCCGCCGCCGTCTGCATCGCCGTCGCCGGAAGAGCAGTTGAGGAACGGCCTCCGGACACGGACGGGAGCGCGCCGGCGGCGGCGGAGGTGGAGGTGAGTTAAGGGTTTGTGATTGGTACGCTAGGGCTTAATCGCTTTAGTTAAAAATTCTGTTATTAGAAATGATTAAGGAGATGAGTGAAAGTAAATGTGTAATTATTGTAATAACAAAAATATTTATTTATAAAGTTTATTATGAGTATTATATCAGATTTTATTGTACAAATTTATTTCTTATCATAATTTTTTTTAAAAGAAAATAAATTATAGCTAATTAGCAGTGTGATAGTTTTGAAAAAATATAAAAAATTGTCTTTAACTAATTTTAATTTTGTTAATTTTATCAGGAATTGATAGATATATTTTTATAATAATAGAATTTTTTTTATTCATTTTTTAATTATGTATTTAGAAATATAAATAAGTGAATATTAAGCAATTTCTTATTATATTTAGTTATTTACTTTAAATCTCAATTATTCGCAAATTTAGATCAAAGTAAAATATATAGATGAGAACAAAGTATCTTAGATGTTAATTTCTTGAAATTTATTTAATTTAATAAGGTTAAACTTTATTTTAAAGTTTTATTTTTTATCAAAATTGTCATAAAAAATAATTTAATTTAATATTAAAATTAAAAAATATTTTTAATAAATATTTATCAACTCAAAATAAAAATAATTATTATTAATATTATATCACTAAAACAAATCTACGAAGAGAATAAGATGACTTCTTTAGCGCCTTGTTTGGCTTTTTATTTATCGAAAATATGGATTAAAATATTCTTTATATTTTCATTAGGAATAGGTCATTAAATTTATATTAAGATAAATATTCTATTAATTTGTTTAATTATTTATAAATTTTATTAATTTCAAAATAATTCAACTGTGAGATCTCTTTTGACCGTTTTTTTTCTTATATTTAATGGAGAAAAAAAATTACTGCTAAAATTATAGTTCTTGTGAATGCTAAATAACTTAATTATAAAGTATTATGAATTTAAATTTTGGTTATATCGAATTTAGATTTTAATATTTAAAAATTTTTCAAAAATAAATATATAATATTGATTTTTTTTTTTAAATTATCCTATGGAGCTCAAATCTCAAAGCAAATTTTAATGAGAAAATTTTGAAATTAAATATGGAGCCATTTAAACTCCGATTCAGCAAACTAATAGTTGAATTGAATGTCTCTAATAGACGAATATAAAGACACTGAAATCAGTTCAATTAAAACCCAATTGTGTTCAAACTTGGGATTTGAAGTATATTTAAAAGTTTAAATGCATAAATTTGTTGATAAAACGATATTTAAATATAACATTCTTATAATCGTATGCTTTATGATGCTGAATGTTGGCCATTAAAAGAAAAGCATAATATTAAGTTAAGTGTGGCAGAGATGAGGATGCTCAGGTGGATGAGTGGCTTTACCCTTAGAGATAGGATATGAAATGAGCATATACATGAAAAGGTTGGAGTAGCTCCAGTAAAAGATAAGATTAGAGAGAGTCGTCTTAGATGATTTGGTCACATAAAACGGCGGCCTTCCAATGATCCGGTTAGGAAAGTAGATGAATTAGATTTGACTTATGTTAAGAAAGGTAGAGGCAGACCTAAAAAGACTTTGTTAGAAAATATTAGGAATGATCTTTCTTTATTAGATTTAAACGAGAATTTGACCTTTAATAGGACACAATGGAGAAAAAGGATTCATGTAGCCGACCCCACGTAGTGGGATAAAGGCTTGATGTTGTTGTTGTTGTTTATTCTTATAATCGAATCAAGCAGCTCGACCAGATCTGAATGCTTTTTCTTATTGTGAGATTTGAATTCGGATGCATATTAATTTATTAATTCATATTTTCATAAAAATTATGATTAAAATTCACATAAAAAATCAAATTAAATTTTTTTTGTTTGATTATAAAGCTGAAATGAGGGCTTCTGTACGGCTTCCAATCATTGGTCGAGCTGTCATGGTCTTATCTGCAGCCCAAGCAAAAAAGCTAAAGCTAAGAATTCACATATGCTCTTATTGTTGTCACCTCACTCTCATTGCTTTCCATGATTCTCGTTGCTCATCTCCTTTCCTCTTATCCCACCTAACTATGATTAGAAAAAAATATTTGTCATATTCTAAGGTGATTATTTGATCTCACACCATGACAAAAAAAAAAAAAAAATCAAAATCAAAATTAAATTTTTTTGAACGTGCAAATGAAGATAAAATCAAAATTGATAAATTAGTTTAATATAAGAGTCATTTATATGCTTTATATATATATACAAATAGATATTTACTTAAATAATACTTAAAATATTAATATCTACATATTTAACATATGAATTTTCATATATGGCTCTATTAACAAGAGTTAATGGATTTTGTCGAACACTAATCTGACACTAGTTGAACATGGATATATTTCACATTTCTTTCCTTCACACGTTATTGAAATACATTCTCCAAGCCAGTTGTTGTTGTAAACTTTTCTCTCATTAAAAAGTCAATGGCCCCGTTGATGCCTTTCATTAGTGATCTCCTACCATGAACCTCTCTCTCTCCTTTATATGTTGATCTTGCCAATGCATTCGCTAATGAGTTGTTGCAAACCCCTTTCTCATTCAAATGTCTTCCAGTTGCGTCAGTGTCTTCCTCTGGTGAGTTGTCATAATCCTCTTCTTCTTCACATATTGTTGGTTATGTGCATGTTTTTTACTGATGAGCTAACATTATAGACCCCTCTTATCCTTCATGTATTGCCAATCTTGGGTACGCCTTCCTTGAACAATCTAATGTCACAGACCCCTCTTTTCCTTCAAATATCATATGTCTCATTTGCATCTTGTGTAATTATGTCACAACCCAACACAATTTGATCATAGATATAACAAATTATATCGTGTTGAGTAGTGACAAGCTAACCCAAGATTTAAGTTTTAAGATTATTTTTTTAGATTTTTCTGTAATTTAAATTAACCACAAAACTAATAGTTAACTTTTAGTAATCAGAAAAATAAACTCAATCACAAATTTGGATTATTTTCATTCATCACCAAAATGTTTGTACAATGACTATACATTTATTAAAATGCATGGCTACAAAGGAAAGCAAATAAATAAATGAATAACTATGACTGAACAAAAAAAAAATATAGGTACAGGCTCAGACAAATCAAAATTTGAGACTTTCTCCTTTCCCTAACTTGAAACAAAAATATATAATACGTGTGAGCCAACACAGCTTAGTAGGTCACACTCACTAATCTAAGTTTTTAAATATTTAACTAAAATTAAAGACTGTTCATAAGAAACTTATCATAGTAAGCATACTATTAACTGCAAATAACTGATATAAGACATATTATACACAACAAGAACATCAAGGCTTTATCCCACTACGTGGGGTCGGCAACATGAATTCCTTTTTCTCCATTGTGTCATGTTAAGAGGTAAATTCTCATTTAAATCTAATAAAGAAATGTCATTTTTAATATTTTCTAACCAAGTCTTTTTAGGTATGCCTTTACCTTTCTTAACATAAGCCAAATCTAATACGTCTACTCTTCTAATTGGTTCATCAAAAGGGTGTCATTTTATGTGACCAAACCATCTAAGGCGACTCTCTCTAATCTTATCTTTCACTGGAACTACTCCAACCTTTTCACTTATATGCTCGTTTCATTTCCTAACACTAAAAGTAAAGACACTCATCCACCTGAGTATCCTCATATGTGCAACACTTAAACTTAATATTATGTTTCTCTTTTAATGGCTAACTTTCTACATCATAAAGCATTACAAATCTCGTCATCATCTTATAGAATTTTTCCTTAAGTTTGAGAGGGGCTTTTCTATCACACAACAAGCCCGATGCATTCCTCCACTTCAACCATCCAACTTGAATTCTATTAATAATATCCAAATCTATTTCACAATCAATCTAAATAATAGGTCGAAGATATCTAACACGTGTACTCTTATTAATGACTTGATCGCCCAAAGACATAATCCTCCCACTAGATCTATTTCTACAAAAATTACACTTCATATATTTGATTTTATATCTATTCAAACAAAAGCCTTTAGACTCTAAGGTTGACCTCCATAGTTAAGTTTACCAACAATTCTCTCTCTAGTATTATCAACAAGAAAAATATCATCATAAAAAAAGCATACACCAGGTACAATCTCTTGTAAATGTCTAATGAGAACATCTATGACTAAAACAAAAAGATATGAGCTTTAGGCTGATCCTTGAGGTAATCCAACTAAAATAGGAAAATACTTGATAAATCCACCTTATGTTTTAACACATAACCATTTATGCATATATGTATCATTAATGACTTGAATATAAACATTATTAACCCTTTTCTTTTCTAGAACTTTCCATAACACTTCTTTTGAAACTTTATCATGTGCTTTCTCTAATTCAATAAATATCATATGTAGATCCTATTTATTCTCTCTATACTTCTCTGTCAAACATCTCATTAAATGTATAACTTTCATAATAGACCTATCCGGTATGAATCCAAATTGAGACTTTACGTGTTATATATGAAAGTATCATGAAATATAATGATATGTATTTAAACCCTCCTAGATTTAAATGAGAATTTAACTTTTAATAGGACACGAGAAAAATAATTTCATATGATGGACCCCACGTAATAAGATGAAAATTCTTGTTATTGTTATATTAGGTATATAGAGTTGTGTGATATGCATGAAAGTTAAATTTTGCTATAATATATTTATTAAAAAGAACTCATCGATTTTTCTATGAGAAAAAAAATTGAAGTACATTGTACCCGTTGATTCATCTGTCGCCCTATTCAATGTGCTTGCGGCACTAAGTATGTGGCCCACCGACGAACGGGCCCAATCCATGGAACCAATTTCGTTTATATGATGACATTTGTCGATCTCAGCTTAAATGCTTGAGATAGACCTGTTAATTTCGGGTCACGGGTCGGGTTCGGGTCGAACCCGAAATTGACCTGACACTATTCAGGTTTGGGTCGGCCTGACCCTTTTTTTAAAACAGGTCGATTTTCTGGACCCGAACTTGAGACGCTTCGGGTTCGAGTCAACCCGACCCGACCTGCAAATGCAACAACACCTGCATCGGCGAGTCGGTAGGAACACTGGGCCGACGACCAACGGCAATTTCAGCAAACTTATAGTCAAATTGAACATCTCAAAGGGACGAACCGAACAGCACCAAAATTGGTCCAACCCAAGCCCAAATGGGTCCGAATCGGGGGCCCGAACTACATTTGGAAGGATTAAAGCATTATTTGGATAATGAAATGATATCCAAATATGGCATGCTTATAGTCAAATCGAGCGTCTCGGCGAGACGAATCCAACGAGCCCTAGATCTTTGAATTCCGACACTGTTAAGGCACTTAAACAGTTGAAAAACTCTCTAAGATCGGGAGAATCAATACGAGCCATCCGATGGAGCACTCTGAACCTGACCCGGATCTTCTCTAGATTTACGGGGTGTGCCACTCATGAAAATCTATAAATAGACCCCCACTCTTTACATGAGGGGGACCTTTGGCTTGAGATTTAAGAGAGCTCTGAAGCTTCAAGAGCTCTAGAACCACCGCCCGGCCGCCGCCTGCCGCCGGACCATCTCCTGTAGCCGGACTTCAGCCGAGACGAAACTTCATCGGACCACCGCCAGGCCACCGCCTGCAGCCGGACTGCAGCCCAACCTTCGTTGGACTACCGCCCGCCGCAGGACCACCGCCCGGCTGCCGCCTGTCGCAGGACCACCGCCCGGCTGCCGCCTGCCGGACTTCAGCCCGACATTCGGTAGACCACCGCCTGGCCACTGCCTGCCGGACATAAGCCCGACCTTCGTCCGACCAACGCCCGGTGGCCACCCTGCTGTCGGACTACCGCCCGGCCGCCGCCTGTCGCCGGACTTTAGCCCGACCTTCGTCGGACCACTGCCCGGCCGCTGCCTGCCATCAGACCACCTCCCGGCCGTCATTTGCCGTCGTACCTTCGCCCGACCGCCGCCAACCATCGGACTTCAGCCCGACCTTTGTCGGACCACCGCTTGGCCACCGCCTACCGCCGGACCTTCGCCAGGCCACCGCCCGTCGCCAGACCTTCGCCCGGCCACCGCCCGCTGTTGGACATTCGTACGATCGTCTCCAGACCTTTAACTGTCTCTCCAAATTACTGTAATTAGACCGCCTCTAAATCGAGGGACGGGTCAACCCTTGTAATTCACTCAAGTTTAGTGGAATCTTTTCACCTGGGCGAGGCCCCATGGTTTTTCACTCTTCGGGTTTTCCACGTAAAAAAGATCGGGTGTCTTAATCTCTCTCTTTATGCTTGCGTGCTGGATCTTCGTACAATGCTAAGACGCCAAACTTTATTTTTCTCTATCGTCGCGAATATTCCTGGATGCAACAATGTTATTTTTTTCAGCTTTATAATGAATTTTATAAAATATTACAGAGATCCCAAATATATCCTAAAATTTAAATTTATTGAATTTATATTAAAATTAGTGTTATTTATGATATTTTTGAAGGTCATTGAAAAAATAGAATAATGATTATGATAGACTTTAAAATTGTTTGATTTATTTTGAGATAATGAAATATAAATTATTTATCACTTACACTAGTTTGAAAGCAGATCTAAGGGCATTATAATCCATTATGATAATTTTTTTTATCAAGATATGTAAAAAATTTCATTAGTGTACTAATCTCCGTATAAACTCAAAAAATTGAAACTAGTCATGATTTATTTTATATTATAATATTTTGAAACTTTTTTTTAGCTCAAAGTTAAAGAAGTTGATGGTGAGCAATTTAGGCGTGGAAACAGTCTCTCTTTTGAAGATGGACAAAATATAATTATGAAATACATAAATAAAGCCAAAATTATTTTGGATGCTACTATTCATTGTGCTATGAGATCAGTGCATATCTTTAATATCATATATTGCACTAATCTTAACATAAAATGAACATCATCAAATCCCATCCTGACATGATTTACATACATGTAGTTTCTTTTCATTCATAATTGTGTTGTTGAAAAATGGCTAAAATTGTTTTTGTACTTTGTGCCTCCTAAACTCACAAAATATAAGCAATCAAACTTATGGATGTCAAAACGGGTTGAAAGGTTGGGTTTCGGTTGACCCGAAATTAACATAACCCAAACTCAACCATTTAAAAAACGGGTCAAAACACTAACCAAAACTCGACTCCCAAGTAACTCAAATGAACTTAATCCAACCTGTTAACCCATTTTGCTTTAAAACTTTTTTAATAACTTATTAAATATAAAATTTAAAATGTTTGACAAAAAATAAGAAGACTATATCAATAAATAAGAAATTAAAAGAAAAAATATATTAAACAGGCAGTTTTTAGATCAAAATGGGTTTGTGGGTCAACTGAATCCAATCCGTTTAATAAATGAATGAAAAAACCTAATAAAAAACCACCCTATTTATCAAATAAGTCAACTCAAACCCGAACTTTTTCAGAACAAATTGAATGATCGATTCTTTTATTAACTCCCCTAGCCGAACGAGCAATTATTACATCCGGTCACCGAATGCGTTCAGAAACCAATAACCACGCGTTATGTCATCTAAAACTCGGTATTGAGCACTCTGTATTGCTCGGTATACATTCAGATACGTTCGAATTTGACCGGACGTAATAATTGCTCTAGCCGAACTGATTTTTAATTTATAATTGGTACTCTGCCTCGAATCTGGAATAAAGAAAACAAAGAACCTCTAAAAGCAGCCAATAATATTATTTCTGCTCCATCCATTCATTACAATGTTCTCCACCTTGTCAAATATAGATGCGCACACTGTGTTGAAGGACAGAGAAGTTCTCCTAAAGACCAAAAGGAAACTATAACGGTACACAAATATAAATTTGAAAACTATAAGAATATTTGGACGGTAGATGATCCTCTGATGGGAATGGACGGTGAATGATCATCTTGATTGAAAGGTTTTTGAGTCAATTAAGATAAATTCACACGCATATCACATAGACAAACTTCAAATATAAGAAGAAGCCGAAACCATCACTCTTTCAATTTGTTGTTATATCAAATGTTAAATGAGCTTTATCCGATTGTGCAATTCAACTAAAAATTATTAATAATGTCTTAGGCTGCGTTTGGGATGACTTTCTTCTTACTTTCTAAAACAGCTTTTTAGTACAAAAATTTCTTGAAATTTGAAATTTTGATACTAGAAAGCCATTTTAAAAAGCAGTACAAAAACTGTCTCAAACGAAGCCTTGGTCTCTTATGATCCATTTGGAACAGCTGCAATTTTTTGTGAAGATGTTTCCAAAGTAACTATGGAGAAATTAACATTTTTGAGAGATGCGGTAGAAAATAATTTCATAATACAAAATTTGTTTTAAATCAGTAAAAAGATAATGAAAAATCTTTTGAATAACAAAGATAAATGTTTAATTAAGATTTGAAGAATGTTGGATCATCAATCAAATTTTTATAGGATAAATAATCATTTAAAAATAATTATCATATTTAAGTTTTATATATATATTTTTTCACATAATTGAGATTTTAGGTTTAACACAACTCAAATATACGTAAAGACTAAGCACGTACGGATCCTTGGAATGTAAACAAATAGGCTTTGAGGCACTCATTCTCTCTCTAAAATATTGGAGGGGTTGATATATCTTATGTAACCTCTATTAACTTTAAAATTGGTGATAAAAAACTTATGAAACTTATGAAAGAAAGAGCATCTCTTTCATTTGATGAATTGTTTTTCATCACACATTTTACATTAAAATTTAGGTTATGCTAAGGATCAGTATTTTTCAATTATAGAGATTTAGGTTTCGTTTGAGACGGCTTTTATATTGCTTCTTAAATCGAAGTTTTAGTACAAAAATTAAAATTTTTGTACTAATACTCTTTTTTAAGAAACAATAAAAAAGTCATCCCAAACGAAGATGTTTTGGGATGACTTTCTTATTACTTCTTAAAATAGCTTTCTAGTACAAAAATTAAAATTTTTATGCTAGAAAGCTGCTTTAAGAAGCAGTTAGAAAGTTGTCCCTTTCTTACTATTTTCTAAAACAATTTTTTAGTACAAATTTTTTTGCACTAATAATTTATGTATTAAAAAATTAATTTAAGAAGCAGTAATAAAACTGTCCCAAACGAAGCCTTAGTGTTCGTTTGGGTTGATTATAGCTTTTTGTAAAGGTGATTAAGAAAATGTTGTGGGGAAAATAATTCTTTAAGAGTTGCTATAAAAAATGCTTCCTAATACATAAATTTCTTGAAAATATTTTTTTTAAAAAAGTTGTCTAATAGAAATTACAATTACGGTCTGAAAAATAAAATAGTAAGAAAATTATTTTAAATGAAACCTTACAAACATAAATCTCAAACTAAAAGGCAATAAGACATTATTTATAGATGTTATTAAAAGAAATGGAAGAGCAGAAAATTCTATAAGTTATTTTTCACAAACTCACAAAGAGTAATACTCGTTTGGAACGATTTTTTTACTGTTTTTGAAGAAGCTTTTTATTATCAAAATTTTTTAATTAAAAATTTTTATGCTAAAAAACTATTTTAAAAAATAGTAAACAGTCATCACAAAGAAAGCTCAAGTAATCACCAATATTTTGCCATAGAATTTGAGGCAGAAATCACGAGAATAATCGAAATTTTTGAGTACTGCTGCGTTCCTCAAATAAATTTGTATAATAATCATTCAGATTAATTTATTTTTTTTAAGGTGAATCAATTAAGTGAGAAAAATATTATATTATTCTGAAAAGTAATTTCTTTTAAGTGCCATTTGGCTTGATGAAATTGGAATGCAAAGAAAAATGAAGTGTAATATAAAATAAATACAATATATTTTAAATATTTGAAATTATTTAGATAAGAGTAAAATAAATATAGATGCATTTCTTTTTATTTGGCTTGAATTAAAAAGAATGCAACGTAAATCTCAAAAAATGATGATGCTGGCAGCCTCTGGAAGTCCGAGGGCGATAGACAATGATAGTAATGATGATGGTAGTGGCAACAATGGTGTTCGCATGGTTGTGGAGGCAAGTGGCAGTGGTTGGTTATGACAATGATGATCGGTGGGTGATAACTGGTCAATGGAGGTAATTGGTGGCCAACAACAGCGGAGGTGGTGTTTGACATTGTCAATAGTAGAGAATTTGCAGTATTTTTCGATATCGACTAAATCTAACGATTTTCAAGTACATCAAAATTTAACAAGATAATGCATTCAAAATACTTCAAAAGTTTACTCTACAATCATCTTACTTAAAGACTAAATATCAGTATTTTCAAAACCCTAATATTTATATTACTTCAAACCCTTTTGCTTCAAATGAAATAGCCCTTAATTAATCTAAAATCTGGGTCAAACTAGCTGGCTTCCAAAATCTGCCGGCGTCCTGTTGTGTCTTCTGGCAACCATGCAATCATGCGTGCAAAACGAAGCAAATGGAAGAAAGGCGAGCTAAGGCCCTCGTTATATCAAATAAGAAAAACGTTTGAAAGTAGTTTCATTGAAATAGAAATATTTCCAGGAAAATTTGCTTAATTTGATTCTTGTTTGCAAACTAAAGCGTTTAGAACAAACTAAACAATGATAAATATAGTAATTATAAAACCTTCTAGCTGTTCGACTTGTTGGTTCTTCTGCTAGGACCGGAGGGAGGAACAGTTTGTCCTCTGGGGAGAAGATTGAGGAGCAGGGGGCGATACCTGTCAGCAGGTTCAGGCTTCAGAGGCTCGTCGGGAACCGGAGCGCAGCTCGCCGGCGGGTCTTCTAAACTTCTTGGTGAAAGTATTATGTTAACAAAAGACTGGACTTTCTCGCCCCGGCCGTTCATTTGCCTGGCAGAGGATAGATGACTGCTCAAGCTGAATAGGAGGAAGAGGAAGACGAGGAAAAAGGCCCGAGCTTGGTGAAGAGAATGCATTGAAGAAGTTGAGAGAGAGAGAGAGAGAGAGAGAGAGAGAGAGAGAGAGAGATAAGAGAAGAATGTTTGCAGAGAGGGGAGGTAGAGATGAGGGGCATGTGGAAGGTTATATTGCTTGGAGTGCAAATATTAATATTTAAAAACAAGATAGTCGTGGCGGAGGGAAAAGAGGGAGTTGGGGTGATTTGTAAGAAAAATGAGAAAAAAATAAAAAATTTGCATTAAGAGTGCTGTGAAAATCTTGAAGGAAGAGAGAGATTTTTTTGAAATCTACCTTGTCTAGCAATAGCAACTACCCTTCTCCTCCCACCAAACGTCACCTTGCAGCTGCACCTCACGGTAGCTTCCATGCTTTCTTCCTGGACCGAAAGCCACACACTCTTGGCTGTTTCCACCGAGAGAGAGAGAGAGAGAGGGAGAAATAGCTCACAGAACACAAATTTTTATTGATTTGGTCTCGAGAATACAAACCCCGGGGCAAGCCTATCTACCTATGAACTATATAGAGACATAAGCAAGAGCAACTTAACCTATTTGTTAACAAATAACAGATAAGTCTAATCCTATTACAATGAAGAAAACTATTTAACTAAAATTGGATCAAATATTAACAATCTTCAACTTGGTCCAATTTTATCATGTATTAACACAAAAATGGTGACCATGACAGGAGCACTGAATCTAGATTTATTAATTTCATGAATGTGTTGTCGATGCAACCAACACATATACTGAATCATATCCATCTGAATTTGGTGCCACTGCTAAGTTTGCATCTTCTTTGAGCCGAGATCCTTGCTATTTTTCTCTGTCCGGGCAGTTCCTTTTGATGACATGCCCATCTTTATGACAATGATAATACTTCTTGGATGTCTCCGACTTCAACTTAAATCATCTATGATGGCTTTTATTGGATCTTTGATAATCACTTCCTCTTGCTAACAACACTAGCTTCCTCTTTCTTCTCTTTTTAATTTCTAATTTTCTTTAATTTCTTTTGACATTATAATTGATTTAACTTCAATCATAGTAAGTATTTATTTGATCTTGAGAAAGAGTTCACTGAACACAAATTTTTATTGATTTGATCTTGAGAATAGAGACCCCGAGGCCAACCTATCTACCTATGAACAATATAGAGATATAAGCAACTTGACACTGATATGGTGTCTTGCATAGCAACTTAGCCTATTTATTGACAAATAATAGATAAACCTGATCCTATAATAATGAAGAAAGCGATTTAACTAAAATTGGATCAAATATTAATAATCTTAACATTGACCCAATTTTATAATGTATTAATAGAAAAATGGCCAGATTTATTCATCTTCTGAATGTGTTGTTGATGCAACCAACACACCTGCTTAATCATATTTATATGAATTTGTTGCCACTGCTAAGTTTGCGTCTTCTTTGAGCCCAACTCCTTGCCATTTTTCTCTATTCGGGCAGTTCCTCTTGAAATGCACTTCTTTATGACAATGATAATACTTCTTGGATGTCTTCGACCTAGACTTAAATCATCTATGATGGCTTTTATTGGATCTTTGATCTTCACTTCCTCTTGCTAACAACACTAGCTTCCTCTTTCTTCTCTTTTTAATTTCTAATTTTCTTTAATTTCTTTTGACATTATCATTGATTTAATTTCAGTCATATTAAGTATTTATTTGATCTTTGAGAAAGAGCTCATTGAACACAAATTTTTATTGATTTGTTATTGAGAATATAGACCCTTGGGCCAGCCTATTTACCTATAAACTATATATAGACATAAGCAGCTTGACACTGATATGGTGTCTTGCAGAGTAACTAATATCTATCTGTTGACAAATAACAAACATACCTAATCCTATAAACACTGAAGAAAACTATTTAACTAAAATTTGACCAAATACTAACAAAGAGCTTTAGGTTTGAAATCTTAATTTGATTATTTTTTTATTTAGGTTGACCTAAAAATTTAAAATTGACTTGATTTTCATTTGCGTTATGATTAAATATGTCATATTTGGATTAGACAATATGTGAGTTAAATGGGTCATGTGGATATAATATATATATATATATATATATATATATATATATATATATATATATATATATATATATATATATATATATATATATATATATATATATATATATATATATATATATATATGATCCACATAATAAACTTGTTAAACTGATATCAGTTAGTTATGTGGGTTTGGGTCGAATGGGTTTTGATTGAACATATTAGCCCATTTATACAAAGGGTTGTTGGGCTAACCATATTCGTATTTGGCTAAATCTAACGTATCAACCCAAATTGACACCCCTATTTAATAATCTTAAAATTTGCAATGAGGATAAGGCTACACATGATATCCAAGGGTTGCACAAATCTCAACACAAATGAGGATAAGACATTCTTACATGAATTTTTTTTCTAGATAAATATCTGAGTGTAAAATAATTATTTAAATAATAAAATATATCATTAATATATATATATATAATATTATATTTACCTTAAAAATAATAATTTCTACTTATTATTTTGAAGTAGAAATAATATCACATACTTTTTTTATTAATATTTTATATTTTATTTAATATCTTATCATTTAAATTAAATATTTCACCCTCCTTAAGTCGTCCGCATAATTTCTAAAATTTCCATTGTCCTATGCATTATAAATGACAAAACAGCTCATCATCAAGTAGAATAATAGGACACAAATGGGAAATAGATTGGGGATAAAAATTCAATAAGAAATCTTCAATGTGGAAAGTCTCTTAAGAAAAATATCATATCATATTCTTTTATATAAAGTTTTATTTTATATGTAAGAACTTATCTCTATTAAAGATTTTAACTTAATAAATAAAAGTAAATCTTGTAAATTTGTTCATATTGATTTGTATAATCATCAGTATATTTATGTATTTATGATAAGAAATTATTCACATATTAGTTTTATATTTATTTTTCTGTTTTCTTTCTTAGAATATCTTCTTAGAATACATGATGCTTTGTTTTTTTTTACATGATGCTTTGTTATAGTAATATTTCAAGGCTTGAAGCTATAAATTAGGGTTAAAGAGTTTAATTATAATTCATCAAATCATATAAAAATGAAAGAGCTGATTAGAGCGTCAAAAAATGGAGTTTAGAAATGATCAAAACTAACCATAATCAAATCGGAGATGAGAAAAAATTGGTTGCATAAATCAAGAAAGGTCAAATTTATTTTTACTCATATTTAATAAATCCAAAGAAATTTTCGTAAATTAAGCAAAAATAGATATTATAGATTTATTTTATTGATACTAAGGACTATTAATATATAAGCCTCTATTTATAAATTTCATTTATTAATTCATCCTTTATTTAATAAAACCATTGTTAGTTCATGTAGATAAATCATGGGATGTTTATGATGTAAAATTTGGTGGGAGAATGCTTGCTTTTTAATTTTTTTTTCTTTTTTTTCTTGTTTTTTGTTGTATTTATTCTTTTATTTTCTTTTAGCTCCTCTCCTCTTGAAATCAATATTGGATACAAGATCTTTTGATTATCTTGCTAAAATTATAAAAGAGAGAAAACAATAATCATTAACATAAAATCACTTTAAGGGAAGGAAGGAGAGAAAAAATTGTGACTAAACAACTTTTGGAGTTGAAGTTTATAGTTTTTGGTGAGAGGGGTAAGTCATGATCAAGAATGAATCAAATCAAAGAAAAACACCAATAATTTATACAACACTTTGCATGAATTAAAACATAAACCTAGAGAGTAAATTCCTTCATGTTTTTCTTCTTCTTGCAACCATCGATCTCTTCAATATCTTTATGCAACAAATTGTTCCTTTGGCCACAATCATCAACAATGCTCTCGAAGGCTACATAATGGGATAGTTTTTTTTTTTTTTTTTTTTTATTTCTAATAAGAAACTAATAAGGAAGGGCTTCAACCACTCAATGAAGGACACATCATGAATGTAATTATTAAAATCCCAATTAAGCTCTTGGTTGCTATACTATACTTTATTGAACCCTTCTCATATCTTATTTGGCTTATCCTATATTAGTTTGTTCTCCCTCTAATGCACTCTTTCCTTTATTATTTTTCCTCTTATGCCTCTTTTTTTTTTTTTTCTCTGAGACTAGCCACATTAAGGAATTTAACTTGCATATGTTGGCCGCAAAGGCCTTCCCTAACTAAAACACTTAGTCTCACAACCTCTCACAATAAAACATCATTTTTTTCTTTTAAGCTCTCTTTATGTATAATTGATGTCAAGAGGGGAAGGTTTTAGTGTCATTTGAGGATAGAGGAAAGGAAGAATATCCAATTAGATTTTTAAGGTGAAGATATCATATATTAAGGAAACATAAAAAAAAAGGAAATACAAACAAGATTGAGTAAAAAATCATATTTAAGAGAAGTTAACTCTATCTTGGTAAATATCCTTTAATATGCTTGTATGATTTAGTTCCCCTCCCAAATCTTGGTATTAGATCATAAGTCCTAAATTATTGACAAAAAAGAGATAAATACTAAGTATGGGTTTGATCCCTCAGTCCATTTGAGACGATTTGTTGAAAAGATGAGTTGAATAAAGTAGTTTATTATTCAATAATTTATGAAAATAACTTTTAATAGCTTGAGGAGGGCAAATCCCCTTGATGTTGAAATTTATTATACATGAAAGAATTATAGGGGATAATAAGAGTAATTAGTAGGACCCTAAAGAGCTAGCATAAGACTTAA
The DNA here is from genome assembly GCA_022539455.1 of Dendrobium nobile. NCBI lineage: Eukaryota > Viridiplantae > Streptophyta > Magnoliopsida > Asparagales > Orchidaceae > Dendrobium > Dendrobium nobile. Next base: position 35,978,640 of record CM039728.1, on the reverse strand, counting down.
TAAGTATAACTTGAATAACTAGAAGAATATTATACATACTATAAGAGGAATGGAGGTTAAAAAGATTGAACTACAAGAAGAAGATCAACGAGAAGAAGAGATTTAGAAGCAATGAGATATCATAACAATTATAATCATGTTCCAAGTGAAAAAGACAAAATCAAGCACCATTCAAGAGCATAAAGATATAGATTTTAATCCACTAATGAAAATATAATATTCCTTGGAAGACTTGGCTATATGGTCCAAGACTATCAATTCATAGAATCATTTTCAGCACCAAGGATTATTTATTATTTCTTAAATAAAACACTATCAATCGCAATATAAGAACCTTTTTATAGATTATAATTGAACTTTATCTTTTTTTATCCTATTTGAGTTATTTTGTCTTCTTCATATTTTAAAAGATGGGCGGCCATTTTTCTTTAAAATATGACTATTCTGACTTATATCTATAAGTATTCTAGATAAGTTTTGCACTTATTTGAATAACAATAGGGATTTCAAACAAAAAAAAGAGGATTTAAATTCACTAAGATTTGATTTCATTGACTTGGGTAAATTATATACCTTACAAAATTTTATAGCTCTTTCTCCAAATGTGCATTTATTAGGCTTCAAATACATGCTATATTTTAGAGTGTGTTGAAAGTTTCTTATTACTTTACAAGAGGCTCATATTGAGAGTATTTTTGACTAAGAGCATGCCCGTATAAGCTCCATTGTCTCACACCTCATTTTTTGAAAAAAATAAAACTATTATCCATTTGCTTGATATGTATCAGTAGCATTCTTAAGCAAAATGCATTAGTGCGTGTGGCCGAGAAAAAGAATCATCCGGACATTATTTATTTTAGTTAAGGAACTGTATGTGCATGAATCACTTTTATTTGACTTCTTTCTCATTATCTTGTCCAATATCCATTGAAGATGTTATACCTTCTAAATGGATAATGTAGTATCCATAATAGCTCTTTGCATCATTTAATTTTTTTTTATTCTTTCTTTTTTAGTAGTACCTCTTATTCTTACAAAATCATTTTGTTTTGGAGTTTATGTAGAGTTGAGGAATTATAACTTTAAGTATCATCATTAACATTTCTCACTATAGGAAAGTAAATCCTTTTGAGGCGGATTTCATGACAGAATGTTGTGTGTCGAAAATGTCAACGAATTTGAGATGAAAATTTCACTGAAATTTTTAGATAAAATTTGCAGCCGAAAGTCCACCACAAATTAAATTTACGACGGTAATTTCCGCCGCAACACCGCTACTAATCCGACACAAACTATTCTATCTAATCTTGTGCATCTATTTCATTTGCTCATTCATTTGACTTTGCTCCTCTGCCCTTTCATCCTTCTCTTTGATCTTCGATTTCACCTCCGCCACTATTTGTCCTCTTATATTCTCTGGCTATTCATTTCTATTTAGGGTGTTTTGAAAGAGTTGCTAAATTACTTCCTCGCCTTCTTTGACGATGTTCCTTTTTATTGCATACAAAGTCACACCTCCTTGCCGTTCTTCTGGTTCGCATTCGAGGTTACATCCAAAGTCACACCTCCTCACCATTCTTTTGTAGCATTCAAAGTCACACCTCCTTGCCATTTTTTTGTCGCATCCGAAGTCACAGCACCTTCGCCCTCCGACGGAAGCTTAGTCGTTGCGAAGGTTTCCATTTTCTTCCATTTGCGCTCTTCTTCATCCAAATCCCATAAATCCATTTGTATGTTTTTTGACGATGATATTCTTCTTGTTGATAAGACTAGAGATGGAGTTGAAGGTAAGATTGTATTATGGAGGTCAACCTAGTAGAGTCTAAAGGTTTTCATTTGAGTAGATCTAAAACTTAATATATGGAATGTAATTTTAATAGTAATAGATCTAGTTGAGGGATTATGACTTTGGGCAATCAAGCCAGTAATAAGAGTACATGTTTTAGATATCTTGAATCTATTGTTCATAGTGATGGTGAAATAGATATGGATACTATTAGTAAAATTCAAGTTGGATGATTAAAGTGGAGGTATGTATCAGGCATGTTGTATGATATAAAAGCCCTCCTCAAACTAAGGAAAAATTCTATAACATTGTGGTGAGACCTGCAATATTTATGGTGCAGAATATTGGCCATTAAAAGAGAAATATAATATTAAATTTAGTGTTGTAGAGATGATGATGCTTAGCTGGATGAGTGACTTTACTCTTAGAGACAAGATACGAAATGAGCATATACGTGAAAAGGTTGGAGAAGCTCTAGTGGATGATAAGATTAGAGAGAGTCGCCTTAGATAGTTTGGTCACATATCATTATTGTATGGTTTAAGTGGATCGGAGGAATACATCAGGCTTGTTGTGTGTTAGAAAAGTCCCCCGTAAACTTAAGGGAAAATTCTATAAGATTGTGGTGATACATGCAATGTTTTATTGTGCAAAATGTTAACTATTAAAAGAGAACCATAATATTAACTTAAGGGTTGTATAGATGAGGATGTTTAGATGGATGAGTGACTTTACTCATAGAGACAATACAAAATGAGTATATACATAAAAAGGTTGGAGTAGCTCCAGTGGAAGATAATATTACACTACAGGAAAAACGTCATTTTCCGGCGGCCATTTTCTCTTGTAAAATGACCAAAATCTGTCGGGAATTAGCATTTCCGGTGGAAATATATTCGCCTGTAACACGCACTTCGGAAAAGACCTTCTGGCTCAAAATAATTCACCAGAAACATCTCCGGCGTCTTTTTGGCAGAATTTTTGCTGGAAAAATATTTCCGGCGGATTTTTTTTTTGTGCTGAAAGATCAAGAACAATTAAAAAAAAATTTAAACACAAATCCAAAGAGGCCACCCCCGCCCGGCCCGCCTAGGAAGCCCGCCCCAACTTGCGTGGACTGCCTTCGGCAGGGTTCGAACCTCGCTCCTATACGCGCGCAAAGCATTCCACGCCATTTACCATCTAGCCATTATAGAAAAACTGATAAGTTTGATACTTTATTTTATTTAAGTTATAACTTCTAAATATTAAAAGTAATAATTATTTTAAAAGTAAAATTTTTTAAAGATAAAAAATATATAATTTAATTTAACAATTAATTATTAAATTATTTAATTTAATTTAATAATAAATTATTAAATTATTTAACTAAATTTAACAAAATAAATAATTATAAACTTTTATTATAATTTAAGTTTTAATTTAAATCATTTAATTTTTTATTAAATAATTAAATTATAATTTAATTTATTTTATTATAATTTAAGTTATTAAATTCAACAATTTAAGTTATTTTTAAAAATATTAAATATTTAATTTAAATGATTTAATTTGACAATAAGTTATTAAAATATAACTTAATTTTTTTAATTTGCGTCAGAAATCCGTCGAAAATTCGGCCAGAAATTTCCCTCGGAAAAATCCATCGGAAAGACAATAAAAAAATATGTTGGAAATTCACCGAGAATTTTTTGTTGGAAATCCGTCAGAATTTGTGACGAATTTACTTCCGTCGGAAATTTTGTCCGAAATGAATTATTTTCCTATAGTGTTAGAGAGAGTCGCCTTAGATAGTTTGGTCACATATCATTATTATATATCTTAATTATATAAGATGTTATCTAAAAAAAAATTATGATTATAATTATACATAAATAACATTAAATTGATACAAATCTCATTGTTTGATTGTAGGAATTTATAACTCAAGTGTGTTATAGATATTCGAATTCATTGAAGTTTGATGTACAATCGATTGTTGCCTGGACGTCAGATGTTAATAGATGAATTTTTTAATAGAGTGAATTTTTTATCTAGGTTGACTGTCAATTACCTTCCCCTTTATATCCGAGGTATTGTTTCTTTGTCCCTATTTCAAACAAGAAATCTAGCCTACCTCTCACCAAATCAAATTATTGTTGATTTATATCGCAGTTGATTCTTACTAGAATATTGGTATTAGACTTCACATAATGAGTATGAGCCTCATTTTGATTCTCAGTGTGACTCATCTATAAGTTCTAACATAGTTGAGGAAGACAAAATTATAATATTTGAGGACTTGGTTTATGATGCAATTGGACCATAATTTCAATAATATACAGAAGAGTCCTTGAATAAGGAGGCACAAAATTGCTATGATTTATTGCACGCTGCAAAACAACTAATTTTGAATGAGTGTACTAATCACTCAGTGTTATCTATTTCAGTAAAGATGTTAAGCATAAAGATAGAATATAATAAATCCAGAGAATACTTTAATTAATTTATTGGCCTACTTAAGGATACTAACTTGACAGATAATATAATTCTAATATATTTATACCAAGTTAAAAATTTTCTTTTCAAACTTAGTTTGTTAGCTATAAAAATAGATTATTGTGTTAATGGATGCATGTTGTACTATGGGTACAATTTGTTAGAAATTGTTGTCATCATTATAATGGGCCATGGTTTAAACTAAATTCTGGAAAAAAAAGTAGAAGTATTTGTCACTCAGTCGATTGTTTTACTTACCCATCATTCCTAGATTGTAACATTTATAAGAATAAATTTTGCATGTCATTATTATAACATGCAAAGGTTTATAGTAGTTTCTTCTAATTTGTTATATACAATGAGATTTCTACTGGTTGTTGGAGCATGATATATAATAATAATAATAAATTTTGAGAAACATGAAGCAACTCGCCTGCAAGACATATTTACATACATTAGGATGACAGATGAGCGACCGCTCTAGATTGGAGAGAGTGTATAGGCTGAGCTCAACAGTGCTTGCGGCAGCCTAAATTATACAAAAAGATAGTCTTCTTCTACCTCCAGCTACTATGTAAATAGTTAGGAGAGTTGTATAGCCAATAGGTTGCTAACTTGATAGTAGAGTTAGAACATGTCCGAAAATTACAAGTGGACATGTACATACTGATACTGAATGAGTTTCAGAGATTAAGAGAGCATATTAGTAAAAATGAGCCTATGCATATATTGGCCGAGCAGGAGAGTGGGGATATGGATTCTACTTAGATTTCTTTTTAGATTTTTGATACATTTTGCTTTTTTAATGTATAAAAACTATATTGACTTTAGCAGTATTGTATTAATTATAAAACATTTGAATTGTGATTATTTATTTTAGCAGTTGGATTGTGATTATAGTACATATTGTTTCTTATATTTATTTTAGAGTGTTTACTAAAATATTAGCATTATTAACTACTATATTTAGCAATAATAACTACTGCTTTTAAATTGCTTGTATTGTGATTGTTGAAAAGCTGAATAATGATATTAGGTACTATTTTTTTTATTAATGTTACATGCTTCCGACAAATATGTGGCAAAATTTTTGCTGTGAATAACAAAATGACGAAGTTATATTATACATTGCGGCGGAAAATTCCATTGCAAATTGTGGCAAAAATTTCACAACAATTTGCGACGGAAATATCCATCATTAATTTTGTCGCCAATGGTGGCGGACAAGCCGCCATAAGATCGCCACAAATTACGGCGATATTTTTGCTACAAATTAGTTGTAATTTGTTGTGGAATTAGCAATTGCTAGTTAAAATGACCCCATCATTTTTTTACTTTAACTCCATTATAAATCCACCGTAAATTCGTCCCAAAATATTTGCAATTGATATTTTTCGACGCAAATACTTTTCTGACACAACTTTTAGTTTCAGAATGTGTTTCGCTACAAAGCTTAATCTGCGATGGATTTTGCTAGTTTCATGGTTAATTTTTCCGCTAGAAATGGCATACCTTCTTACAGTGTCTAATGGTTCCCATGTAAGAATATCTCAATTGTTATGAATTAATTAAATTACATTAATTTATAAGTCACTTTTGCTAAGTTGTCCTCTTCCATGAGAGCTTCCTTCACTATGCTAGTTGGTTCAATTATGGACTGCCTTTTAGCATCCTCAACATGGAGTCCTAAGCTAATAATATATTTTCTTTTAACAGTGGTAATTCTTCATTAATAAAAGGTTTTGCCACATCCTAAATTCAAAGAGACTAGTTTAAAAATGGTAAGAAGTGACTATCAAAGAAGAAGCTTGCATAAGGAGCAACTTTTGGTATTCTTTTTAGATGGCCTATATCTAAGAGAAAAGGGGTCTTGAAACAAATCTCATATTAAAAAAGAGTAAATATCATTATAGGTGTACTTCAAAAGAACCTAATAATTTCTTGGATTAGAGAAAAGTGGATAACAAAGGGCAACAAAGTCTAACATAGTCATGTGGCAATCAATAAGAGATATATTAAAATATATATCAAAGGGTAATTAAAGATGGTAAGAAGTGATCATCAAGAAGGAATCTTGCATGAGGAGTAACTTCTCATATTCTTTTAAGATGACATATTTCTAAGAAAAAGGGGGTGTTGAAACAAATCATATTAAAAATGAGTAAATATTTTTATGTGTAGTTCAAAATCGCATAATAATTTCTTGGATTAGAGTGGAGGGAGGTGGATAAAAAAAGGGCGACAAATTCTAACATAGTATTGCGGGAATATATTAAAGATAGGCTAAACTATATATCATAGAGATTTTTTTTGTGAAAAAATAAAGGAAAGCAAACACAATTTTTTTAGCTCTGGTGGATTGAAGCCTCGTATGGACAGAAGCCCCTTAGTTAATTATATCTTAAATGTGATTTCTAAAAATACCATAAAATTAAGAATGTTAAACATAAGAATAAAATCATTCAACAAAATAAAGTAATAAAATAATAAATTAAATTTTCATTTAACTAAGCAATATTAAAATATTCTTGAGACTACAAACTAAAAGATTTTTTAATATTGATGATTTTCACATATAGCATCAATGTTTAATAAGAAAATTACATGTTTGAATCATAGGATTTTAAAATTGACATCTAAAGATTTTTTTACAAGTATCAAATCATGTTAGATCAAATACAGGTAGATGATTGATAGATTGTTCAAGGGGATATGAAAATTTTGAAATTTTGTATGACACAAGCATCCAAACTCTAGGATGTTAAATAGAAAATAAAATATATGCATTGATAACAACTATTAGAAGCAGGGGTGTCAATATTTGACATGACAAGAAAATCCGACCTGGACCCGACCCGATTTCAAAATGGGCCAGGTTCGGGTTCCTGGATTCGACCCGTTTGAAAAACGGGTCGGGTTCGGGTTGACCGGCTGGGTCAACCCGCGAACCCATTTAACTTGAACTGCCTGTGCTGCCCCGCTTGCTCGCGAAGCTACCCCGCCACACGCACCCACGTTTCGGGTCCCGTGTCGGGTCGGGTTAACCCGGCAACCCGCCGGGTCAGGTTTGGGTTTGGATTTTCGACCCGTTTATCTACCCAGGTCGGGTTAGGGTCGACCCGTTTGAACCCGGGTCAATTCCGGGTTCGACCCAAACCCGACCCGTGACCCGAAATTGACACCCCTAATTAGAAGCATTCAATCTTAATAATTATATGTTAGTTTAAGGCAATCAAAAGGAGATGATGAATTGGATATGCACTTTTTGTGCATTAAAATATATACAAAATAAATTTTATTCGATTTGACCCAATACCACCTACATCCATGACATTCGAATTGAAATTGAACAAGATGAAATCATCTTGTAAGAGTTGCATCGTAGGCTGGATAAGCTAATTGGCAAAGTGACATGCTAGTAAGTAGGGGTGTCAATTTCGGATCACGGGTCGGGTTCGGGTCGAACCCGGAACTGACCCGGGTTCAAACGGGTCGACCCTAACCCGACCCGGGAAGGCAAACGGGTCGGAAATCCGAACCCGGACCCGACCCGGCGGGTTGCCGGGTTGACCCGACCTGACCCGGTTCAGGTCGAACCCGCTGCTGGCGGACGGCGGGGGACGGCGACGCGGCGGGCGAGAGCGGGCTGCAGCGCGGTGGCGCGCGGAGGGCGCGTGGCTGGCGGACGGCGGGCGCGCGGCACGAGCTGGGTAGCGCGGGCAGACACGGGCTGCGCGGGCGGGCAGGCGCGGGCAGCACGGTCGGGCAGGCGCGGGCGGGCAGGCGCGGGCAGGCTCGGGCGGGCAGGCGCGGGCAGCGCGGGCGGCAGCTCGGGCAGGCGCGGGAAATGCAAAAATTCAATTTTTTTTAATTAAACGGGTTGGCGGGTTGACCCGGCAACCCGCCGGGTCAACCCGAACCCGACCCGTTTTTGAAACGGGTCGATTTCTGGAACCCGAACCCGACCCGTTTTGAAATCGGGTCGGGTTCAACCCGGCGGGTCCGGGTCGGGTTTTCGTGTCGTGTCAAATATTGACACCCCTACTAGTAAGCAAAGGTAACTTGACAGGTAGATGAAGACTAGTTAGAAGGTTGGTGTCATGAAGATGAATATAAAAAAATAGGCTAACATTGGGTAGACAAAGAAGGTTATTCAACATTAATCTAATGCGAGACAAATGAATAGTGATTTGAAGTTGTTGATACTTAGACAAATATCAATCATGACATGACATACCTGGTCGTGATATTAAGACTAATTCGACAAGAAACTTCTTAATGTTTTCTTGTACACCTAAGTTGAAAATCAAGACTAATTTCATCAAGTCTTGATATTAACAACTTAACTTTTGAATAACATAGTTGGTATTATAGCTTTATTAATTGAGATATTTTACTTCATTTTATATCTAGAATTGGGCAGAGAAAGTTGTCATACTTATTCTTCTCAGTTACAATGAAGTCTATCTCATATCATCATTCATAGCTAATTATATTATTTTTATATTATTTTATTTCACGCAGAAAAATTAGAGAATCACTAGAAATGGACATGATTGATTGCTATAAATTAGCAGATGCTATGATTCTAATTGTTGCATCTCGGAACATTTTCGGCGGTAGAGAAATATAAAGTTTAACATCTTAGCTTTGTACAAAAATCCAACACACAATCAGATGAAAGAGAGGGGTGCAATGTTCATAGGAGACACTAGAGTTTTTACATGAAAACTCCTAAGAAGGGGGCAAAAATCATGGGGCCTTGCCTTGTTTAAATGAATATACTAATGATTTTAGTTAATTACAAATGAGGCCCTTACTTGGGTGAAGACCTTGGCTCGAAGTAGAAAAAACACATCATATAGAGTGCATTACATAGTGGGAGTGTGAGGAATTAGTGTTGACATGCTCGTTTGCTCGGTAGGATCATAATTAATTAGCGATAGAGGTTGGAAGGACGGTAGTCAGGCGATAGTGGTCAGAAGGGCCATAGTCAGGTGACGAAGGTCGGAAGGATTGTAGCCAGGAGACAGTGATCGAAAGGATCGTAGTCGGGTGACGGTGGTCGGAAAGACAATAGTCAATAGGCGATGAAGGTCATAAAAATCGTAGTTAGTAGGCGAAGGAGGTCAAAAGAATGTAGTCGATGACGATGGTTGGAAGGACTCTAATTAACGAGCGACAGAGGTTAGAAATATTGTAGTTAGGCAATAATGGTCAGAAGGATCGTAGTCAAATAATGGTGGTCAGAAAGATCATTTTCGATGGGTGACGGATGTTGAAAATACTATAGTTATAATAGTGACGGTGGTCAAAAAGACTGTTGTCGCCACACAAGGAAGGTTGAAAAGAACATAGTGGGGCAATAGTGGTTGAAATGACCATAATCGATGGGTGATGGAAGTCTGAAAGATTATAGTCAGGCGACGATGGTTGAAAGAACCGTAGTCAGTGGGTGACGGAGGTTGGAAATATTGAAGTTGGGCAACGGTGGTCGGAAGGACTGTTGTCGGGCAACGAACATTGGAAGGATCCTAGTAGGCAGGCGATGCTGGTGTCCAGGTAGAAGTCTAGTGATAGCCGTGTTATCTTTCAGTAAAGATGTAAGCATAAAGATAGAATAAAATAAATCCAGAGAATACTTAATTAATTTATTGGCCTACTTAAGGATACTAACTTACAGATAATATAATCTAATATATTATAACCAAGTTAAAAATTTTCTTTTCAAACTTAGTTTTGTTAGCTATAAAAATAGATTATGTGTTAATGGATGCATGTTGTACTATGGGTACAATTTGTTAGAAATTGTTGTCATCATTATAATGGCCATGGTTTAAACTAAATTCTGGAAAAAAAAGTAGAAGTATTTGTCACTCAGTCGATGTTTTACTTACCCATCATTCCTAGATTGTAACATTTATAAGAATAAATTTTGCATGTCATTATTAAAACATGCAAAGGTTATATTAGTTTCTTCTATTTTGTTATATACAATGAGATTTCTACTGGTTGTTGGAGCATGATATATAATAATAATAATAAATTTTGAGAAACATGAACAACTCCGCCTGCAAGACATATTTACATACATTAGGATGACAGATGAGCGACCGCTCTAGATTGGAGAGAGTGTATAGGCTGAGCTCAACAGTGCTTGCGGCAGCCTAAATTATACAAAAAGATAGTCTTCTTCTACCTCAAGCTACTATGTAAATAGTTAGGAGAGTTGAATAGCCAATAGGTTGCTAACTTGATAGTAGAGTTAGAACATGTCGAAAATTACAAGTGGACATGTACAAACTGATACTGAATGATTTTCAAGATTAAGAGAGCATATTAGTAAAAATGACCCTATCATATATTGGCCGAGCAGGAGAGTGGGGATATGGATTCTACTTAGATTTCTTTTTAGATTTTTGATACATTTTGCTTTTTTAATGTATAAAAACTATATTGACTTTAGCAGTATTGTATTAATATAAAACATTTGAATTGTGATTATTTATTTTAGCAGTTGGATGTGATTATAGTACATATTGTTTCTTATATTTATTTTAGAGTGTTTACTAAATATTAGCATATTAACTACTAATATTTAGCAATAATAACTACTGCTTTTAAATTGCTTGTATGTGATTGTTGAAAAGCTGAATAATGATATTAGGTACTATTTTTTTTATTAATGTTACATGCTTCCGACAAATATGTGGCAAATTTTTGCTGTGAATAACAAAATGACGAAGTTATATTATACATTGCGGCGGAAATTCCATTGCAAATTGTGGCAAAAATTTCACAACAATTTGCGACGGAAAATATCCATCATTAATTTTGTCGCCAATGGTGGCGGACAAGCCGCCATAAGATCGCCACAAATTACGGCGATATTTTGCTACAAATTAGTTGTAATTTGTGTGGAATAAGCAATTGCTAGTTAAAATGACCCCTCATTTTTTACTTAACTCCATTATAAATCCACCGTAAATTCGTCCCAAATATTGCAATTGATATTTTCGACGCAAATACTTTTCTGACACAACTTTTAGTTTCAGAATGTGTTTCGCTACAAAGCTTAATCTGCGATGGATTTTGCTAGTTTCATGGTTAATTTTTCCGCTAGAAATGGCATACCTTCTTACAGTGCTAATGGTTCCCATGTAAGAAATCCAATTGTTATGAATTAATAAATTACATTAATTTATAAGTCACTTTTGCTAAGTTGTCCTCTTCCATGAGAGCTTCCTTCACTATGCTAGTTGGTTCAATTATGGACTGCCTTTTAGCATCCTCAACATGGAGTCCTAAGCTAATAATATATTTTCTTTTTAACAGTGGTAATTCTTCATTATAAAAGGTTTTGCCACATCCTAAATTCAAAGAGACTAGTTAAAAATGGTAAGAAGTGACATCAAAGAAGAAGCTTGCATAAGGAGCAACTTTTGGTATTCTTTTTAGATGGCCATATATCTAAGAGAAAAGGGTCTTGAAACAAATCTCATATTAAAAAAGAGTAAATATCATTATAGGTGTACTTCAAAAGAACCTAATAATTTCTTGATATGAGAAAAGTGGATAACAAAGGCAACAAAGTCAACATAGTCATGTGGCAATCATAAGAGATATATTAAAATATATATCAAAGGGTAATTAAAGATGGTGAAGTGATCATCAAGAAGGAATCTTGCATGAGGAGTAACTTCTCATATTCTTTTAAGATGACATATTTCTAAGAAAAAGGGGGTGTTGAAACAAATCATATTAAAAATGAGTAATATTTTTATGTGTAGTTCAAATCGCATAATAATTTCTTGGATTAGAGTGGAGGGAGGTGGATAAAAAAAGGGCGACAATTCTAACATAGTATTGCGGGATATATTAAAAGAAGGCTAAACTATATATCATAGAGATTTTTTTTGTGAAAATAAAGGAAAGCAAACACAATTTTTTAGCTCTGGTGGATTGAAGCCTCGTATGGACAGAAGCCCCTAGTTAATTATATCTTAAATGTGATTTCTAAAAATACCATAAAATTAAGAATGTTAAAAACTAAGAATAAAATCATTCAACAAAATAAAGTAATAAAATAATAAATTAAATTTTCATTTAACTAAGCAATATTAAAATATTCTTGAGACTACAAACTAAAAGATTTTTTAATATTGATGATTTCACATATAGCATCAATGTTTAATAAGAAAATTACATGTTTGAATCATAGGATTTTAAAATTGACATCTAAAGATTTTTTTACAAGTATCAAATCATGTAAGATCAAATACAGGTAGATGATTGATAGATTGTTCAAGGGATATGAAAATTTTGAAATTTTGTATGACCAAGCATCCAAACTCTAGGATGTTAAATAGAAATAAAATATATGCATTGATAACAACAATTAGAAGCAGGGGTGTCAATATTTGACATGACAAGAAAATCCGACCTGGACCCGACCCGATTTCAAATGGGCCAGGTTCGGGTTCCTGGATTCGACCCGTTTGAAAAAACGGTCGGGTTCGGGTTGACCGCTGGGTCAACCCGCGGAACCCATTTAACTTGAACTGCTGTGCTGCTCCCCGCTTGCTCGCGAAGCTACCCCGCCACACGCACCCACGTTTCGGCCCGTGTCGGGTCGGGTTAACCCGGCAACCCGCCGGGTCAGGTTTGGGTTTGGATTGTCACCCATTTATCTTCTTCATCCAAATCCCATAAATCCATTTGTATGTTTTTTGACGATGATATTCTTCTTGTTGATAAGACTAGAGATGGAGTTGAGGTAAGATTGTATTATGGAGGTCAACCTAGTAGAGTCTAAAGGTTTTCATTTGAGTAGATCTAAAACTTAATATATGGAATGTAATTTTAATAGTAATAGATCTAGTTGAGGGATTATGACTTTGGGCAATCAAGCCAGTAATAAGAGTACATGTTTTAGATATCTTGAATCTATTGTTCATAGTGATGGTGAAATAGATATGGATACTATTAGTAAAATTCAAGTTGGATGATTAAAGTGGAGGTATGTATCAGGCATGTTGTATGATATAAAAGCCCTCCTCAAACTAAGGGAAAATTCTATAACATTGTGGTGAGACCTGCAATATTTATGGTGCAGAATATTGGCCATTAAAAGAGAAATATAATATTAAATTTAGTGTTGTAGAGATGATGATGCTTAGCTGGATGAGTGACTTTACTCTTAGAGACAAGATACGAAATGAGCATATACGTGAAAAGGTTGGAGAAGCTCTAGTGGATGATAAGATTAGAGAGAGTCGCCTTAGATAGTTTGGTCACATATCATTATTGTATGGTTTTAAGTGGATCGGAGGAATACATCAGGCTTGTTGTGTGTTAGAAAAGTCCCCCGTAAACTTAAGGGAAAATTCTATAAGATTGTGGTGATACATGCAATGTTTTATTGTGCAAAATGTTAACTATTAAAAGAGAACCATAATATTAACTTAAGGGTTGTATAGATGAGGATGTTTAGATGGATGAGTGACTTTACTCATAGAGACAATACAAAATGAGTATATACATAAAAAGGTTGGAGTAGCTCCAGTGGAAGATAATATTACACTACAGGAAAAACGTCATTTTCCGGCGGCCATTTTCTCTGTAAAATGACAAAATCTGTCGGGAATTAGCATTTCCGGTGGAAATATATTCGCCTGTAACACGCACTTCGGAAAAGACCTTCTGGCTCAAAATAATTCACCAGAAACATCTCCGGCGTCTTTTTGGCAGAATTTTTGCTGGAAAAATATTTCCGGCGGATTTTTTTTTTGTGCTGAAAGATCAAGAACAATTAAAAAAAAAATTTAAACACAAATCCAAAGAGGCCACCCCCGCCCGGCCCGCCTAGGAAGCCCGCCCCAACTTGCGTGGACTGCCTTCGGCAGGGTTCGAACCTCGCTCCTATACGCGCGCAAAGCATTCCACGCCATTTACCATCTAGCCATTATAGAAAAACTGATAAGTTTGATACTTTATTTTATTTAAGTTATAACTTCTAAATATTAAAAGTAATAATTATTTTAGAAGTAAAATTTTTTAAAGATAAAAAATATATAATTTAATTTAACAATTAATTATTAAATTATTTAATTTAATTTAATAATAAATTCTTAAATTATTTAACTAAATTTAACAAAATAAATAATTATAAACTTTTATTATAATTTAAGTTTTAATTTAAATCATTTAATTTTTTATTAAATAATTAAATTATAATTTAATTTATTTTATTATAATTTAAGTTATTAAATTCAACAATTTAAGTTATTTTTAAAAATATTAAATATTTAATTTAAATGATTTAATTTGACAATAAGTTATTAAAATATAACTTAATTTTTTTAATTTGCGTCAGAAATCCGTCGAAAATTCGGCCAGAAATTTCCCTCGGAAAAATCCATCGGAAAGACAATAAAAAAATATGTTGGAAATTCACCGAGAATTTTTTGTTGGAAATCCGTCAGAATTTGTGACGAATTTACTTCCGTCGGAAATTTTGTCCGAAATGAATTATTTTCCTATAGTGTTAGAGAGAGTCGCCTTAGATAGTTTGGTCACATATCATTATTATATATCTTAATTATATAAGATGTTATCTAAAAAAAATTATGATTATAATTATACATAAATAACATTAAATTGATACAAATCTCATTGTTTGATTGTAGGAATTTATAACTCAAGTGTGTTATAGATATTCGAATTCATTGAAGTTTGATGTACAATCGATTGTTGCCTGGACGTCAGATGTTAATAGATGAATTTTTTAATAGAGTGAATTTTTTATCTAGGTTGACTGTCAATTACCTTCCCCTTTATATCCGAGGTATTGTTTCTTTGTCCCTATTTCAAACAAGAAATCTAGCCTACCTCTCACCAAATCAAATTATTGTTGATTTATATCACAGTTGATTCTTACTAGAATATTGGTATTAGACTTCACATAATGAGTATGAGCCTCATTTTGATTCTCAGTGTGACTCATCTATAAGTTCTAACATAGTTGAGGAAGACAAAATTATAATATTTGAGGACTTGGTTTATGATGCAATTGGACCATAATTTCAATAATATACAGAAGAGTCCTTGAATAAGGAGGCACAAAATTGCTATGATTTATTGCACGCTGCAAAACAACTAATTTTGAATGAGTGTACTAATCACTCAGTGTTATCTATTTCAGTAAAGATGTTAAGCATAAAGATAGAATATAATAAATCCAGAGAATACTTTAATTAATTTATTGGCCTACTTAAGGATACTAACTTGACAGATAATATAATTCTAATATATTTATACCAAACTAAAAATTTTCTTTTCAAACTTAGTTTGTTAGCTATAAAAATAGATTATTGTGTTAATGGATGCATGTTGTACTATGGGTACAATTTGTTAGAAATTGTTGTCATCATTATAATGGGCCATGGTTTAAACTAAATTCTGGAAAAAAAAGTAGAAGTATTTGTCACTCAGTCGATTGTTTTACTTACCCATCATTCCTAGATTGTAACATTTATAAGAATAAATTTTGCATGTCATTATTATAACATGCAAAGGTTTATAGTAGTTTCTTCTAATTTGTTATATACAATGAGATTTCTACTGGTTGTTGGAGCATGATATATAATAATAATAATAAATTTTGAGAAACATGAAGCAACTCGCCTGCAAGACATATTTACATACATTAGGATGACAGATGAGCGACCGCTCTAGATTGGAGAGAGTGTATAGGCTGAGCTCAACAGTGCTTGCGGCAGCCTAAATTATACAAAAAGATAGTCTTCTTCTACCTCCAGCTACTATGTAAATAGTTAGGAGAGTTGTATAGCCAATAGGTTGCTAACTTGATAGTAGAGTTAGAACATGTCCGAAAATTACAAGTGGACATGTACATACTGATACTGAATGAGTTTCAGAGATTAAGAGAGCATATTAGTAAAAATGAGCCTATGCATATATTGGCCGAGCAGGAGAGTGGGGATATGGATTCTACTTAGATTTCTTTTTAGATTTTTGATACATTTTGCTTTTTTAATGTATAAAAACTATATTGACTTTAGCAGTATTGTATTAATTATAAAACATTTGAATTGTGATTATTTATTTTAGCAGTTGGATTGTGATTATAGTACATATTGTTTCTTATATTTATTTTAGAGTGTTTACTAAAATATTAGCATTATTAACTACTATATTTAGCAATAATAACTTCTGCTTTTAAATTGCTTGTATTGTGATTGTTGAAAAGCTGAATAATGATATTAGGTACTATTTTTTTTATTAATGTTACATGCTTCCGACAAATATGTGGCAAAATTTTTGCTGTGAATAACAAAATGACGAAGTTTTATTATACATTGCGGCGGAAAATTCCATTGCAAATTGTGGCAAAAATTTCACAACAATTTGCGACGGAAATATCCATCATTAAATTTGTCGCAAATGGTGGCGGACAAGCCGCCATAAGATCGCCACAAATTACGGCGATATTTTTGCTACAAATTAGTTGTAATTTGTTGTGGAATTAGCAATTGCTAGCTAAAATGACCCCATCATTTTTTTACTTTAACTCCATTATAAATCCACCGTAAATTCGTCCCAAAATATTTGTAATTGATATTTTTCGACGCAAATACTTTTCTGACACAACTTTTAGTTTCAGAATGTGTTTCGCTACAAAGCTTAATCTGCGATGGATTTTGCTAGTTTCATGGTTAATTTTTCCGCTAGAAATGGCATACTTTCTTACAGTGTCTAATGGTTCCCATGTAAGAATATCTCAATTGTTATGAATTAATTAAATTACATTAATTTATAAGTCACTTTTGCTAAGTTGTCCTCTTCCATGAGAGCTTCCTTCACTATGCTAGTTGGTTCAATTATGGACTGCCTTTTAGTATCCTCAACATGGAGACCTAAGCTAATAATATATTTTCTTTTCACAGTGGTAATTCTTCATTAATAAAAGGTTTTGCCACATCCTAAATTCAAAGAGGCTAGTTTAAACATGGTAAGAAGTGACTATCAAAGAAGAAGCTTGCATAAGGAGCAACTTTTTTGGTATTCTTTTTAGATGGCATATATCTAAGAGGAAAGGGGTCTTGAAACAAATCTCATATTAAAAAAGAGTAAATATCATTATAGGTGTACTTCAAAAGAACCTAATAATTTCTTGGATTAGAGAAAAGTGGATAACAAAGGGCAACAAAGTCTAACATAGTCATGTGGCAATCAATTAGAGATATATCAAAAATATATATCAAAGGGTAATTAAAGATGGTGAGAGTGATCATCAAGGAATCTTGCATGAGGAGCAACTTCTCGTATTCTTTTAAGATGACATACTTCTAAGAGAAAGGGGGTGTTGAAACAATTCATATTAAAAATGAGTAAATATTTTTATATGTGTAGTTCAAAAGCACATAATAATTTCTTGGATTCGAGTGGAGGGAGGTGGATAAAAAAAGGGCGACAAATTCTAACATAGTATTGCGGGAATATATTAAAGATAGGTTAAACTATATATCATAGAGATTTTTTTTTGTGAAAAAATAAAGGAAAGCAAACACAATTTTTTTAGCTCTGGTGGATTGAAGCCTCGTATGGACAGAAGCCCCTTAGTTAATTATATCTTAAATGTGATTTCTAAAAATACCATAAAAATTAAGAATGTTAAACATAAGAATAAAATCATTCAACAAAATAAAGTAATAAAATAATAAATTAAATTTTCATTTAACTAAACAATATTAAAATATTCTTGAGACTACAAACTAAAAGATTTTTTTATTATTGATGTTTTTCACATAGAGCATCAATGTTTGATAAGAAAATTACATCTTTGAATCATAAGATTTCAAAATTGACTTCTAAAGATTTTTTACAGGTATTAAATCATGTTAGATCAAATACAAGTGGATGATTGATAGATTGTTCAAAGGGATATGAAAATTTTAAAATTTTGTATGACACAAGCATCCAAACTATAGTATGTTAAATATAAAATAAAATATATGCATTGATGACAACTATTAGAAGCAGGGTTGTCAATATTTGACACGACATGAAAATCCAACCCTGACCCAAACCGA
Organism: Dendrobium nobile; assembly: GCA_022539455.1. Classification (NCBI taxonomy): domain Eukaryota; kingdom Viridiplantae; phylum Streptophyta; class Magnoliopsida; order Asparagales; family Orchidaceae; genus Dendrobium; species Dendrobium nobile. Next base: position 35,960,262 of record CM039728.1, on the reverse strand, counting down.
AAAATCTGGGTTGGACCCGACCCGATTTCGGTCGGGTTCGAGTTCCCGGATTCGACCCGTTTAAAAAATAGGTTGGGTTCGGGTTGACCCAGCGGGTTGCCGAGTCAACCCGCGAACCCGTTTAACTTGAACTGCCCATGCTGCCCCGCTTGCCTGTGAAGCTACCCCGCCTGCTCGCGCGCGTACCCGCGCTCGCGTTTGCGCGCACCCGCGCTAGCCTGCTCTCATCGCGCGCACCCGCGCTAACCGCACGCACTTGCATTTCGGGTCCCGTGTCGGGTCGTGTCAACCCGGCAACCTGCTGGGTTGGGTCCGAGTTTGAATTTTCGACCCGTTTATCTACCTAGGTCGGGTTAGGGTCGACCCGTTTGAACCCGGGTCAGTTTCGGGTTCGACCCAAACCCGACCCGTGACCCTAAATTGACACCCCTAATTAGAAGCATTCAATCTTAATAATTATATGTTAGTTTAAGGCAATCAAAAGGAGATGATGAATTGGATATGCACTTTTTGTGCATTAAAATATATACAAAATAAATTTTATTCGATTTGACACAATACCACCTACATCCATGACATTTGAATTGAAATAGAACCAGATGAAATCATCTTGTAAGAGTTGCATCGTAGGCTGAAGAAGCTAATTGGCAAAGTGACATGCTAGTAAGCAAAGGTAACTTGACAGGTAGATGAAGACTAGTTAGAAGGTTGGTGTCATGAAGATGAATATAAAAAATAGGCTAACATTGGGTAGACAAGAAGGTTATTCAACAATCTAATGCGAGACAAATGAATAGTGATTTGAAGTTGTTGATACTTAGACAAATATCAATCATGACATGGCATACCTGGTCTTGATATTAAGACTAATTCGACAAGAAACTTCTTAAAGTTTTCTTGTACACCTAAATTGAAAATCAAGACTAATTTCATCAAGTCTTGATATTAACAACTAAACTTTCGAATAACATAGTTGGTATTATAGCTTTATTAATTGAGATATTTTACTTCATTTTATATCTAGAATTGGGCAGAGAAAGTTGTCATACTTATTCTTCTCAGTTACAATGAAGTCTATCTCATATCATCATTCATAGCTAATTATATTATTTTTATATTATTTTATTTCACGCAGAGAAATTAGAGAATCACTAGAAATGAACATGATTGATTGTTATAAATTAGCAGATGTTATGATTCTAATTGTTGCATCCTGGAACATTCTCAGCGGTAGAGAAATATAAAGTTTAACATCTTAGCTTTGTACAAAAATCCAACAGACAATCAGATGAAAGAGAGGGGTGCAATGTTCATAGGAGACACTAGAGTTTTTACGTGGAAACTCCTAAGAAGGGGGCAAAAATCATGGGGCCTTGCCTTGTTTAAATGAATATACTAATGGTTTTAGTTAATTACAAATGAGGCCCTTACTTGGGGGAAGACCTTGGCTCGAAGTAGAAAAAACACATCATATAGAGTGCATTACATAGTGGGAGTGTGAGGAATTAGTGTTGACATGCTCGTTTGCTCGGTAGGATCATAATTGATGAGCGATAAAGGTTGGAAGGACGGTAGTCAGGCGACAGTGGTCGGAAGGGTCATAGTCATATGATGAAGGTCGGAAGGATTGTAGCCAGGAGACGTGGTCGAAAGGATCATAATCGGGTGATGGTGGTTGGAAAGAGAATAGTCAATAGGCGATGAAGGTCGTAAAAATTGTAGTTAGTAGGCAAAGGAGGTCAAAAGATTGTAGTCGATGACGGTGGTTGGAAGGACTCTAGTCAACGAGTGATAGAGGTTAGAAAGATTGTAGTTAGGCAATAATGGTTAGAGGGATCATAGTCAAATAACGGTGGTCAGAAGGACAATTTTCAACGGGTGACGGATGTTGAAAAGACTATAGTTATAATAGTGACGGTGGTCAAAAAGACTGTTGTCGCCACACAAGGAAGGTTGAAAAGAACATAGTGGGGCGATAGTGGTTGAAATGACCATAATCGATGGGTGATGGAAGTCTGAAAGATTATAGTCATGAGACAATGGTTGAAAGGACCATAGTCAATGGGTGATGGAGGTTGGAAAGATTATAGTTAGACAACAGTGGTCGGAAGGACTGTTGTTAGGCAACGGACATTGGAAGGATCCTAGTAGGCAGGCGATGCTGGTTTCCAGGTAGAAGTCTAGTGACAGCCGGTGGTCGAGCGAAAGTTTAATGACGGTCGGTAGTCGAGAAAAAGTTCATTGATGGTAGGTGGCCGGGCAGAAGTCCAACAATAATCGACAGTTGAGCGGTGGTCGAGGGAGCTTAGCGGCAACAGAGATCTTGGAATTCTCTTCCTTTCTTCTCTTGTTTCCACCTTGATTCATCCCACCCCCCTCCCAAGTGAAGAGTAAGGGATCAATCTATTTATAATTTTCAGGGAGTGACATGGCCAGTAAGTAGAGAGAAGATCAAATACATGTTAGGAGTGTTCCGAATGGACGACCGATATCGACTCCTTTGATCATGGGTTATTTATAAATATTTAAATGTCTTAATGATGCCAGAATTTGGTGATCTTAGACTTGTTGAATTTGTTTCGTTGATCCGCTTAATTTTGAAAGTAAGCATGTTACATTTGGATATTATTTGGTCATCAAAGTTATGCTTTGAACCTTCTAAATGTCGTTCCGATCCTTGATTTAGACTCATTTGGGGTTTGATTGGGCTGACCTTTGTGTCCTTGGGTTCGTCTTTTATGACATTCAATTTGGCTATAAGTTTATTGAAATTAGAGTTTTGATGGTTTAAGATTTAATTTTAGAAGTTTCTAATTCAAATTTGTCACGAGATTCATACCCAAACATAAACTTTATTTGATGATATATCAGTTTCCATATATTTTTAGATGTTAAAGTATGCAAAGTCTAAAGTATTTGGGTCGAAGTTCTTCAAATCGATCCAACATACAATTAGAATTTATGGGTAATTTTGAAGCGCAATTTCTCCCTAAACGTCAATGTTGACATCCTCCCAAAGTCGTGAATAAAGTAAAATACCCTTAATTATAATTTTTTATTATTATGAGGTCAGCATATTGATCGGGATGAAAATTATTAAAAAATTGTGCTACAAAATATTTGAAATTTCATAAAATTGATTTTAAAAGCTCAAGCTCCATTGAGCTTTTAAAGTGCCAAAGTTGAGTTTGAAAGGTCAAAAACTATCTAGGAGAAGAAAAAAATGTCAGAATCAGAATATATGAGCTGAAAATTGGGCCCAGACAAGCATTTGTTGCACCGGTTGCCCCCTGCCAGAGGTGGGCCCACGCTGTCACACGAGTGAACTGTTGCGCCCCTTTGCGGGTAAGGTTTGTGTAGTCGATTATAATCTACTTTAGTTGTAAATTTATTTGTTTTTTTTTTTCAGGAGGAGACTAGTGCCGCTCACCTATTATTTATTTATATTTAAATTTTTTTCTTTAAGAATAGAATTTTTAATAACATAAATTTTATTTAATAACAAAAATTTATTTTTAAGAATATTTTTGGAATATTTAAGAATATTATCATAATATTCTTATTTTATGAGAATATTCTTATTCTTTTGAAATATTCCCTAGTTTGGGGAAGGTTGCTCCTTTATAACCAAGGCCCACCACTATTTTGAATAGGCAACATCCGTTGGCAAGTCTAGTCCCCATCTTTGTATAAAAGAAAATTTCCTCTCCTTCCATTTTCTTTCCCATCATATTTCTTCTCATATTAGAGGCATTCCACTATTTTTTATAAGCAGTATCCCCTATAAAACGTCAGTGCCCCTCTTTTTATAAATAAGTCTTTTACCTTCTTTTCCCCTATAAGCCTTTCTATATTAGAGGCATTTCACTGTCTTAGATAGGCCACATCCTTTATCAAGCTTTAATGCCCCTCTTTTATGTAGAATAAGTAGCCCTTGCCTTTCTTCTTCTTGTTCTTCTCTTCTGAATTTCTTCCAACATTAAATATATTCCACTATTTGAGATAAGTGGCATCTTCTATCAAGATTTAGTGCCTTTATTTTATGCATAAGGAGTAGCCCTTGCCTTTCTTCTTTTTTTCATATGTATTTCTTTTAGTTTTAGTGGCATTCCACTATTTGAGATAGGTGCCATCTCATTTCAAGCTTCAGTGCTACTCTTTATGTAAAAGAGATTTGAAGAGATAATTTTTTTCCTTTATATTATACATGACAGAAGAAGATTACCCACCTCATGCATGAGAGGATGATCCAAAAAGATCTAGTGATGATAGTGCTCATGAGGAGAATGAATGATTGTTAGCAGTCAGGCAAAATTTTGATGATGATTGAGTAAAAGTCTGACAACGATCGGTGATGTGAACTGAAGGCGATAATTGGAGGTTGTGTTGCTATTAGTTGTTGAGCGATGTGCTTATGATGGCTGATATAAGGTGAAGGACCGACGACAGCCATCAGGTAAATGGATAATGACAGTGATGATCGAGTTGCATTTTGTTGGACATAATAAGCATCTATGTTGATGGGAGGTTAATAATGGATAATTTGATGGAGCGAATGAACACTATTCTACCTCAACATTTTTGCAACATATTCATAGTGCCAATTAATTGGATGCATGATGGAATGATTATAGTTTGCAAGAAGCTTTATTATGTGTTGATTATTATTTCATAAAGATCCAACAGGGATGTGTGTACTCCTCAATTGTTTGAGAGAAGAATGTCTTTCAGGATAGAGACCATATCATTGAAGGCTATAGAAGAGTTTAAGGGGTCTTCAACTTATCGTCAAGAATCCACAATCATATCCAAGTAGTTCTTTACAAATTATATGATACTCCAAAGTCTTGAGGAAGGCTTTTCTTGTTGCTTCTTGAAAAGAGATCGATCGGCGCAACTTGGACTAAGGTTGTAACTGACATGCTAACTCCCAACCAGTTATCCAAAGATTGTCCTCCAAATTCGGGTGTTGGTAGTAATGAAAGGGAGTTGAAAAAGTATTTTCAAATGATAATTAAGATGTTATAATTTTTGTAGTATTATTAACTATCTAATTATATCTCTTTATTTATCTTAGAGAGTTGTATGATATTGATGTTTGCTTAAATTAATGAATAACTTTGAATTGTGAACACCGCCCCCCCCCCCCCCCCCCCCCCCCCCCCCCCGCGCTGTATTAGAGCAATTAAATTAGAAGAAATGTAATTATTTTACAACTTTTAAGTCTTTTGAGATTTTTAAATAATTAAATATATATATCTTCTAAGGCTTTTAATCTTTTGAGATTTTGATGTACATGTGCCTTTTGAGGCTTTTAGTCTTTGAAGGTCTTTTATATACCTGCATCTTTTGAGGCTTTTAATTTTCTAAGGTCATTTGTATATCTGATATGTGTGCCTTTTGAGGTTTTTAACCTTATAAGGTTTATAGATGTTCCTATGCCGTTTGAGGCTTTTAGCCTTCTAAGGTCTTTTGCATTCTGATGCATTTTGAGGCTTTTAGTCTTTTAAGGTTTTTGGTGTACCTATGCATTTTGAAGCTTTTAACATTCTAATTTTAGGTGTATCTACGCCTTTTAAGGATTTTAACCTTTTAAGGTCTTTGAATAAGTGGTGACCCTATCAACCACTTATTCTCATAGAGCCTTCTTAGCGAGGCCTTTATCTACTACCGGCTTCCCTTCGAGGCTACCTCACAGGAAGAACTTCCTTGGATTATAAGTGGAGACCATGTCGGCCACCTACTTTAATGGGGTCTTTCTAGCTAGTGAGGACTTTATCCGCTACTAGCTTCCATTTGAGACTACCTTATAGACAAGTCTACTTGGGGTTATTTGTTAGAGTATTACTCAATGACTTTAAGATGTTAAGATAAATACAAAAAGGGTGTTGACCTATCTGAGGTTATTTGTTAGAGCATTGCTTAATGATATTAAGATGACTGGAAGAGGCTGAGTGAATCCACCAAGAATGTTTGACTTATCCAAGGTTATTTTTCATATCATTGTTTGTTGATGTTTAATTTTCCTGTAAGAGGTTGGGGAAATTTGCTAATGATGTTTGACATATCCAATGTTGTTTGTCAGAGCATTGTTAGCTATCGTTAATCTGTGTGAAAGAGGCTGAGAGAATCCACTAAAGATGTTTGACCTATCCAAGGTTATTTGTTAGAGTGTTTCTCAATGACATTAACCTATGTGGAAGAGGTCGAGAGAATCTACTAATGATGTTTGACCTATTTGAGATTATTTATTAGAGCATTACTTGATTATGTTAACCTATGTGAAAAAGGTTGAGAGAATTCACTAAGGATATTTGATCTATTCAATGTTGTTTGTTAGAGCATTGTTCGATGATGTTAACCTATATGGAAGAGGTTAAGATAATCCACCAAGAATGTATGACCTATCAGAGATGTTTGTTAGAGCATTGCTTAATCACATTAACCTGTATCAAAAAAGTTGAATCGAATCCCCCTGGGATTGTTTATGCCTTGAATGGGAGGGGGCGAATTCTGCGTGTATCATGAATCAAATGTGAAGAATGGTTTGACTTTATACCATTACAGCCTTTTTAAGGTTGGTACTATGACATTATTTAAGGGACTTGCTAATCAAATCATATTTAAGATTGCAACCAAGGTTTTCCCCCAATCCATATTTACTTCCCATGTAATTGATGCAGCAATAACTGATGTTGAGAGATAAAAAATAATTTATGTCTACTATTGCAACGAAGTTATCCTCAATCTTAAAGGACTTCTTTCGAACCTGGTAATAGGTCACGGTAAAAGGACTATCTCACTTTAAGCATACCCAGAATGTCAAAGTGAAATGACCTATTAAGATTAAAAGAAAAAATATCCCCCAACTAGGAATCATATTCTCACAAATGTTGCCAAACTGTTGTATCCTGGAACTTTCGTGGCTGTAGAAAAAAAATAAAAAAGTCTTAGTCTTGTACAAAGATCCATCATACAATTAGATGAAAGAGAGGGGTGATGTATATGGAATCCCCTGAAAAGGAGGAAAAAAAAGAGGCCTTGCCTAGTTTAAATAAATCAATTAATTTTTGTAGTTGATTACAAATGAGGCCCTCGTTTGGGGGAAGACCTTGGCTCGATGTAACATATACACATCATATAAGCTGCATTACATTATGGGAGTTTGAAGAATCAGTGTTGACATGTTCATTTAGTCGGCAGGATCATAATCAATGAGTGATGTTTGTTGGAAGGACTGTTGTCCGTTGACTGTGGTTGGAAGGACTGTAGTCAGACGGCGGAGGTTAGAAAGATCGTAGTTGGCAGGCGACGTTTATGTCCAGGAAGAAGTCCGGCACCGGATGGTGGTTGGGAGAAAGTCCAATGATGATCAGTGGCCGAGTAGAAGTCTGACAATAATTAGTGGTTGCATGGTGGTCGAGGATGAGCTTGGTGGCAAGAGAGATCTCATATTTCTCTTTCTTTCTTCTCTTCGTTCTTCCTTCCGTTATCCTCACCCTTCCTCAGTGATGAATGTGGGGTCTATTTATAGTTTTCTAGAAGTGGCATGTCTAGTAAATAAGGAAAAAATCAAGGCCATGTTAAGAGTGTTTAGAATGGACGACTGATATCGTCTCCTTTGATTATGAACTATTTATCGAGTATTTAAGTGCCATAATGATGCCAAAATTTGGCAATCTTTAGCTCGTTGGATTTTTCTCGTCGAGCTGCTCGATTCGACTATAAGCATGCCACATTTGGATTTCATTTGGTCATCTAATTTATGATTTGATTCTTTTAAATGTGCTTCGGGCCCTTGATTTACCCATTTGGGCTCGAATTTGGTGTCGTTGGGTTCATCTTTTTGAGACATTTAGTTTGACTCTAAGTTTACTAAAGTCAGAGTTCACACAGTCCCATATTTAATTTAAAAAAATTTTAATTCAAATTTTATCTGACATTCGTGCCTCATCATAAAAATTATTTGATGAAACATCATAAAAGATAGAAAAAATGATGAAAAAACAAGCCACACATCAATCACCTAGGGTAAATTACACACTTATTAACATTATTTTTTTTTAAAATCAAATATTTTTATAAATGATTTTGTTGACAATATGTAGAAGGGTTTTTGGTATTGGGTGTGCAGACAAAATATCTGGTGAGATAATAAAACTTTTAGTTATCTTTGAATGCATACTTAAGATTTTGGAAGACCACTTCAGCTAAATTTTATAATTTTTTCCTATACAGTTAAGAAGATAATCTTCAAGCAACCAAATGGAGCTGATCTTCTTCTTCTTCTTCTTTCTTTTTTTTTTTTTCATTTACAGCTTTTTGAGGATGTCTGGACTAGAATTATGTGTATTTTATGGTGATTTTTCCTTCACTAATTATTTATGTAATATATTTATTTAAACTAGAATGTTTAAAATTAAAAAAAATTGGGGGAATTAAATTGTAAAATTCATAAGAAAAAAATGGTAAAATTTATTACAATGAATAAGTAATACCAAATTCAAGATATTTTGAATAGCGGATTAAGCTTCCAACCAACAGACGAAGAAAGACTACATGGTCTATAGTATATGAATAAAATTTCATTTGGGATTGCTTTCTTATTGCTTTAGAAAGCAGCTTTTAGTACAAAAATATCTAAAACGATGAAAAAAAAATGCCTAAAGTTGGCACAAATGAAGCCTAAGTCAAATTTGAGTAAGTTCAAATATTGTTTGGCTTGACTCATTAAGCAAACAAGCTTTTCTTTTTGTTCAGCTCATTAACTTATATGTTCTAAAATTAGTTGCTAACGAATGAATATATATATATATATATATATATATAGTTTAGGGCTAGAATATACATTGCAATAGATTTTTTTTTCCCGTTGTTTAGGGCTAGAATTTTCGTCTCAATGTTATACGGATATCCAGCACACAAATAGAAGAAAAAATGAAACACCAGAATTTTTCCATGGAAAACCCTCGAAAAGGGAAAAACTATGGGCCAAGCTGAGTTGAAACGATTCCACTAGTGTTTGATTAGATTACAAGTGGCCGACTCGTCCCTGAAATTGATGACGATCATATTACAATAATTAACTATCGGGTTGAAATCCAATTTACGAGCGGAGATCGAAAATCCGGTGACATTTAGTAGTCGAGCGGAAATCCGACTTTAATTGACGGTTTGGCATAAGTCCAACGTCTGTCGGTGGCCGGGGTAGAAGTTCGATGATGGTTGGCTACCGGGTGGAAGTTCGACGTCAGTTGATGGTCGGGCAGATGTCTAGGGTCGGTTGGTTACTGGGTGGAAGTCTGGCGGTGGTCAAGGAGTCTGGTGGTAAGAGAACTCAAGTTTCTCTTCTTCATTCTCTTTCTTTTCTTCATTCTCTTCCTTGCTTGGCCCCTTCTCATGAGAAATGAGGGGTCTATTTATAGTTGTCTAAGAGTGGCATGACCAGTAAATAGGAGGAAGATTAAGAGTAAATTAGGAGTGATTTGAAGGGACGGCCGATGTTGATTCCCTTGATCATGTACTGTTTACTGGACATTAGAATGTTTTAATGATATTAGAATTTGGCGATCTTGGGCTTGTTGGATTTGTTTTGTCAAGCTGCTCGATTCGACCATAATCATGTCATGTTTGAAAACTGTTTAGCAATCTAAATTATGGTTTGAACATTCCAAATGTGCTTCGGGTCTTTGATTTGTACTCATTTAGACTCAGATTGAGTCGAATTTGGTGTCTTTGTGTTTGTATTTCCCTGACATTCAGTTCGACAATAAGTTTGCTAAAATCTGAGTTCAGGTGATCCTGAATTTAATTTTTGAAGTTTCTAACTTGATTCTGCTTCGAGGTTCGTGCCCGGTCAATATATATAAGACAATAAATTATAGAATCTCAAATATACAAAAAATTGTTATATTTGTTACAATATGAAATTTTACATATTTTCCAAAAACAAAAAGGAAGAAAAACGAGCATATATTCAAAGTAAAAATTTTCAATATTTATAGAATATTTTTGAACTAAGTAAGAAAAACATGCTCTAAATTTTCAACTAAAAAACTCAACAAATGCTTGACAAACAAAATTAGACAATCAATGATAGAGAAAAAAAAAATACAAAAATGAATTTGGATGAAATTGATTCATCATTATGTTGGCTTATTGGCTCTTGAAACATGGAATATAATATGAGGAAGATTATTCGAGATTTAAATTTTGTTATTATTTTCTAAAATAATTTTTTAGTATAAAATTTTTTGAACTATATATTTTTGTATCAGAAATATGCTTTAGAAAACAATAAAAAAATTGTCCTGTTTGGGACCGCATCTTTTTTTCTTTCTAAAATAATTTTTTAGTAAAAAATTTTTGAATTAGAATTTTTTATTAAAAAATTGTTTTATAAAGTAACAAAAAAAACCGTCCCAAACAAAATCTTAATGAGAAAGTTATCCACTACTAGAAATTAGAGAGATAATGAAAACCAAGTTATTTTTAATTAATTTTCTTATTCATATGCATTTATATCTTATATCTATAAGCTAAATTTGTGTTAAAAATTAAAAAATCAATGGGAATTCTCTCATATAAAGCTTTAAAAAATTACTAATAAAGGAATTTATTATTACATATTTATGACATATTAAATTTAAGTATTTATTTGAAATAATTTTTTATTACTTTATTTTTCAGATAATAATTTGAATTTTTAAAATTAATTTTTTTTTACTAAAATATTAGTTTAAAAAGCTGGAAGAAAGCTGTGCCAAACGGAGCCTAACTCGTTAAAGGTTAATCCAGACCCGTTAACCCCTTACTTCTAACCTTCACTTCCAGATTCCGAACAATTAGCAGACTGTTCTTCGATCGGTCGTCGGCGTCTTCCTTCGACGACTCCCAGAGATAAGTCTTCCTTTCTTCCTTCTCTTTCAATCTCCTAAGTCATCCGAAACAATTAGCAGAAACCTAGTTGTGCTGATTCTTCGTCTGCGCGAAGCCGATCTCGGGGGATTTGATTGGTGCCGGCGGGAAGCTGGGCCCGGGGGAATCCAGTTGTCCGATAGGGCTTTGTTCTAACGTTCGAAGATTTGGTTGTTGCTGAGCCATGTCGTCTTCAATTAACAAGCTTTTGAAGCCTTGATTCTCCAGTTTGTTCTGTAAGATCTGAAGAGCATATATCATGGAAAATGACAGTAAGGTGTTTGCCATGGCTATGTTCTGCGTTTTGGCCATTGCGGTGGTGTCGAATGCTTCGTCTGAGGTGAAGCACCGGGCTTTGGCGGGGGAAGATAAGGGAGATGGGAAACCTAATGAGGCTGAGAAGGTATGGAATCAAACTTGATATCTGGAGTAAGGTCTTAGACTTCATCATGGAAGTCATTATCATTGGGTTTGTTTACAGGTTGCTTCTTCTCCCCCTCCCACCTCGCCTCCGATCCAAAACGCTGCGCCAACGGACCGGGTTCATACCTCCCCGCCTCAACCTAGCCAATCGTTGCCAAATTCTAGCAATTCTGATTCCTCTAGCTCTGACAGTCCACCTTTGATGAATAGTTCCATCAAATCAGTGCCTCCTCCCGGACCAGAGAACTTGAACCCAGGGGCATCTGGAAAGGTTAATACGTCTATGAATCCTCCTACGAAGGAAGAGCATAAGGATTCTGAAACTCCTAAAAAGGAAGGTGGCAAGCCCGTGCAATCTCCAATAAAGGACGACCATAAGGCGCCGCAGGATCCAGAGAAGAGAGGAGACATGACTTCTCAAGGTCCAACAAAGGATAATGAGCCCAAAGGTAGTCAAGGAATCGTAGAATCTGGGAGTTCGGGTGATATAAGTGAAAAAGGGAGCTGTGACACGGCTAATGTTAGATGCCAAACTGGAGTATTGGCTGCTTGTCTTTGGCAACCTGGGATTGGTGAGTTGAGACTCATGACCTCTATATTTTATCATAGCTGATAAAACATAAGCTTTCTAGTATTATTAGGGGCTATGAAGAGTAGTTAATTTAGTTGAAGCTAATATATAAATATTTGGTATTTGGTAATTACCTTTGCTTCTTTCAATAACAATCTGGGCAGTAAACAAGCCATAAAGTGCATTTTTAGTCATAAGAAAGTTAGATTTTGAAGATGGGGGTATGGTAATAGTATATCTTAGTGAAATCTTATGGATAATAGGATCGAGGGAAAGATAGTGCAAGATACATAAAAAGAGTGAGCAAGGGGTGTAAGTTGTTGTAAAGATTTGACTTAGTTTTATTTATAATATAGCTCTCCACCTAAATATGAAAAAATGATTTGAGTAGGATTTGAAACATAATAGTTTAGATAAGAATGAGATGATGCTAATAAAGGTACTGATGATGAGTGGTTGTAAGGTCTGTTTATGGAGTCTTCATAAATACTTGAGTGCCATTGTTCTGTTAATGATCTTTAACTGCTTTTATTCTTTAATTCTATGTTTGTTTTAACAAATACGTTGGAGTAGGAATTTAAATTCAACTGAAACATAAGCCTGCACTATACATGAATCACAAATTACTATAGAAATGAAAGAAACAGGATTAGAAAGTGCAATGACGGAGAGGGTAATACCCAATGCATATATTAAAATATTTTTTTTCTTGTGAAAGAATAATGCAATTTGCATAGTAATTGTATGTTTTTGTGTGTATGGTGAAATTTATAAAACTGGTAGCTTGCTATCTTTTATAGACTTTCTCAGAACTATTAATCAAGTGTACAAAAGAAGCATTGTGCAAGATGCAAAAAGATTTAATTTTTCAACAATATAACAAGCTTTTGGTATATCATTCCTGATTTTGCGAAAGAAATGATGTGTTAATTAAAGTTTCATTGGAAATGTTACCATTTGTTTTTACTTATATTTGTCCATTAGTTCAAGCATATCCCCAGTAACATTTTGAATTTGCAACTTTTGACTTGTAAACTGTAATTCAAATGCTAATTATCATTTAGTTGTCTTTACTTCTTGGCTCTTGCTTGTAGATGCAAGTATATTGTTTTGAAAAGAAGTTAAAGGCTAATTTATTGTTGGAATGATGCATTCGGTGATGATGTAAATGGGGAAGAAATTCAAGTCGATGTGGCAGCACATCTATGTTAGAGTATCTTCAAGTCAATGTGGCAGTACATCTATATTAGAGTATATTGACAAATCATATTATTTGCAAGGTTTGCTAACTCGAGCTTGACTCGTCAGCCAAATCAAGAGCTTGAACTCGAGTTGAGCTCGAGCTTGGCTCATGGGAAAAAAAAGAACTCCCGAGTAGCTCCTGAGATCACGTGGGTCTTCACTGTCGGAGACGAAGAATGCTTGCGTTAGAGAGGAGAGTGTCTGTTGCGTGCAAAGGAAAAGTCTAATTTTTTTGGAAAGTAGAGAAAGTTATTTGCTTTTTACTTTTTTTTAAGAGAAAAAATATAGCATGCTTAAAAAACTAATATTTGACATATTATTACAAGCCGGGCTCGTGAGTTCACGAGCTGTGCCTCATCAAGCTCGAACTCAAGCTCGCGGCTTGAGAAGCTTGGCTCATAAGCTCGTTATCGAGTCAAGCTCGAGCCGGCTCATGTGTCGCCTTGGCTCACATACAGCCCTAGTTCAAGTGTATCCTCAGTAACATTTTGAATTTGCAACTTTTTGCTTGTAAATTGTAATTCAAATGCTAATTATCATCTAATTTGTTTCTGATAAGAAATACTTGAATATTTCAAGTAAATCCTAACAAGATTGATAAAACCAGTGGAAAAAAATTCAACAATTCCAATGAAACAATAAAAAATAGTAGATTTTATTGTAGGAATCAAATCAAGTGAAGGAAACAAAGCAAAGATACAATTGATCTTCAATTCGAGAGGAAGATCATTCTCTCCCAATCTCTAGATGAATCTAAAGCCTAAGACACAAAGAAGAAACATCAAGAGAGCACAATAATCCAGCATAACCCTAACCCTAAACATCTATTCTTTTTTAATACTCGAATTCAAAACTCCTCAATAAAAAATTCCCTCCAACTCTATCCGCCCCTCAGTTTTCTTCATAGTGGACCCCACTAGGAATTGCAGCAATAAGGGGGCGGACAAACCGCCTCTTGTATACAAGAGCCGGTCCTCTTTGGGCCGGCTGAGCCAGTTCAGTGAGAACTAGCCTATCAATACCACCTTCCCAAAGAATCGCATTGTCCTCAAGGTGAAAGCAAAGAAACTCATGCGTGTCACCCTCTCATATGGCTCCCATGTGGCATCGTGGTCCGGGAGGCTCTTCCACTTGATAAGTACTTATTTAGCTCCATCGTCTCTCTGATGAACCCCCGTTAACTCCAAGGGTTCTAAAATCATCTCTAAATCCTCCGTTAGTGTCACCGGTAACTCAGAGCTTGTTGCATAATCTCCAATTGCCCTACTCAGCTGAGATACATGGAACAAAAGGTGTATAGTCGCCATTGGTGGTAGTTTCAGCCAATAAGCCACAGTTCCAATCCTCTCCAATACCTCATATGACCCAAAGTATCTTGGTGCAAGTTTCTCATTCCTCCTGTTGGCGACTGACATTTACCTGTAAGGTTGAAGCTTCAAGAACACCCTTTCCCCTACCTTAAATTTGATGTCCTTCTTATGCTCATCTACCTGTTTCTTTATAATCTGTTGAGCTCTCAGTAGATGCCTCTCAATTCTTTCAATATCCTGTCCCTCTCCTCAAACTACTCATCCACTGAAGAAATTGGAGTGTTTTGTGCCAAAGTGCACCAAGTGAGGTGGATCCCTTCCGTTCAACACCTTGAACGTGGTCATCTAAGAAGTAGAATGATAAGAGATGTTGTACCAATATTCCGTCCATGCTAGCCATTTGGCCCATGACTTGGGTGTCTCCAACCCAAAGCATCTTAAGTTTCAAAGCTCCTGTTAATCACTTCTATTTGACCATTCATCTGTGAGTGGTAGGCGGTGCTCCTTTCAATACTGTCCCATGTAGTCTGAACAACTATCTCTAGAAAAGGCTGAGGAACACCTTATCCCTATCGGATATTATAGCTTTCGATACTCCATGCAGTCTGGCCATCTCTCTGATGAAAGTTGATGCCACTGTCACTGCGGTGTATGAATGTCATAGTGGAATGAAATGGACATACTTGCTCAATTAATCTACCACCGCCAGGATCACTATGAACCATTCTGATTGGGATAGCCCATCTATGAAATCCATGGATATCTCCTCCCATACACGGCCCATAAAAGTTAACGACTGTAGTAATCTTCATGGAGATATGGCCACGTACTTGTTCCTTTGATAGATCTTACACCTGACGATTATCTTCTCGACATCTGTATGCATTCCCTTTCAGTACAGCTCTGAATTTAGTCTCATGTAAGTCTTTTGCACTCCTGAGTGACCCCCAACAATAGTCCTATGAAACTCTTAGAGCAAGTGTGGAATGTGGACTGATTTCCTAGGCATCACAAACCTTCCTTGGTACAAAAGTCTCTCCCCCTCCAAGGAATACCCGAGATGGCTACTCCCTACCCTCAGTAAATCAGCCATAATCTTTCCCGACTCCTCATCCCCGGCACTCTCCTCCTTGATGCCCTCCCAATCTAACATCAATGGGATCAGCACTATTGTTGCCTGCAACTCTCTCATACATTTGGACAAGACATCTGCCGCCTTGATCTCCACTTCTGGCCTATATTGGATTTCAAAATCACATCCCAACAACTTGGACAGCCACCTTTGTTGCTCATCTATCACCATCCACTGCTCCAACAAGTACTTCAAGCTCCGCTGGTTCGTTTTGACAATGAAATGCCTACCAAATAGGTAGGGTTTCCACTTCTGAATGGCTAATACAATGGCTATCAACTCTCGCTCATAAACTAATTTCAGTCTGGCCCTAGCTGTCAACATCTGGCTGAATTAGGCAATGGGTTGATCATTCTGCATGAGTTCTGCACCCAATTCATATCCTGAAGCATCTGTCTCTACTATAAACCCTTGAGTGAAGTCCGATAGTGCTAAGATTGGTACAGTCATCATAACCTTCTTCGAGCTCTCAAAAGCTACTGTGGCTGTCTCCCCCCTATAGGAAACCATTCTTCTTCAACTGTTCTGTTAGTGGCCATGCTATGGTGGAGTATCCTTTCACGAACCTCTTATAGTATCTTGTCAGTCATAGGAATCCCCTCAGCTCCTTTAGGTTCTTAGGTATTGGCCATCTCAACATAGCCTCAATCTTTGATTGGTCTGCGACCACACCCTCTTTAGACATAATATGAACCAAATATTCCACACTTGTTTCAGGTTGGTCCTCAGCTGATGCTCCTGCAACACCTCTAGCACCCTCCTCAAGTGCCCAGTGTTCCTCCTTTGTCCTGATGTAAACTAGGATATCGTCAAAAAATGCCAAAACAGATTGCCTGAGATGGGGTCTGAAGACCTTGTT
Source organism: Dendrobium nobile (assembly GCA_022539455.1). Classification (NCBI taxonomy): domain Eukaryota; kingdom Viridiplantae; phylum Streptophyta; class Magnoliopsida; order Asparagales; family Orchidaceae; genus Dendrobium; species Dendrobium nobile. The sequence continues at coordinate 35,943,808 of CM039728.1, read as the reverse complement.
CATCAGTGCTTAAAACGTGGCTGGAGCATTAGTGAGGCCAAAAGGCATCACTAGGAACTTGTAATGCCCCTCATGAGTTTTGTAAGCAGTCTTGGGCACATCTTCCTTCTTCATTTTGATATGGTGATATCCTGATTTCAGATCTATTTTGGTGAAGATCACTATCCCACTCAACTTATCTAACTGCTCATATATCACTGGTATAGAAAATGTTTCTGGCACAGTTTTCTTATTTACTGCCCTATGGTCCACACAAAACCTCCAGCTACCATCTTTTTCTTAACCAGTAAAATTGGGCTAGAAAAAGGACTAACACTGAGCCTGATAATTCCTGCCTCCAGCATTTCTTTAATCAATTTTTCAATCTCATCCTTCTGAAATTGAGGATAGCGGTAGGGCCTTACATTAATGGGTGATACACCTCTCAAGGTGATAACATGCTCTTGCTCCCTGGGTGGTGGCTGAAAAATTTCATGGAATTGTTGAATCAACGGCTGTAATGAGAAAGATATATCCCCTCCCTCCTCCAAACTAACCCCCTCCAGTCTGTGCAGCTTCACCAGAAAGCCCTCTCCCATCTCATGTATACTTCTCGCCATGTTTTTGGGAGATACCATGGCTTTGGATAGCGTTGCATCCCCTCTGATCACTACCTTTCTTCCATCCACTATCAACTCCATCATGAGTGCTCCCCAATTGACCTTGGTGTCTCCTAAGGTCTGCAGTCACTTCATCCCTAGGATGATATCAGTACTTACTCCAGTGGGAGAAAATCCTCCCTCACCTGAATCCTCTAAATGGTCAACACCACTCCTCTACAAAACTCCTGGCCTTTCTCCACCTTCCATGTACTCATTATCACCCCATAATAACCTATTTACCAATTTCACTCCGAGTTGGTCAATGACCTGAGTGGAGATGAAATTGTGGGTAACCCCACTGTCAATCAGTATCACCACCTCTTTGTCCTCTATCCCCCCCTTCACCTTTATGGTATGATTCGTAGTGAATCCTACCACCGAGTTTAGGGAAACCCTGCCAGATCCAAATGCATCTTCTCCTCCATCTCTCCCTTTACCTCTCCCTCACCTCCCTCAATTTTCTCGTCATCACAGATGGTGAGATTCTAAAGAGTTTGGTCCCAACACCTACGCCCTGGAGTATACTTCTCATCACACCGGATGCATAATCCCTTCGCCCTCTTCTCCTGCATCTCCCTCTCCATCAACCTCTTGAAATTTCCTCCATTCTCTCGTACTAATGGCTTCTCCCGGGTAGTCTCCTGAAAACCACCTGTTGTAGGACCCTTGGGTGCTAGAAGAGTGGTAGTCATTCTGTAAGAGCCACCTGAACTGCTCCTTTTGGTAGTCATCACATCGGAAGCATAATCCCTTCACCCTCTTCTCTTGCATCTCCCTGTCCATCAATCTCTTGAAATTTCCTCCATTCCCTCGTACTAATGGCTTCTCCCGGGTAGTCTCCCGAAAATCACCTGTTGTAGGACCCTTGGGTGCTAGAAGGGTGGTAGTCATCCTGGAAGAGCCACCTGAATCGCTCCTCTTGGCTCTCCTCTTTAGATACCTCTGATCGTCTACCAATTGTCCCAACTCCATGACCTCTCCCAAGTCACAAGATCTCTCACTGTAGCTCTAATCTCGTATTTCTGCCCCTTCATGAAGTTGTCCTCCAACATCGTCTCTGATAGTCGCTCCACCTGACTAGCTAGATGCTCAAGCCTCTCATAGTAGTCTGCTTCTGATTCGTCTTGTATTTATGTGAAAAACTGCTCATAGAAGTCTCCTCCCTTGCTGGTTTAAAAACGTTCTTGTAAGCACTCCTTGAACTCTCTCTAGTCCTATATGAGCCTCCTCTGGTCCCTCCACTAATACCACGATAGTGCCTTCCCCTCCAAACATAGACCTGTTGCTATCAATTTCTCCTCCGTCAGACCATTGACAGCTAAATACCTCTCCACTTTTTAGATCCACCTATGTGTATCATCCCCTTCAAAAAATGGGCATCTTCAGCTTCCTCACCTTCTAATATCTCCCGTTTCCCCTTATTCTTCCATGGTTTTTCCTTTCCCAAGTGCTTGGCCCTCCCCAAGTCTCCCGATCTACCTTCCTATGTTCATACATAAACCTTTCTTCGCTTTTCCCCCTCTTTTCTTCAAAATCAGGACTCTTTCTTCCATATTCCCTTTCTTTTCTTCCCCAACCAGCACTCTTTGATTCACATTCCTCATACCCATGCATCCCGCCATACCTTCCACCTCTTTCCTCCATGATTTCCACCTCATCACCCCTTTGCCTCCGATGCCGCCGTTTGAATTTGATTTTTCAATAACTTCTTCACCATCACATGAAGATCGAAAATTTTGTCTTCTACGGATGAAACCTTCTCTTCTACGGAGGAGATTCGATCTTTCACCATGGCTTTTATTTGCTCATGTCCCTTTCAAAGCGTTCCTCCAAAGCATCTACCTTCTTGGCTGCCATAAAAAAATTCTGGATATTAATTCAAAATTCAGCAAGAAACCGTCCATTGAACACAAAAACCGCCGCTGAAATTTCAGAAAATCAGCCCACGATGGTCCCAAAATCTGCTATGATACCAATTTGATAGAAAATACTTGAATATTTCAAGTAAACCCTAACAAGATTGAAAAAATCAGCGGAAAAAACTCAACAATTCCAATGAAACAATAAAAAACAGTAGATTTTATTGTAGGAATCAAATTAACTGAATAAAAGAAAGCAAAGATACTATTGATCATCAATTTGATAGGAGGATCGTTCTCTCCCATTCTCTAGATGAATCTAGAGCCCAAGACACCAAGAAGAAACTCCAAGAGAACACAATAGTCAAGCATAACCCTAACCCTAAACATCTATTCTTTTTTAATACTTGAATTCAAAACTCATTCAAAAATCCCCCCCCCCCCCTTCTTCTTCCTTAATTTGTTTCCTAGTGGACCCACTAGGATTTGCGGCAATAAGGGGGCAGACTAACCACCTCCTGTATACAAGAGACGGCCCTCTTTGGGCCGGTTCAGTGAGAACCAGCCTATCAACTTCTTGGCTCTTGCTTGTAGATACAAATATTTTGTTTTGAAATGTTGTTAAAAGCTAATTTATTATTGGAATGATGCATTCAGTAATGATGCAAATGGGGAAGAAATTCTAGTCAATGTGGCAGCATATCTATGATAGAGTATCTTCAAGTCAATGTGGTAGCACATCTATATTAGAGTATATTGACAAATCAGATTATTTGCAAGGTTTGCTAAGCACCTGGCATATTTAACATTCAGGATATAAATGCCATTGTCCGTTTTAAAAAAGCTGAACAAGCCAACTTCTTGATGGTGTAAGGCTTAGCTCGGCATTGCTCTTCTGCTGTTTTGCTTTTGCACAGCCTAAGAAATCATTTATTTCTTTTTTGTGCGGAAAATGTGCTGGGATAGTGTTATAGAATTTGCTCTTTCTATGAATTCATAACAATGGGAATAAATTTAAAAGCAACATGTTCATCTTTATAGGAGTAGTGGTGACTATATTTCATTTCAAATAACATTGTGACAACATCTTTTTCAATCAAAGGTTATAAATAGTAATGTTTTTCTTCACATGCTATTGGAATTGGAATCAACTTGTACCTTGCAATTTCAAAATTATTTGAGTTTCTGCAAGATTAAGAGTGTCAAGTAAGAACATAGAAAAAATAATTTATTTCTTAAAAAGTAGGGTAGAAAGAGAAATATATAGTTGAGACCAAAAAAGCTAAATAATTGCACAAGTCAGAGGTGGCAAGCAACGCTTCTGGTTTATAACCAATGAGCAGTGTAGGATTCAACTTGCCTAAGGAATTGTAACAAGATTCTATGAATGAAATAAAAGTGCTCTAGTGCACTAGATATTGATCCCTTGCCCTTGCAGCGAGGGCAATTGACATTTTTAAATTATGAAGAAATTATTTTAGTGATGTTTGAATTGTTAACTCACTTGAACTCAAAGATCATTGACTATGATATAAAATGTTGTGGATGCGAAAGTTGGAATTCTTCTTCATGCAAAAAGAGCTTGATTCTTGATATTTAATGAAATTTTGGATTCCTTGCATTCTCGTTGCTTATAGTAGAGAGGGAAAGATCCTTGTAGAAGAGTCTGCACATAGAGAAAGAGAGAGAGAAAGATCCTCCTAATAAAGTAGTTTATTATATATTTATTGCATAACCAATCCAAATCAAGTAATTAAATACACTAACTCTAACATATGTGTGTATAGCATGAAGAATTTTTTTATTTATTTTTCATGCGGTCAGCTTGTTTTTATCGAATCATTAGCTCCATAAAAGTTATTCTAAACCTGTTAACCTCTTAACAAACAGTACCTGAACTTGCACCCCTGCTTCTCGATTCTGATTTGAAAAGACTAAAGTTTTATTAGTTGGAGGTCATTATCTTCCCTCTTCGGGGACAAGTCTTCCTTCTCTCTGAGGCATCTAGTTACGAAGCAGGTTGATTCCTCACCAATATGAAGCCGTTTTTGCAAGATTTGATTGGTGCCAAGATTTGATTGTTGTCAATTGCTAAGGTTTTATTCAAGTGTTTTAGAAAATGGTTACCACATCTCTCCTACGATTAACAAGCTATCAAAGCCTAGATCCTCCAATTTGTCATGTAAGATTAGAAGAACATCTAGCATGTAAAATAATAGTAAGATTTTTTTTTTAATTAAAATTCACAAAGGAGCCTACGCGTTAATATAAAAAATAGGTTACAGAGTCATTATAGGAGACAATAAGCTCACTACTGCTCAAAAGAGCTACAAAATAAAGAAGAAGAAAACCTACGAGCCAATTGTCTCCACTAGAAAAAGATACAAGGCACCCTAGTAACATGCTAATGATGCTATAGAGAAGCATCCAAAAAAGAAAGATCATATATAAACAATAAAGACCATTCTTTCTGTCAAAAAACTTGAAGCCAAGCCTATCAGCTCCACCTGTAAAAAAGAAAGGCTACAAAGGAGAAAACTACACCAAAACAAACTATTAGTATAATCATTACCAAAATTGGAGTAGGTCGTACAAATGGATAAGCAGGAGACAAAAATGTTCGAGAAAAGCCAGTCTTAGTATTTAGACGATTAGAGCTCAGGATACTCTCAATAATACTATGCTTGCCATAGTTATGCTATGCATTTTTGCCATGGATGTGGCATCAAATGTATTATATGGGGTGAATCATTAAGTTTAGATTGGAAAGACGAGGGCTGTGGAAGGCCTGATGAGTTTCAAAAAGGTATGGGATCAAACTTGTGAGTAGAGTAAGTTTCTGGAGTTCATAATGGAAGTTATTTTTATTAGATTTGTTTATAGGTTGCTTCTTTTTCCTCTCCCATCTCTACTCCAATTCAAATCATTACTGCAATGGTCATGGGATTTAACTTGCCACACATCCTTGCTATTTGCCTCCAAACTCTTAAAATTCTAATTTTATTGACTATAAAAGTGATTTTGACCAAAGTGGTGCCTCCTGAACTAGAAAACTTGAACATGGGGATGCTTAGATGGGGGAAGGATCAAGGATGATAATTTCTAGAATCCTCCTACAATGGGATGAGACGTTGCTTCCCAAGATGCTAAGAAAGAAGATGGTAAGCCTATGCAATCTCCTAAAGAGGAGACTATAAGGCACTACTAGATTCAAAGAAGGAGACAACTCCCTAAGCTTCATTGGAGGATAATATACACAGAGAGTAAAGGAACCTTAAAATCTAGGAGACTTGATGATTATAGTAAAATTAAAGTTGCGGCACTACTCATGCTGTAAAGTTAATATGATATACGTGAGTGTCGTGAGTGTTGGTTGTTTTTTTTTGTAGTTTACGAATGGTGAGTTGAAGCTCATAGCCTCTATATTTATTAGACTTGATAAATCCTAAAATCTCTAGTTTGTTTATTTGTAATGTTTTTTAAAAGAGTGTTATAATGGTCCTTTGAGATTTTTTTTACTTGGATGAGGGTCTATGACAAGTAGTTAATTTAATTAAAGCTAATATATGTTACATGGTATCTAATTTTGATTATTTAACAATGACCTCTTAGGTAACAAAGAAGCCATAAAGGGTCAATTTATAAGGAAATTAGAATTTCAAGATGGAGGGTTGTAAGCTGAGCAAAGTTTATAGTTAATGTAAGAGAAAAGAGGTCTAGAGATTTTGATAATGTTAGAAGTGATATTGTTGTGAAACAAATATGCGGTAAGAGTTGCTTAGGTTTTAACAATAAATATTGAACATGAACTTGCTATTTAAGAACTTATGCTTCACTCAATTCAAACTCGTAGAATTTTCAATAAAAGATTAAGTGATGACAAAAGTTACAAGTAGGATAACAGGACAATTTCAATAACTACCAAAACAAAATAATAATGCTAATAGCAAGTAAACAAGAATCCACAGCGTACTATCAAGATATGGTCACTTAGAGTTCCTTCTCACTCAATCGCTCTTAGGCTTTAGCGAAGGAGGATGAAGCACACGAGGAGAGAGATTACCACTAGGAAGATGGCGCCAAGGATCTTCGTCGGTGGAGAGGTAGCTGGTGGTGGAGGAAGTTGTGGATGACCAACGATTATCCAACAACCCGGTGGAAGGTGCTCTTCAATCGACAATGTCAGTTGGTACAAGATGCGGTCGATGTACCCTTCAACAGTTTTGTCGTTGCCAAAGAAGATGTCAAAGAATGGGGAGCCAAGGATATCTGTCCTTCCTTGCTCGTTGAATAAAAATCCATGGTCGATCTCAGGATTGGCCATACACCATTGACGTGAGAGAGGAGAGAGTACAAGTAGGGAGAAGAAAGAGAGAAGAGGGAGGTGGCGAGGGAGGCCGGCGGCTTGGGTCAGGGAAGAGGCGTGGGACGGCTTGAGAAAAGGGGGAGGCGGCTAGGGTTTGGATTAGGAGGAGCTTGGGATTAGAAAAGCTTAGTTTAATTTCAGTTTAAATGAATTTGGAGGGAAATGTTTTGAAATTAAATTTAAATTTCAAATTGGGCTAAGGGATTAAGTGGGCAATTAATGGGGAAGCCCGTCATGGGGCCAACGGCTTCATGAGGGGGTGGAGGGAATTGGGGAGAGAAATATGGGAGTTTCCAAATAGGTGATGTAGATTAGGAAAGGGAATATTAAATCCAATTTGATTTATTTTGAAATTGAATTCATGATTGATAACTTTCCTAAATAGGGATTTCCTATATGGAAAGAATTTGAATTTCAAAAGAACTCAAGTCTTTCCCTCTCATGCTTGAGCTAAATTAGTAAGTCATTATGGTGATTGAAATCAACATGAGGGGGAATTTATGAGGGGGCCAACGACAAAGGGGGAAGGGGCGGCTAGGCGTCGGGTTAGGGGGCTAGGTTGGCGGGTGAGATTGAGGTGGTGGAGTTAGATGATGAATTGGGTGGAGGAGGTTAAGCAACCGGTGGTGGAGAGGTAGGAAGGAGCCGGCGAGTGACTTGGGGAAAGGAAGATGAAAGAATACACAAGTAAGATAGAAGTAAACTAACCACGAGCCGTGGACTCTTCCAACGACTGGTGGGCCTTGCACTTGCTCACCTTGAGCTCTCTCTCTCTCTCTCTCCCTTCTCTCTAGTGATCACACAAGAAGAAGCAAAAGATAATTTTCATTCAAATATTCATCATCCTACTACAACACATAGGGCCGCTATATATAGGCCTCTAACTTGAAAAAGAAAAAGTACAAACTTGCCAACTGAGCTACAATGACAAGACACTCCCCATAGGGGTAAAATCGGAAAACAACAAAATAAATAAAACATAATGCATACAAAAAGACTAAATAAAACATAATGCATCAAAAGTAAAGATGCTAAATCGTAGCCGTCGATCTACGATTCCGTCGCCGATACACGTGTCTGAGTCTCTGAACGAAGTCCTCATTAGATATATCATGGATCAAGATAAAATAGTAATGTGGAGATAGCTTTGAAGAAGATGCATAAGTATAAATTTTTATGTCCATATGAGATTTTTTGTAAGATTTGAGAGTTATATGTGACATTTTAGGGATCTGGTTAGCAAATCTTTTTATTAAAATTTGGTAGGCTAAGTGTTTTCCAAATGATTGTAGAAGCAGCACATTGGTATCGATATTTAATAATAAAGGAGATTTTTTTTCTTTTAATATTGCAAAGATTCACCGTGTAATTGTTTTTTGTGTTTGGACAATTAATGAATATGTATAGAGAATAGAGAAAGGATCTTTTTATGATTTTTATTGATCTTGGGAAGGAATATTATTGATTACTATAATATTTAATATGTTGTGCATTAAGGCTAAAAGATGGCGTTAAATGTATGTTGAATTTATTAAAGATATGTGGCGGAGCATTGAATAGAATTAGTTATGGACTGACAAAAGAGTTTCTCATTAGCATATGATTACAATGAAGATCAACATTGAATATATATCTTTCTTTACTATTGTGATTAAGATCACAAAGCATTTTACAGTGAAATGTCTTTGTGTATATTTTTTGCAATTGATATAGTCCTAATTAGGAAGACATCTATTGAAATAAATTGAAATAAAAAAATAGAGAAAATGTTTTGAAAATAAGACTTAGAAATAGCTGGATAAAAGCTAAGTATATGTTATGTAACTTATTGAATGTGATATTAACTATCATCAATCAATATTATTAGAAGATAAGGTGATACTTATAGGCCTTGCATCTATAATGGAAAATGATTGAGGTATAGATGAGTGCATAGCTTCTAGAGTTAAGATTAGGTGGTTAGAAGGAGAATTACCTAGAGTATTATACAATAATAGGATCTTGTGGAGATTTGAAAGTAAATTGTACAAATTGTAATTAAGTTAGCTATATTATTTGTATCCAAGTATTGTGAAGTACAAAGTTAATAGCTGAGTTGAGTGTGATGAAAATGATAATGTTAAGTTGGATCTAGGATGAAACTAGGAAGGATAAATTAAGAAATTGTTATATTAAATGAACACTGAGAGTAATATCTTTTGAAGATATGGCCTTTGAAGATAAATTTATATGATTTGTGCATGTACAATAAAGGTAAAAGTTACACCTAAAGTTAGTGTTAAAGGATTATGGAAGAAAATTAATGGATCTCAAATAAAATGGACAAAAGTTATTCCAAAAGGTTTGTGAAAAATAGTTTTAACAAGTATTGTAATATTTAGCAAGAAAGAATGGAAATCATCAAATCTAACACCAAATAGTTGGTACAAGTTTAATTATAATGATAATGATGATGATGATTGGAAGTTATAGAGGGTTTGTATAATTGTTTTTGTTAACACAAGCTACTTAATGTTTCTTGGCATGATTTGAAGGTGCCCTTATAATCAACGAATATAAGATGCATGATTATAAAGCAACATAAAATTTAGTACTGCTTATGCTCCAATTAGGCTATATTTGATTGTTTAGCCCTGCTAAATAGGATTTAAATAAATGTAGAATATGTGATGCTAAACTTGTTAGAAAAGTTATGTATTAAAAATATCTCATTTCTTAACATAGCTTTCCAACCTTTGTTACTGTTTTCATGAGGTTCTCCATGGATATAAGCTATTGTGCCAATAAAATGGTGCCTATTCCCTTGACAGTACTTTTACTTGCTGTTCTTTTTTCCTCTTTATAGGTTATTGAATGAGGTATTCTGCCTTTTGTATGTTCAGAAATTGTAATCTTTACCAGTGATTGCTCTTTATTAAATGATTTCATCATCTTTTTGCCTTTTTTTCTACAGAATCCACGGAGTTTTTTCTTCTAGTACAGAATACAGGGACGGATGATCTGAATGTGAATCTTCAACGCCCTAGCAATATTAAAATTGATTCCAAATCGTTAAATCTAACGAAACACAGCAACAAAAAGGTTTCTTTTCTAAATCTTTTTCTTTGTGTTAACACTTGCATTCATCCTAATGGGCAATTGCTATCTTTCTACAAAACCAATACATCAAGCTTCTTTAATAGTGTTAATATTGCACCTCAGAACATGTTGGACGTAAATATTTATTAGTAATATTAAATAAGATTTTAATCTTTTTTCTTGGAAAATGGTATTTTCTTTCTATTTCTTATGCCTTGCTGCCTTAGCTGTGTTCTGTAAGATGAGCATGTGCATGTGCATGTGCACCTACCTATTGTCTGACCTCTATGATGATTGTCAGTCCATGATCATTTTATTCTGGTATAGAAATGTCCATTTGCATATTTTTGATGCAACATATTTTAAATTTTCTTGCTTACGCTCTATCTGAAAAATCAGCTAGTTACCTCTCCTACTTGGAAGGATACATTCTTTTCAATTCCTTCTCATTGATAGATTCAGAAGCAATGCATATCTTTTACTTAATTTCAGTTGCTTCGATTGATTTTCATTTATTCTACTATTTAGCATGCCATTCTATGTACTCTACATTCTACAACAACAACAACATCAAGCCTTTATCCCACTACGTGAGGTCGGCTACATGAATCCTTTTTCTCCATCGTGTCCTACTAAAGGTCAAATTCTCATTTAAATCTAATAAAGAAAGGTCATTCTTAATATTTTCTAACCAAGTCTTTTTAGGTTTGCCTCTACCTTTCTTAACATAAGTCAAATCTAATACCTCTACTCTCCTAACCGGGTCATTGGAAGGCCGCCGTTTTATGTGACCAAACCATCTAAGGCGACTCTCTCTAATCTTATCTTCTACTGGAGCTACTCCAACCTTTTCACGTATATGCTTATTTCGTATCCTATCTCTAAGGGTAAAGCCACTCATCAACCTGAGCATCCTCATCTCTGCCACACTTAACTTAATATTATGCTTCTCTTTTAATTGCCAACATTCATCACCATAAAGCATTGCAGGCTTCACTACCATCTTATAGAATTTTCCCTTAAGTTTGAGGGGTACTTTTCTATCACAGAACAAGCCCGATGCATTCCTCCACTTCAACCATCCAACTTGAATTCTGCTAATAATATCCCCATTTATTTCACCATCACTCTGAACAATAGATCCAAGATATCTAAAACGTATACTCTTATTAATGACTTGATCGTCCAAAGTCACAATCCCCTCACTAAGTCTATTACTACTAAAATTACACTCCATATATTCCGTTTTAGATCTACTCAAGTGAAAACCTTTAGTATCTAATTTTGACCTCCATAATTCAAGTTTACTTTCAACGCCCTCTCTAGTCTTATCAACCAGAAGAATATCATCAGCAAAAAGCATACACCAAGGTGCATCCTCTTGCAAATGTCTAGTGAGAACATCCATGACTAAAGCAAAAAGATATGGGCTTAAGGCTGATCCTTGATGTAACCCAGCCGAAATAGGGAAATACTTGGTCAAACCACCTTGTGTTTGAACACAAGTAATAGCTCCTGCGTACATATCTTTAATGATTTGAATATAAGCATTATTAACTCCTTTCTTTTCAAGAACTCTCCATAGCACTTCTTTTGGAACTTTATCATATGCTATTTCTAAATCAATAAATATCATATGTAGATCCTCCTTATTTTCTCTATATTTCTCCATCAAACCTCTTAATAAATGTATGGCTTCCATAGTTGACTTACCCGGCATGAATCCAAATTGATTTTGAGAAACATTAGTATCACGTCGCAACCTATGCTCCATAACTCGCTCCCATAGTTTTAAAGTATGACACATTAACTTAATTCCTCTATAATTCGCACAATCTTGTGCATCACCTTTATTTTTAAAATAGGAATTAACACACTCATTCTCAGTAGTTTTCAATGTAATCCGTAATCTAACAACGAGAGTTAGGATGCATAGAAAGCCCACTCAATAACCTACGATTTACAAGCTTAGCAGGAGCACTTGGAGAGCCTTTGCGATTACAATCAAGCCAACGAGAATTTAGATTTCAAAGAAATAAGATACAAGTGAGAAAAGAAACCTTTGCCAAAAAGATGTGTAGATCCGTCACTTGATGCCTTCAATGTCTTCGTCCATGGCTCCGTCACAATGGAGAAGGTCCCTGAGTATTTGATGCGCCTCTTACGTAGTGACAAGGAGAAAGAAGTTTTCTTGGTAAAGGATAGGATTGCACGTTCTCAAACCTCTTCCCTTACAATCTGAAAATAGTTTCAGATTATCAATCAAGAAACTCTGAGATGGATTTCTCAGTTTCTAATGGGCTAGGATGTAGGGAATGTGGAGGAGAGCTTAGCCTTAGTTGTGAAGGAAAAGTTGAGAGCAAGCCTCCTGTATAGATTTTGGAAGAGGATTTATTTCATGCAATTAGAAGAGGGAAGAGGCGGTGACTGGGAGAGGGAGTTGGCGGGCTAGAGAAGGGGTGGGGCCTTATTTCCTAAGTTAAAACTCTAGCATTAGGGAATAATTAACACAAGGCAAGAAAGAAAATTCGGCCCAGGCAAAAGAAATAAGTTAAATTATTTCCAAAGTAGTCTAGGGTGCAATTAGGAAATATATCCTACCTTGCCAAATAAGTGGCCGTGGCATGCATGGTCAAGAGAGGCTTTAATTAGAGCAATTAAAGTTTCTTAACTGAAGTTTTGAATTTAGGATATAGTTTATTGAAATCCAATTGAAATTTAAATTCAATTTAGATCAAAAATAGAACTTTCCTAATTAGAGAGTTGTTTTGGAAGGATTTCAAAATTCAAAATTCAAAGATTTGAACTTTCAAAATATCCCAAATCCACTCATACCTAATTAGGAAACTCAAGGGGACGATGAGGTAAGGTTGCCGGCGGGTTGTGAAGGGGTGGCCGGCGGGATGTAGGTAGATGGCCGGCGATCCCGTGAGGGGAGGGGGGCGCTCGGGTAGGAGAAAACAGTGGAGTTGAACGGGAAGGGCTGGGCTATGGCCGGCGGTGGTGAGATGTGGGAAGGGAGAGATGAACGTGGAAGGGATGAAGACAAGATAAAAGAAATAAAACCACGAACCCGGCCGTCCCAAGGTTGGTGGGTGATACGCCAAGATCCCTCTCCAAAGGATCTCTCAAAACTCTCCAAGAACTCTCAATGCTCTCAAACACACATGCAGGAAAATTTTCAATAATCATTCATTCATTAACCTCAAAATAATACAAAGGAGGCTTTAAATAGCCTCATACAAAAGACTCCAAATAAAAAGGACACAAATGCCCTTAGGCTTACACATGACAACTCCCATAAAAAGGGGTACAACGGGAAATACTAAAACACACATAAGCAAATAATAAAATGCATGAAAATAAAATACATCGACTCAAAAATATAAAGACTCGATCGTGGTGGTAGATCGGCGGCCACGTCGCAGATAAACTTTCCATGATGATCTGATGTCCCCATCACCTAATTTGGCGGGTAACAGGTTTTGGCTTAACAGCCATCCAAAAAAGGATTTGTAGCATATGCTTTAAACACTCTTTTTTGTTATAAATATTAAATGATTCAAAAAAAAAAAAACTTTAGACATGTGAAACCAAGTGAAAATATGTGCAAAAGTGCAAAACGTTTGAATCATTTAAAGGCTGATTGTGGTCATAGAAGAGAACTTACTGAAATTCCTGGGTAATCTTTGTCTTAATCTATTTAGCATTGTTTGTTATTTATTTGTTTATTTACAATCTTTGCATTATAAATTGAATGTTACTAGTTTTATGTGTTTTAACTTACATATTACACATAATATAGGAATGGTATTGTGTAAGTTGTAAGGTCTTACTTTATATGTATCTTATGCAAGCGTCCTAGCCCTTGATTAATAGATTGGAGTACTCTTGTTGGGATTCAAGAAAATAAGTATTGAGATTAAATGAGGAAGCATAGGCACGGAAGTGGGATAGTTGGTGTCAAAGCGACCATCGCTTTATAGTTGGATTTATTTTATTGCATTATTATTTTCTTAACCTGTATTAACCTATGTTCACCTAATGATTTATGTGTTGAATGCTTATATGTGTTGTTATGGTTGTGTTTATCTTTCTATCAGCATTCTTTTGCATCCTTACTCCTTAGCATTGTATTTTTGTATGTCATCAATATCTTATTTGCACTTCAAGGTTGGATCATACGTGTTCAAGTTATTGTGCTAGTATAGTTGAGTATGATCATTAATATTGCTAATCACTCACTTATTAGCATCACTGTAATTAGTGTGTGTGTATCTATATATATATATATATATATTATATATTATATATATTAAATATATAAATATATATATATATATATATATATATATATATATATATATATGCATTTGATTATTTAAAATTGTATTTCATTATATTTACTGTCCGAGCTTGAATTGAAAAAGTATTAAAAATTCAAATATTGATGTACACCCAATTCACCCCCCCCCCCAAATGATGTGCCTATGCTCTACACAAAGTTCATTCTCCTTGCACGCTTTCACCCTTCATAAAAAACATTTGAATGGCTAAAGATATAAAGTAGCAAAAAAGCAATCTTTTAGCTATATTATATATTTAGCCACTCAACATTTTTTATGAAGGGTGAAAGATTTACAAGACATAATTTAAGCGTGGCATTTTGACTCAAACCAACATGAAAGGGATTCTCAATAAGTATTCTACTCCCCTGGGTACTGAATGCTCCATTTTTATCAAGACAGAGTACATACAATGGGAATATGCAATGCAAAGGCCTTAGCTTTTAGTGATTTATATAATAGATTAGATAATAAGGAGGGAGAAAGATATATGTATAAGTTAGCCAAACAAAGAGATAGGAGTAATAAGGATTTAGTTCAAGTGAAGTGTATTAAGGATGAAGATCAAAAAATATTTTTCTTAAAAGATGATATTCAACAAAAGTGGATGAAATATTTTGCTAAACTTTTTAATGAAAATTGTGAAAATAAGATTGACTATAGTGACCTTAGCACCCTAAATGAAAATAAAGATTTCTATTTTTATCGGTGTATTAGTAAAATCGAAGTTAGAGAGGCTTTAAAGAAAATGAATGGTGGAAAAGCTGTTGGACCTTATGATATTCCAATAGAGGTGTGGAAATGCTTAGGAGATGAAAGAATTTATTGGGTTACTAAACTTTTTAATACTATTTTGAAGGCTAAAAAGATGTCAGATGGG